>JADGSC010000013.1:0-353436 GCA_017140475.1 Eucalyptus fibrosa | reverse complement strand
TTGACACCTAAATTTTGACTAATCGTTCAGTAATTAATTGCATAAAAATTTAGGGATTAATCTTTAACCCCTAAGAAAAAATATTAAAATTGCATCTCATGTAGCCGCATTTGCATCGGTACTAAGAGGACAACAAGAAGCAGGGGCTCGCGGTCGATTGCATACACAAATTCGGTGGAGTGCGGATTTGGGAGAAATCTTCAAAGAAGCAAAAGCAGCTCACAACATATTATATATGCCCATATTGTGTTACTATAATATGCCCATAATATTATATAATATGTCAGCTTTGATGGCGCAATGAAAATTCACCGTAGAAGAAACCTCCTCATTAATGCATGTACATACACGCACGAAATGGGGGATGTAAAAAAATCCTACAGGCAAGAAGATAAAAAATGGCAAAGTTCAGCTTAAATTCAGGAAAAGTTGCAGCTGCATCTTGTCACAATAAAGTTGGCAATGGACGGCCTATAAATAAGACCACAAGAAGCCGCGTCAAGGGGGGCGGGGAACGAAAAAAATTCACTGAAGAGGTTTTGTGAGAGCTATTAAAAAAAAAAGAGAGCCCGTGTGGAGACACACGAGTTGAGAGAAGAAAGGGGATTAAAAAAAGGAGAGACTCTCGTAAGAGAGAAAGAAGAAAAGATGAAGTCAGGGGGAGAAGATTAAAAAAAGAAGTGAAAGGCAGCAGAGAGAGAAACGTGCAGCAGGTTGCTGCAGAGAGAAAAAATAAAAAAATAAAAAACAAAAGAAAAGCAAAAAAGGAGGAACTGTTCTTCTCCTTCGGGGTTTTTCCGTCGCCGGAACTGGAACCCAACGCCGCCCGCGTCCGATCGCCTCTCCTGCAGCGCCTTTAGCCGTCCATCTGCAGCCCTCGACGACCGCCGCAGCAGCTCGCCGCACCCGCTGGCGTCTTCTGCAGCTCCGACCCGACGCCGAGCCTCCGGAGCCTTGACGACACGCCGCCGCCTGCCCGAAGCCCACTCGCCGTTGCGCCACCGCAAACACCGTCGCCGCGCCTTGCCGCCGACGCAGCAACCCCTCGACGCCGCTGCCACGCGCCTCCGACGCCTACCACCGCGCCTCTGCACCCCCGACGTTGCCGCCGGCCCCGTCTCTGTCCAGATCTGCCGCTTCCGCCTCCGCTGGTGACCCACGAGCGCCTACTCCGAAGCAGCTCACCCGTTCGTCGCTCTATTTTCGCCGGTAGCCTGAGTTGATTGCCGCGCCTCCGCCTCGCCTACAACCCGCCGGTTTCGCTGTGCCGCCCCGACGCCACCTCCGCTTCGCCTCCAGCCCGAGCAGACCCGCGAGCTCGCACCATCGCCCTACCGTTCGAAGCCTGTGACCCGACGACCCGTGATCCACGATCCGCACTCCGGCTCCGTCAACCCTCGTTGCCCCGCGTCGGATGCGCTGCTCGTCGTGCCCTCGCCGGAGCCCCCCGCCGGGATCCTCGCCGGCAATACTCCTCCTCACCGGACCGGCCACCAGCCCCTCCTTCCTTTTTTAGAAAAAAAAGAAAAAGCCCAAAAATTAATTTAGGTAAATTTTGTTTTTCTTTTCTTTTATTGTTGATATTTCATATTATTTGCATTTTAGTGTAATTATCCCATTAATGTGAAATTGAAGTTCCATGGTATGAAATTAGTGATTGTCAGTCCGATTTTCGAGCTCGAAATCCGACTCGCAATTACTTTAAAAATTGCCAATCCGATCTCCCGCTCGAGATCCGATTCGTGATTTATGTGAAATTGGCCAACCCGATCTCATGTTCGAGATATGGTTCGTCGATTTGGAAATCAATAGGGCTTGATTTGCTGTGGTGTTACTTAAATTAGTTTTCCTTAAAAAAATTAAAAAAAAAATGTAGTTTTAGGGTTTGCATGCTCATAATAGGTATTTTACTTCGAATAAAAAATAAAAAATAAGAAAATCAAATCAATCAGTTTAGGTTGCTAGCTTTTTAACTTAGGTTTCATGTTTAATTACTTGACAATTTTTAATTTCGAAATAAATACAAAAACATAAAATTAAAAAAAATGCAAGTTAAATCAGGGCTATGGTTAGCATATTTGGCTATTTCGTTTTTTTAAAAAAAAAAAAAAATAAAAAGTAAAAAAATGCATTTAGGATATTAGTTTTTTTTAAAAATTGCACGTGTCAATTTAGAATAGGATTTTTGACTTCAAATTTTTTATAACAAAAAAAAATCCCAAAAAATTAATTAATTAATTTAGGGTGCTAGTTTTTTAGGTTGCATGTTTAATTGTGTGCAATTTTTTTATTTTTTTATTTTTTATATTTCGAATTATATATATATATATATAAAAACAAACAAACAAAAAAATCATCATGCATTTTAGAATAGAATTGCACGTCTCATTTTAAGTTTAGATCAATTTGCATCTTAGGTTAGAAATTGCTAGATTAAAATAACGTCTTAGTTTAAATTAGGATTTAGCATGACTTAATCCTAAGTTTAAATTGGATGGAATTTTAATTTAGCTAGGTAATATTTGCATTTGTCTTAATTTCGAATATCATGAAAAATACGAAATTTGTCTTTAGATAAATTAGTTTCAATTTTTAGGGTAAATTGCATTTTTAGGAATAGAAATATCATGTGCACGTCATGTAGAATTAGGCTCATTTAATTAAAAATTGCCCGTCATTATAATTAGGTCATTTTGATTTGCATATTTAATTGTTGCATGTTCATTAAGAAAACACAAAAAAATAATAATAATATTTTACTCATGTCATGTAGTTTAGAACACATTGTCATACCATTCCATGCTAGATTAGTAGCATGCATTGCATATTAATAAGTGAAAACCAAAAAAAAAAAAAAAAAAAAAAAAAAATTGCCTGTTAATTAGAAATCACATCTAGGTCTGTTGATGTGGATTCTGATTTAACAATGCAGATGCTTTCGTTGCTACGAGGTAGGTCCTGCAATTTATTCATCGCTTTCTTGGGTGTTAAATTGGTGGTTTGCGCACCCACATGATCACCTCACATGTTAGGAAAGTGAATTAAAATCAATCCAAGCTGCCTGCAAAACATGGTTTTTTTTTAAAAAAGAGAAAGGTACCGAAAGGGCGTTAGAGAAATCTAGCGTAACCAAGTCCTCGAACTCACAATCTCTGGTTCGTAGGAGTGAAGTAATTCTCCCGTTACTTTACTTGGGTTTCTAATCGACCCACCAAAAATAGATTAGTGGCGACTCCTAATTGAAAAATCAATTGCATGTTAAGAATTTGACCCTAAGTCGCGAATTGGTATGGGCTTGGGAGAGCTCAAGCTAAGTCTAGGGTTAGCAATCCATTAGCCGAAACCCTTAGGTGGTCCCAACCCGCTTCGGGGAGGTCGCGACAGCTTGGCGACTCCACTGGGGACTTGAGTTAAAACTCTTAGTGGACTTAGGCCAATTTTTCTTTTCTTTTGAAAAATGTTTTTGTTTGGCAGCGAGGATCCCAGGTACGTCCCTAACATTTAAGGTGTTAAATGTTCTTGCAGAGTGGGAGGTATAAGGGGAAGTGTTTGCTGACATTTGTTTTGCAGGGAGGTGTAGGAATGTATGGTTTACTTTCACTTGTGAAGTGTTGCTTGATATAAATTGTCGTACATGCCTTGCATCTAGCACTACACTATTGCACACACAACCCACCGCCGGACCTGGGCCGCATAGGATCATCTAGGATGGTATTGAGATGGATACCACTTCGACCGCATGCCCGCGGTACGAGTCGCCCATCTCAATCCCGAAGTTTCTTTTCTGGTGTCAAGAGTACCCACCTTGGTTCGCATGCCCGCAACCTAGGTCGGCTCTTTGACCAAGCCGAAGTCATGAGGACCCGACTTAGTTCGCACGCCCGCGGCTAGTCTGATCATTCTTGTGGCTTCACTTTGTTAAGCCTGATAGACTAGAAATCGAGCCACTTACCATGCGCATGTCTATGTGATTGCCCTTTGTTTATTGGTAAAGTAAGTCTTCTAAATTCGCACTCTTGCAATCTACTTACTTTATTATATCATTTTGTCGGTCCATGGCATTAGGATTGTCCTGAGTCTTGATCAATATACAATGGGAATACCGGACATTCGAATTATTCTCCCTCCAAAGGAAGAGCTTAGCGCATGGTGGGACAAGTTAGACCAAGCTGGCCGTCAATTTGTAGAGTCACACATTAGTCGACTACTTCCATTGCTGCGTATCAACATTCATGGCGGCCTCATCCAAGCACTTGCTCATTGTTGGTGCCCCGAGACTTCTACTTTCATCTTCGGCGGTAAGCATGAACTCACGCCCACCTTGGAAGAGTATAGCATTGCCATAGGAAAATCTTTGAAAGCTGAATTAATTAGTCCACCTATCGGAATAGACCGAATTGTGGCCTTATCCGATTTTATGAGAATTAAGGAGGATAATGTAAGAAAGGTTTTAAAAGCTCACCGCAATACATGTCATTTATCTTTTCTAAAAGAATGTTTTGAAAATGGCAATTCATTTCAAATGAGAAGGGTTTTCCTTTTAGCTTTCTTTGGGTTTATACTTTTTCCTCATTGCAAGAATGCTATTAACCCTTTGATGGCTCACTTAGTTGAACAAGTGTTGGGAGGAAAAAATTTCGTAAACACTATTTTGGCTGAAACCTTTCTTTCCCTCACTCGATTTAAAGGAAGCGGTGATAAGACCTTCCATTCCTCTCCTGAGCTTTTACAAATTTGGTTTCTTTCTCATATAAAAGGGTTTGGTGGTTCAATGACTATACTTGATGTTAATAACTCTAATCACCCTATTATGAGATTTGAGAACAACCAAAAACATGCACCGGATCATCATTATTCTAGGTGGCTAGCTTTCATGAAAAAACCAACTTCCAAGGGTTTCCTACGGCATGCTAAGTGGTTCCAAGTTCGTGTGGCGAGACTTTCATGTGGAGGTGTTGGCCCAATCCCTCTATTGGGATTCACTGGAGCAACAGAGTACTATCCAACTAGAGTAACCCGTCAGTATCAAGTTGTGCAAGAACTTCCCCCGGCATTGCAAGCAGATCCACTCCAAGTCAACTTCGTTGATGGAGACCAAGGCCATGAAGATTCCATTCTCACAATTAAATCAATGTGGGATATGTACCATCCACGAAAACTCAAGTGGCCCAAGGAGGAGTTGAAGGGCAAAGAAATGAAGTACTATGCCTCAATTAAGTACATTCAACAACACAAGATTCCAGAGGAGTTACTTCCAAAGATACCAGAGGTGCCGCTGAAGATCACCAACCGCGCTGAGAATAAACGCCTCAAAAGGGTTGCTGAAAAAGCTCAAGAGGAGAATAAGCGATTGCGCCGAGTGGTGTCCCGAGTGTATATTGATCAAGCTAGATGAAGTGTTTGAGTCAATCTTGCTGTTTCATTTATAGATTAATGTTTAGGAAGTTGAGTCATTTACTTTCCTAGTTTGTTTGTTTAGGGCTTTTTGAGCTTCTATTTCATTAATGAAGTGCTTGAATCAATCTTGTTTCTATTTTGTTAGTATTGTCAAAAAACTCCATTAATGAATAAAAGTTTTAGACCATTGCCATGGACCGGTGTATTTCATATGAGATACTTATTTTTGTCCGTTTCTTCAAATTAGGTGATAACGGATCCTCCACGTTCGCCCATCATTACACGATCAAGAGCAAAAATGGCCGACCAAATCGAAATGCGTGATCGTATGACCGTTGTGGAAAATCAACTCCAGCAGTTGCTCACCTCTATGCAACTTATGACAGATCAAATGCAATCCCTCCAAGTGAATCAGACTCTTGCATCCGCTCTCCCCGAGATAGTAGTCCCAAAGCAGACGAACAAGGCCCAAATAAGTGATGATGACATGCCGGAACTAGAGGATGACCCACTGTTCGTCACAGCTGAAAAGGCTAAGCCCGACAATGTCCCTAAGGCGGAGCAAGATGAACGCTTTGCCAAACTTGAAGAGAAACTGAAACAATTGCAAGAATCGCAGAATTCACTCCCGTTCGACTTGTCAGTTTATGAGAAAGTCAAAGTGCCGAAGAAGTTTAAGATGCCGGAGTTCGAGAAATACGATGGTACTTCCTGCCCAAAAGCTCATTTGCAAATGTACCACGTACGCATGGCCCAATACGTCAAGAACGAGCCTCTCATGATCCAATCGTTTCATGCAAGCTTGACGGGGCCCGCACTCAACTGGTACATAATAAAGAATGTAAACCTTCTCGACACCTGGAATGAAGTGGCTGACGCTTTCCTAAAGCAGTATAAGTTCAACATGGACATTGCACCTTCCCGAGAAGATCTTGAGCGGATGGAGAAGAAGAAAAGTGAGTCATTTAAGGAGTACGTTGTAAGGTGGCGAAACTTGGCGGCTCACATCACTCCTGAGCCTACAAACAAGGAGTTGATGAAGTTGTTCGTCAAGACTCTCCCATATGAGTTCCGTGACCGGATGGCTAGCACATACGTTGAGAACTTCAACCAGCTTATCCCAGTGGGTGAACAGATCGAGATGGGGCTAAGGGATGGATGGTTCAATGAACCAACTCATCAGGGCAAAAGGTTCACTATGAAGAAAGACAAAGAACCAACCACTGAAGTCAATGTTGCATATGTGCAACCAGCCCCTAGTAAGCCTCCGATGGTTCGTGTCCCCGGGAATCAGCAAGATGGAAGCCGAGTGCCTACACAGTGGCAATTCACCAAAAGGCAGTTCTCGCCTCTTCCTGGCCCTCTATCTCAGGTCTTACCGATACTCCGAAACAAGGGATTGATCTCCCACGAACCAAAGCGGCCCAATGCTGAAAAATTCTCCAACTATGACCCCTCCAAAAAATGTGAGTATCATATGGGAGAGGTCGGCCATTCAACTGATGAATGTTTGACTTTGAAACACAAGATCCAAAATTTGTTGGATACTAAGGCATTTTCTTTCCGTACCACCCAACCGAATGTCAAGAAGAATCCGTTGCCGGAACATCAGGGAAACGTGAATGCAATCTTCGAGTTCAATACTAGCAAAAAGATGAACTTGAAGGTGTCTGTCAAAGATATCTATACCGGATTAGTTAGAGTTGGTTATTATTCGACAGATGAGAATCCTCCCTTGCCTACCATGAAGGAAAGGGTTCAAGAAATGGTTAAGGCTGGCATGATCATATATGCTGACCAAGCTGGAACAGTGTCAACTATCTCCGAAGTCGTCATTGATTGGGAGAAGGAATTTGCTAAGCTAAGTGCTGAAAAGAGTGAACCAGATCCATTGATCGAGGACATGCCCCCACTTGAGGACGCCTCCGACCATGAAGGATTGATAGTGGAAGTGCCTTCAACTGATGAAGAAATAATTATTGAGATGCCCCAGCTGTATGAGTACAAGGATAACAAAGCAGTCCCTTGGTCATACGAGCTAGATGTTGACCTGATTACAAGGTCTGGTTGGACCTATGCTCAAGCTAATGCCCAACCTGCAAAGCCAATTACTGACGAAGAGGCCAAGGAATTTCTGGCTATAATCAAAGCAAGTGAGTATAACGTGGTCGACCAGTTGCGGAAATTGCCTGCTCAGATCTCTTTACTTGAACTCTTGCAAACATCTCCTACACATCAAAAGTCTCTAATGAAGGTTCTAAGCGAAGTTCGTGTACCAGAGACAATCGAGGTAGATAGGTTGGAGGAATTCGTAGGATCGATTCTTCTTAAGGATTTAATAGCCTTTTCTGATGAAGAATTCCCTCTTGAGGGGAGGGGACATACTAAGGCATTATATATATCCGTCAAGTGCAAAGCTTCCCATGTGGCTCGAGTACTCATTGATAATGGGTCTACCTTGAATATCTGTCCATTAGCGACTCTTCACCGCCTGAAAATAGATCCTTCAAAAATAAGTGCTGCAAAGACCTCCGTCCGAGCTTTTGATGGTACGAGAAAGGAGGTGATAGGGGAGACCCACCTTGATCTGCAAATAGGGCCGGTGATGTTCAACGTCCTTTTCCAGGTGATGGACATTCCTACCGCATTCAATTTTCTATTAAGGCGTCCTTGGATTCATACTGCTGGAGCTATGCCATCAAGTCTCCACCAAAGTGTGAAATTTGTTGTCAAAGGAAAGCTAGTCATTGTTCATGACGAGGAGGATCATCGGATCTATCATGAGACGGCTATCCCCTATGTTGAGCCGGAACGTAGGGAGGAGTCGAGCTACCAATCGTTTGAGCTCGTATCCACTATCCATGCATCTCGAGGATCGACAGCACCCATCCCTGATGTGTCAAATGCAGCAGTTATGGTAGCAAGAGTGATGGTTGGAAATGGCTTTATTCCTGGCCGTGGACTTGGTAAACAAGAACAGGGCATCCGGAATCCTATTGAAGCCCCTCGAAGGTTTCGTTCCGCCAGATTAGGGTACCATGGAAGAGGTGGAGGACATGAACAAGAGAGGAAAAACTCATTACTCCTCGATATCCGCGAGACATTCCCGGGCCCTGCTAGAATGATGCATGATGAGGGAGGAATGATCGACACCCGAGGTATCGTGCTCGATGGATGGAATGGCATGGACGACCCGACAACTTCAAAGACAGAGGATCCAGATGATGGGATGGAAGGGATCACGACTCTATTCGATGATCTCCTCATAGGTGCCATTGATGAAGAACCATCGAAGGAAATGGGTGCTAGCCCACAAGAGTAACACGTTTACTTTTCTGCACTCCCCTGCGTGGGAATCTTATCTCTTTTAGGATTTGATGTTTTCTAGGGTTTGCTTATCGTATTCTGCATGTCGTTTGTCAGGAGTTGATGTTTGCTAGGGTTTGATTGTTAGGGTTTCGTTTCACTTTGATTGCCGTACTTTTCAATCCAATAAATGTAATTTGGTTGATGAATATCAATTATGATTACAAGTTTTATTTTGAGGGCATGATGGGGTATACCAAACCAGCCCGTTGATGATATCCAACCGATGGAAGAAAAGAAAAATCCAAGGAGAATTCTGAGGCCTGGGCTTCATCATGCTTCCTCGTGTCAAAAAGTTTTTCCAAAATATTTTGCCAAAATTCTTTAAATAAAATAAAAATTCGAAAAAAAATAATCAAAAAATTCAAAAGGAAGGAAAATTCGAAAAAAAAAAGAGAAAAGAAATTCATGCCTTTTAGCCTTGTTTGTCTTTTTGAACTATCCATTTTATGTTTCAGGAGCAGCCTTATGACAGGCAAAGAGGTGAAAATGGTCCAATCCAATGTCGCGAGCGATGACGGTGATGACCCTAATGATCCAAATGGTGACTCCATCGAAGTACAACAAAGTTGGGAGCAACATGAAAAACCCAAAGTTCTCACCTCTGAGCAAACCGCCACTATCAATCTGAGTGATGCTGAGGAGCCCAAAGAGATAAAGATTGGGGCAAATCTTCCCAAAGATGAGGCCGAACACCTGACTCAATTGCTAAAAGAATATCAAGATATCTTTGCTTGGACATACGCTGATATGCCGGGTTTAGATCCGTCAATTGTGGAACATTGTCTGCCCACTAATCCAGACGTGCATCCTAAGAAGCAGAAGCTTCGGAGGACTAAACCAGAACTCTCGAAGAAGATAGAAGAGGAAGTAATGAAACTTCTCAAAGTGGGATTCATCGAAGTCTCGCAATACCCTGAATGGGTGGCCAACATAGTACCGGTCATGAAGAAAGACGGTCGAGTCCGAGTGTGTGTTGATTATCGGGATTTGAACAAGGCCAGCCCAAAGGACGACTTCCCATTGCCACATATCGATGTTCTCGTGGATAGTACTGCCGGATTTGAATTATTCTCTTTCATGGATGGTTTTTCTAGCTACAACCAGATAAGAATGAAGGATGAAGACAAAGAGAAGATGGCATTTATCACCCCGTGGGGAACCTTTCATTATAAGGTCATGCCCTTCGGACTCAAAAATGCAGGGGCAACTTACCAACGAGCCATGGTTACGTTGTTCCATGACATGATGCATGAAGAAATCGAGGTCTATGTTGACGATATGATTGCAAAAACCCGGCCTGGGAAAAGTCATGTTGAAAACCTCAAGAAGTTATTTGATCGGCTTCGTGAATTCAAACTCCGTTTAAACCCTGCCAAGTGCGTGTTCGGGGTAGCATCAGGAAAATTACTTGGGTTTATGGTGAGTAGCAAAGGGATCGAAATTGACCCATCTAAAGCCAAGGCAATATGTGAGCTGCAACCTCCGTCGACAGTGAAGGAGGTCCGGAGTCTCCTAGGGAGACTGAATTACATTGCACGATTCATTTCCCAACTCTCGGAGACCGCTAAGCCATTCTTCAAACTCTTGAGGAAAAACGTACAAGTGGAGTGGAATGATGAATGTCGAGAGGCGTTCGATAAGTTGAAGCAATATTTGATGAATCCACCAGTTCTTGTCCCACCAATATCGGGGCATCCTTTGATTTTGTACCTCACAATCCATAGTGAGTCACTTGGCGCGATGTTAGCTCAGAAAAGTCCCGTGGATCAGAAGGAACGAGCCATTTATTACCTCAGTAAAAAGTTCACTGTCTCGGAGCTAAAGTATTCTGATGCTGAAAAAACTTGTGCTGCGTTAGTATGGGTATTGCATAGACTGCGACAGTACACCTTGCATTACCAGACGTTCCTCGTGACTGAGAACGATCCCATCAAGTATTTATTTAATCAACCAGCTTTGGTGGGTAAGCTAGCCAAATGGCAAGTCTTGATTTTGGAATTCGACGTGCAGTTCATGCCACAAAAATCAGTTAAAGGCCAAGTGATTGCTGATTTATTGGCTGAGAATCCTAGAACCTTCAATGATGATGATTGTCCTCTGGATGATCGTATTTTGGCCATAAACGAAGATGCATGGTCTATGTTCTTTGATGGAGCTGTGAACTTGTCCGGTTCTGGTACTGGGGCAGTACTAATATCCCCAGACGGACAACACCACCCAGTTGCTGCGAAATTAATATTCCCATGCACTAACAATATAGCTGAATATGAAGCTTGTATTCTCGGACTTCAGGCCGCAATTGAAATGGGAGTGGCCAAATTGAAAGTATATGGAGATTCTGCACTGATCATACTCCAAACCGTAGGTAAATGGAAGACCAGGGATGCCAAATTACTGCCATATCATAAGTACCTCAAAGAGTTGGTGAAGGAGTTTGATGAAATTTCATTTGACTACTTGGCTAGATCCCATAATCAGTTCGCCGATGCCTTGGCAACGTTGTCATCTATGTTGCAAGTTACTGATGGTTTAGAAGTTGAGCCTTTAAAAATTGAGGTTCTAGCCAAACCTTCTTATTGCATGGCCGTGAATGAAGAGCTTGATGAGAAGCCATGGTATTATGACATCATGAACTATATTCAAAAGCAGGAATTTCCTGAAGGGAGCTCCAGCTAATAGAAAGTACATAATGAAGATGGCCTCAAAGTTCTTTGTCAGTGGTAAGAATTTATACAAGAAATCTTATGATTCAGTTCTATTGAGGTGCGTAGATGAAGCAGAAGCCACCCAAATCATGCAAGAAGTGCATGAAGGAGTTTGTGGCCCACACATGAATGGGCACATGTTAGCCAAGAAGATCATGAGACTAGGTTACTATTGGCTTGTGCTGGAAAGTGACTGCATACAACATGTTAGAAGTTGCCATCGTTGCCAAATTCATGGAGATAAAATAAATGTTCCTCCAACGGAGTTGCACCAGCTATCTGAGCCATGGCCTTTCTCAATGTGGGGGATCGATGTGATTGGCCCAATAAATTCCAAAGCTTCAAATGGGCACCGATTCATATTGGTGGCAATAGATTATTTTTCAAAGTGGATTGAAGCCACATCATATGTTAATGTCACAGCTCGAAACGTGGTGAAATTTATTAGGCGTGACATAATCGCCCGTTATGGTGTCCCCGAAGCAATTGTCACTGACAATGGTACAAATCTGAATAACAAGTTCGAGGATGAGTTGTTCAGTGAGTTCAAAATCAAACATTTGAATTCATCACCTTACCGCCCGCAAATGAATGGAGCTGTTGAGCCAGCTAATAAGAACGTCAAGAAGATCCTGGCTAAGACAGCCGAGAATTATCGAGATTGGCATGACAGGTTACCCTTTGCTCTAATGGCGTATCGGACATCGATCCGAACATCTACCGGGGCAACCCCTTTCTCCTTAGTTTATGGCATGGAGGCAGTCTTGCCTGTGGAAGTAGAAATCACCTCTTTGAGAGTCTTATCCCAAGTGGAATTGTCCGAAGCAGAATGGACACAACAAAGGTTCGAGCAGTTGAACCTGATTGATGAGAAAAGATTAAAAGCTCTTTGCCATGGTCAAACGTATCAACAAAGAGTAGCCGGGTCTTTCAATCGGAAGGTACGGCTGAGACACTTCGAAGTGAATGATCTAGTTCTAAGAAAGGTGTTGCCAATTTTTCCTGATCCTGGAGGCAAATTTGCTCCAAATTATAGTGGCCCGTATATGGTGAAGAGGGTACTCCCTGGAGGTGCCTTAATCCTTACAGAAATGGATGGTCGTGAGTTTTCTAATCCTATTAACTCTGATGCCGTGAAGAAGTATTACCCTTGAAAAAAATTTGTTGTGAATTGAAGGAACTCATTTCTTCGTTGAATTGTGTGGGAATGGATTGAATGAGATGAGAAGTAGGCCCTGTTCCATACACATATCGAATTCATTTGATTCGGTATATCAGACGTGTTGACCCAGTGTCAGTTCAATTAAATAAAAAGGGAAATGCCCTGAGGACACCACCAGCGCCTCGGTCTGGTGGCACGGGGAATGAAAAGGTCCGAAAGCGACCAGGGTTCGATCCCTGGAAATGGCAACAAGTTTGCCACCAAAAAAAAAAAAAAAAAAACAAAAAAAAATAATTTTTTTTTTACCAACCCTTTTCTTTCTTTTTGAGCTGCAAACTCTTTGTGTTCAAAGCTGATGAGTTCATGAAGTAATTGTGACCTTTCAAAGGAGAACTTTGCATGATAGTTTTACCTGTTTAATTACCAATTCCACTGAGGATTGTCACCATCGATCAAGTTAATGAATGATGTGGAATGAATTGAACATGCTAAATGAGACATGTCAGGATGATGAAAGGCAAGCTTTATCCTATACACAGTCCCATGCTCATATACTGGTGAGACGAGTGTAGGAAATTCCATGTTTCTAAGGTAAAGAGTTTTCTCACGAAAGGTACGATGATCGAAATGATGAGAGGCGGTTCATTCTCTATCCCAAACACTACGTAATCATCCATTGTTTAAACCCTTTTGAGCCCACACACGTGGATAATTTTAAATTACCCCTGTCAAGAACCACCCCACATTGGGGCAAGCTGGAGGTAAGACGACATCATGAGGTGAGGAATTTGATAGGAATATTCTTGCTCTCACTTGCATCAATCTTCAGGTATTGCTATTACATTGAATTCATATGATAATTCAAGTGCCTTAGGATGATGAAGAGCAGTTCTTTCTCTATCCTACACACTTTATCCATTGCGTAGCCCTTTGAGCCTGTAAATTCGTTTCATTTAAACCCAATTGGTGATCATCCCCCACACCGGGGCAAGGCAAAAGGCAAATGTTCAAGCAGCAAAATCCCGAGTACTGACAAAAAATGAAAACTCCTCAAGAACCCGAATGTTAAAGCATTACGTGGTTATTAAAAAAAAAAACAAAACAAAAAACAAAACAAAGGGGGCATGAAAAAGCAGTGTGCCTGGTAAAAGCAAGGCCAATGCCCATGGAAAATCAAAGAAAGAGTCAAGATAAATGATTATCAATTGTAAAAGGGTGTATTCCCAGTGGAATGGTACTCAAAGAACTCAAATGCCAAGTTTTTATAGTACCTATGAGGAAAATCCCAATGGTGAGGAAGAAGACCAGTGACAATGCCAAGATGATCACCAATTCTCATCCCCCTATACATATTTTGAGCCTAATGATCCGTTCACTTCCCAATCCATGAACTTAACCTACGCTACGTCCCTTACAAAGTCTCTTCAAATTAGGGCACCAAAATTAACATAGGAATTCATATGTTTAAAAGCATCACTCGAAGAAGTGCGAGCAAGACCATTTCTATCTCATTTCGCAGGTTCCTTGGCTTGTAAACCCGAAGATGATTGCGAAGTATTGTTCTTTCATTAGCCTGGACTCGAAGAGTCCCTCTTTGTTGAGCCATTGACCGAGCCTACATTACAATCTTGATAAAGACCTCTCAGATTGACCAGGTCGTACCGCTTGCGAGAATACTCGAACCCTTGTTGACATGATGAAAGTAAGATTGAGTGATTCCTGTGATCCGACATTAATGGTCGGGACAAAATAGCCTTCTTAATGAGAGTGAGTGAAAGTCCTTTCTAACTAAAAGTCTCTCATTTGGTATTCTTGAAAATCCATGTCATGAGTGAAAATTGTCTTAAATGATGATTCTCCCCAATGAAAATTTGGTGGTGCAAATATGGTAAAACCGTCATGCAAAAATTTTGATGGAATGGATAAAAGCTTCAGTGGATTTTGGAGTGTGCTGAATTGCTTACTTCTTTGGCAAATGCATGTATTTTTGCTCTAATCATGTCTGACGGGTAATGTTTCCTTGAAGACCCAAGAGCTCCTGACATTTATATTGCCTTTCAGAAGCCTCGAGGTGAGAAACCTCCTTGAATATTTGAAGTACATCCTCGATGTTCCAAAATTTCTGTTTACCAAGAGGTAAGTGACCCTCACGAATATCCCAGGTTTGTCCTAGGTATTCCCAAATTCTTGATATATGCCTCAAAACTCGTTGTTAAGCATTTCATTCTGGATATGAATGCTTTCCGATCTTTTTCGTTATACCTTAGTCTGGATCTAGGTATTTTGAATCATCTTAATCCAATATTCATCTCACCTAACATTGAGTGTCTATTGGTTAAGTTTCAAAATTCTTGACATCTCAGTCTGGATCTGGATGTCTCAAAACTCTTCGTTAAACATTTCACTCTGGATGTGAATGTTTTTCGATCTTTTTCGTTATACCTTAGTCTGGATCTAGGTATTTCGAACCCTCTTAATCCAATATTCATCTCACCTAACATTGAGTGTCTATTGGTTAAGTCCCAAAATTCTTGACATCTCGGTCTCGCCTGATCTGGATGTCTCAAAACTCTTCGTTAAACATTTCACTCGATGTGAATGTTTTTCGATCTTTTCGATCTTTTATTAATCCAATATTCATCTACCTAACATTGAGTGTTTATTGGTTAAGTCCGGATCTAGGTATTTCTCAACCCTCTTAATCCAATATTCATCTCACCTAACATTGAGTGTTTATTGGTTAAGTCCCAAAATTCTTGACATCTCGGTCTGATCTGGATGTCTCAAAACTCTTCGTTAAACATTTCACTTTGGATGTCTCAAAACTCTTCGTTAAACATTTCACTCACCTAACATTGGATGTGAATGTTTTTCGATCTCCCCTTTCCAATATTCATCTCACCTAACATAGTGTCTATTGGTTAAGTTCCAAAATTCTTGACATCTCGTCTGGATCTATGTGAATGTTTTTCGATTTTTTTCGAACATTAGTCTCCTAGGTATTTCGAACTCTTAATCCAATATTCATCTCACCTAACATTGAATGTCTATTGGTTAAGTCTCAAAATTCTTGACATCTCAGTCTGGATCTGGATGTCTCGAAACTCTTCGTTAAGCATTTCACTTTGGATGTGAATGTTTTTCGATCTTTTTCGTTATACCTTAGTCTGGATCTAGGTATTTCGAATCCCCTTAATCCAATATTCATCTCACCTAACATTGAGTGTCTATTGGTTAAGTTCCAAAATTCTTGACATCTCAGTCTGGATCTGGATGTCTCAAAACTCTTCGTTAAACATTTCACTCTGGATGTGAATGTTTTTCGATCTTTTTCGTTATACATTAGTCTGGATCTAGGTATTTCGAACCCTCTTAATCCAATATTCATCTCACCTAACATTGAGTGTTTATTGGTTAAGTCCCAAAATTCTTGACATCTCAGTCTGGATCTGGATGTCTCAAAACTCTTCGTTAAACATTTCACTTTGGATGTGAATGTTTTTCGATCTTTTTCGTTATACCTTAGTCTGGATCTAGGTATTTCTAATCCCCTTAATCCAATATTCATCTCACCTAACATTGAGTGTTTATTGATTAAGTCCCAAATTTTTTGACATCTCAGTCTGGATCTAGATGTCTCAAAACTCTTCGTTAAACATTTCACTCTGGATGTGAATGTTTTTCGATTTTTTTCGTTATACCTTAGTCTGGATCTAGGTATTTCGAATCTTCTTAATCCAATATTCATCTCACCTAACATTGAATGTCTATTGGTTAAGTTCCCAAATTCTTGACATCTCAGGCTAGATCTGGATGTCTCAAAAATTTTCCCGTTTAGGCGACCGTAGAATGGTACGGGTCCTAGACACAACCAAGCAATGCTATACTGGGCGACCGTAGAATGGTACGGGTCCTGGGAAAGCAGTTTCTTTGTAAAGTCATGTTACTATTCTAGGCGACCGTAGAATGGTACGGGTCCTGGACATGTAACCCCAACTATCTCGAGTTACTCTACCCTCCCCGAAGGTAAGTTATTCCAGGTAAGTTCCTTTTATCACTGGCATTAGCATTTCCATGCATCATATAAATTGCATTTCAAAAAAAAAAAAAAAAAACAAAAACAAAAACAAAAAAATCCATGGCCTGCCAAAATATCATCCATTGCATGTGCATGGTCAAAATTTAGGTATCATATTGTCTTTGAATGCAACCTCTGCGAGCTCACCTTCAAAGAGGGGCAGCTATTGACACCTAAATTTTGACTAATCGTTTAGTAATTAATTGCATAAAAATTTAGGGATTAATCTTTAACCCCTAAGAAAAAATATTAAAATTGCATCTCATGTAGCCGCATTTGCATCGGTACTAAGAGGACAACAAGAAGCAGGGGCTCGTGGTCGATTGCATACACAAATTCGATGGAGTGCGGATTCGGGAGAAATCTTCAAAGAAGCAAAAGCAGCTCACAACATATTATATATGCCCATATTGTGTTATTATAATATGCCCATAATATTATATAATATGTCAGCTTTGATGGCGCAATGAAAATTCACCGTAGAAGAAACCTCCTCATTAATGCATGTACATACACGCATGAAATGGGGGATGGAAAAAAAAAAAAATCCATTGTGACCTTTCGGCAAGAAGATAAAAAATGGCAAAGTTCAGCTTAAATTCAGGAAAAGTTGCAGCTGCATCTTCTCACAATAAAGTTGGCAATGGACGGCCTATAAATAAGACCACAAGAAGCCGCATCAAGGGGGCGGGAACGAAAAAAATTCACTGAAGAGGTTTTGTGAGAGCTATTAAAAAAAGAGAGCCCGTGTGGAGACACACGAGTTGAGAGAAAAAAGGGGATTAAACAAGGAGAGACTCTCGTAAGAGAGAAAGAAGAAAAGATGAAGTCAGGGGGAGAAGATTAAAAAAAGAAGTGAAAGGCAGGAGAGAGAGAGACGTGCAGCAGATTGCTGCAGAGAGAAAAAATAAAAAAATAAAAAACAAAAGAAAAGCAAAAAAGGAGGAACTATTCTTCTCCTTCGGGGTTTTTCCGTCGCCGGAACTGGAACCCAACGCCGCCCGCATCCGATCGCCTCTCCTGCAGCGCCTTTAGCCATCCATCTGCAGCCCTCGACGACCGCCGACTCCTCCGCCGCACCCGCTCCACCGTCTTCTGCACCCGAACCCGACGCCGAGCCTCCGGAGCCACGACGACACGCCGCCGCCTCCCCGAAGCCCACTCGCCGTTGTGCCACCGCAAACACCGTCGCCGCGCCTTGCCGCAGACGCAGCAACCCCTCGACGCCGCTGCCGCGCGCCTCCGACGCCTACCACCGCGCCTCTGCACCCCCGACGCGCCGCGGGCCCGTCTCTCGTCCGACGCCTACCGCTTCCGCCTCCGCTGGTGACCCACGAGCGCCTACTCCGAAGCAGCTCACCCGTTCATCGCTCTATTTTCGCCGGTAGCCTGAGTTGATTGCCGCGCCTCCGCCTCGCCTACAACCCGCCGGTTTCGCTGTGCCGCCCCGACGCCACCTCCGCTTCGCCTCCAGCCCGAGCAGACCCGCGAGCTCGCACCGTCGCCCTACCGTTCGAAGCCTATGACCCGACGACCCGTGATCCACGATCCACGCTCCGGCTCCGTCAACCCTTGTTGCCCCGCGTCGGGCCGCGGCCGCTCGTCGTGCCCTCGCTCCCCCCGGGGATCCTCGCCGGCAACACTCCTCCTCACCGGACCGGCCACTAGCCCCTCCTTCCTTTTTTTAGAGAAAAAAAAAGAAAAAGCCCAAAAATTAATTTAGGTAAATTTTGTTTTTCTTTTCCTTTATTGTTGATATTTCATATTATTTGCATTTTAGTGTAATTATCCCATTAATGTGAAATTGAAGTTCCATGGTATGAAATTAGTGATTGTCAGTCCGATTTTCGAGCTCGAAATCCGACTCGCAATTACTTTAAAAATTGCCAATCCGATCTCCCGCTCGAGATCCGATTCGTGATTTATGTGAAATTGGCCAACCCGATCTCATGTTCGAGATATGGTTCGTCGATTTGGAAATCAATAGGGCTTGATTTGCTGTGGTGTTACTTAAATTAGTTTTCCTTAAAAAAATAAAAAAAAATGTAGTTTTAGGGTTTGCATGCTCATAATAGGTATTTTACTTCGAATAAAAAATAAAAAAATAAGAAAATCAAATCAATCAGTTTAGGTTGCTAGCTTTTTAACTTAGGTTTCATGTTTAATTACTTGACAATTTTTAATTTCGAAATAAATACAAAAACATAAAATTAAAAAAATGCAAGTTAAATCAGGGCTATGGTTAGCATATTTGGCTATTTCGTTTTTTTAAAAAAAAAATAAAAAAAAAATGCATTTAGGATATTAGTTTTTTTTTAAAAATTGAACGTGTCAATTTAGAATAGGATTTTTGACTTCAAATTTTTTATAACAAAAAAAAATCCCAAAAAAATTAATTAATTAATTTAGGGTGCTAGTTTTTTAGGTTGCATGTTTAATTGTGTGCAATTTTTTTTTTTTTTATTTCGAATTATATATATATATAAAACAAACAAAAAAATCATCATGCATTTTAGAATAGAATTGCACGTCTCATTTTAAGTTTAGATCAATTTGCATCTTAGGTTAGAAATTGCTAGATTAAAATAACGTCTTAGTTTAAATTAGGATTTAGCATGACTTAATCCTAAGTTTAAATTGGATGGAATTTTAATTTAGCTAGGTAATATTTGCATTTGTCTTAATTTCGAATATCATGAAAAATACGAAATTTGTCTTTAGATAAATTAGTTTCAATTTTTAGGGTAAATTGCATTTTTAGGAATAGAAATATCATGTGCATGTCATGTAGAATTAGGCTCATTTAATTAAAAATTGCCCGTCATTATAATTAGGTCATTTTGATTTGCATATTTAATTGTTGCATGTTCATTAAGAAAACACAAAAAAATAATAATAATATTTTACTCATGTCATGTAGTTTAGAACACATTGTCATACCATTCCATGCTAGATTAGTAGCATGCATTGCATATTAATAAGTGAAAACCAAAAAAAAAAAAAAAAAAAGGAAATTGCCTGTTAATTAGAAATCACATCTAGGTCTGTTGATGTGGATTCTGATTTAACAATGCAGATGTTTTCATTGCCATGAGGTAAGGTCCCGCAATTTATTCATCGCTTTCTTGGTGTGTTAAATTGATGGTTTGCGCACCCGCATGATCATCTCACATGTTAGGAAAGTGAATTAAAATTAATTCAAGCTGATTGCCAAACATGTTTTTTTTTTTTAATAGAAGAGAAAGGTACCAAAAGAGCATTAGAGAAATATAGCGTAATCAAGTCATCGAACTCACAAATCTCTGGTTCGTAGGAGTGAAGTAATTCTCCCATTACTTTACTTGGGTTTCTAATCGACCCACCAAAAATAGATTAGTGGTGACTCCTAATTGAAAAATCAATTGCATGTTAAGAATTTGACCCTAAGTCGCTTTCACTTATGAATTGGTATGGGCTTGGGAGAGCTCGAGCTAAGTCTAGGCTTAGCAATCCATTAGCCGAAACCCTTAGGTGGTCCCAACCCGCTTCGGGGAGGTCCCAAGCTGGCCGTCAATTCGTAGAGTTGGACATTGGTCGACTACTTCCACTGCTGCGTATCAATATCCATGGCCGCCTCATCCAAGCACTCGCCCATTGTTGGTGCCCCGAGACTTCTACTTTCATCTTCGGCGGTAAGCATGAACTCACGCCCACCTTGGAAGAGTATAGCATTGCCATAGGAAAATCTTTGAAAGCTGAATTAATTAGTCCACCTATCGGAATAAACCCAGTTGTGGCCTTATCCGATTTTCTGAGAATTAAGGAGGATAATGTAAGAAAGGATTTAAAAGCTCACCGCAATACATGTCATTTATCTTTTCTAAAAGAATGTTTTGAAAATGGCAATTCATTTCAAATGAGAAGGGTTTTCCTTTTAGCTTTCTTTGGGTTTATACTTTTTCCTCATTGCAAGAATGCTATTAACCCTTTGATGGCTCACTTAGTTGAACAAGTGTTGGGAGGAAAAAATTTCGTAAACACTATTTTGGCTGAAACCTTTCTTTCCCTCACTCGATTTAAAGGAAGCGGTGATAAGACATTCCATTCCTCTCCCGAGCTTTTACAAATTTGGTTTCTTTCTCATATAAAAGGGTTTGGTGGTTCAATGACTATACTTGATGTTAATAACTCTAATCACCCTATTATGAGATTTGAGAACAACCAAAAACATGCACCGGATTACCATTATTCTAGATGGCTAGCTTTCATGAAAAAACCAACTTCCAAGGGTTTCCTATGGCATGCTAAGTGGTTCCAAGTTCGTGTGGCGAGACTTTCATGTGGAGGTGTTGGTCCAGTCCCTCTATTGGGATTCACTGGAGCAACGGAATACTATCCAATCAGAGTGACCCGTCAGTATCAAGTTGTGCAAGAGCTTCCCCCGGCATTGCAAGCAGATCCATTCCGAGCTAGCTTCATTGATGGAGACCGAGGCCATGAAGATTCCATTCTCACAATTAAATCAATGTGGGATATGTGCCAGCCACGAAAACTCAAGTGGCCTGAGGAGGAGCTCAAGGGCAAAGAAATGAAGTACTATGCCTCAATTAAGTACATTCAACAACACAAGATTCCAGAGGAGTTACTTCCAAAGATACCAGAGGTGCCGCTGAAGATCACCAACCGCGCTGAGAATAAACGCCTCAAAAGGGTTGCTGAAAAAGCTCAAGAGGAGAATAAGCGATTGCGCCGAGTGGTGTCCCGAGTGTATATTGATCAAGCTAGATGAAGTGTTTGAGTCAATCTTGTTGTTTTATTTCTAGATTAATGTTTAGGAAGTTGAGTCATTTACTTTCCTAGTTTGTTTGTTTAGGGCTTTTTGAGCTTCTATAATGAAGTGCTTGAATCAATCTATTTCGTTAGTATTGTCAAAAACTCCATTAATGAATAAAATTTTTAGACCATTGCCATGGACCGGTGTATTTCATATGAGATACTTATTTTTTTTCCGTTTCTTCAAATTAGGTGATAACGGATCATCCGCGTTCGCCCATCATTACACGATCAAGAGCAAAAATGGCCGACCAAATCGAAATGCGTGATCGTATGACCGCTGTGGAAAATCAACTCCAGCAGTTGCTCACCTCTATGCAACTTATGACAGATCAAATGCAATCCCTCCAAGTGCATCAGACTCTTGCACCCGCTATCCCCGAGATAGTAGTCCCAAAGCAGACGAACAAGGCCCAAATAGGTGAGGATGACATGCCGGAACTGGAGGATGACCCACTGTTCATCACAACTGAAAAGGCTAAGCCCGACAATGTCCCTAAGGCGGAGCAAGATGAACGCTTCGCCAAACTTGAAGAGAAACTGAAACAATTGCAAGAATCGCAGAATTCACTCCCGTTCGACTTGTCAGTTTATGAGAAAGTCAAAGTGCCAAAGAAGTTTAAGATGCCGGAGTTCGAGAAATACAACGGTACTTCCTGCCCAAAAGCTCATTTGCAAATGTACCACGTACGCATGGCCCAATACGTCAAGAACGAGCCTCTCATGATCCAATCGTTTCATGCAAGCTTGACCGGGCCCGCACTCAACCGGTACATAATGAAAAATATAAACCTTTTTCGACACCGGAATGAAGTGGCCGATGCTTTCCTAAAGCGATTATAAGTTCAACATGGACATTGCACCTTCCCGAGAGGATCTTGAGCGGATGGAGAAGAAGAAAAGTGAGTCATTTAAGGAGTATCTTTGTAAGGTGGCGAAACTTGGCAGCTCAAATCACTCCTGAGCCTACAAACAAGGAGTTGATGAAGTTGTTCGTCAAGACTCTCCCGTATGAGTTCCGTAACCGAATGGCTAGCACATACGTTGAGAACTTCAACCAGCTTATCCCAGTAGGTGAACAGATCGAGATAGGGCTAAGGGATGGATGGTTCAATGAACCGACTCATCAAGGCAAAAGGTTCACCATGAAGAAAGATAAAGAACCAACCACTGAAGTCAATGTTGCATATGTGCAACCAGCCCCTAGTAAGCCTCCGATGGTTCGTGTCCCCGGGAATCAGCAAGATGGAGGCCGAGTGCCTGCACAGCGGCAATTCACCAAAAGGCAATTCTCTCCTCTTCCTGGCCCTCTATCTCAGGTCTTACCGATACTCCGAAACAAGGGACTGATCTCCCACGAACCAAAGCGGCCCAATGCTGAAAAATTCTCCAACTATGATCCCTCCAAAAAATGTGAGTATCATATGGGAGAGATCGGCCATTCAACTGATGAATGTTTGACTTTGAAACACAAGATTCAAAATTTATTGGATACTAAGGCATTTTCTTTCCGTACCGCCCAACCGAATGTCAAGAAGAATCCGTTGCCGGAACATCAGGGAAGCGTGAACGCGATTTTTGAGTTCAATGCTGGCAAAAAGATGAACTTGAAGGTGTCTGTCAAAGATATCTATAGCGGATTAGTTAGAGTTGGTTACTATCCGACAGATGAGAATCCTCCCTTCCCTACCATGAAGGAAAGGGTTCAAGAAATGGTTAAGGCTGGCGTGATCGTGTATGCTGACCAAGCTGGAATAGTGTCAACTATCTCCGAAGTCGTCATCGATTGGGAGAAAGAATTTGCTAAGTTAAGTGCTGAAAAGAGTGAACCAGATCCATTGATCGAGGACATGCCCCCACTTGAGGACGCCTCCGACCATGAAGGACTGATAGTGGAAGTGCCTTCAACTCGATGAAGAAATAATTATTGAGATGCCCTGTGTGTATGAGTACACGGATAACAAAGCAAAGTTCCCTGGTCATACGAGCTAGATGTTGACCTGATTACAAGGTCTGGTCGGACCTATGCTCAAGCTAATACCCAACCTGCAAAGCCAGTTACTGATGAAGAGGCTAAAGAATTTCTGGCTATAATCAAAGCAAGTGAGTATAACGTGGTCGATCAATTGCGGAAATTGCCTGCTCAAATCTCTTTACTTGAACTCTTGCAAACGTCTCCCACACATCAAAAGTCTCTAATGAAGGTTTTGAGCGAAGTTCGTGTACCAGAGACGATCGATGAAAACAGGTTGGAAGAATTTGTAGGGTCGATTCTTCTTAAGGATTTAATAGCCTTTTCTGATGAAGAATTCCCTCTTGAGGGGAGGGGGCATACTAAGGCGTTATATATATCTGTCAAGTGCAAGGCTTCCCATGTGGCTCGAGTACTCATTGATAATGGGTCTGCCTTGAATATCTGTCCATTGGCGACTCTTCACCGCCTGAAAATAGATCCTTCAAAAATAAGTGCTGCAAAGACTTCCGTCCGAGCTTTTGATGGTACGAGAAAGGAGGTGATAGGGGAGACCCACCTTGATCTGCAAATAGGCCCAGTGATGTTTAACGTCCTTTTCCAGGTGATGGACATTCCTACCGCATTCAATTTTCTATTAGGGCGTCCTTGGGATTCATACTTTTTGGAGCCGTGCCATCAAGTCTCCACCAAAGTGTGAAATTCATTGTCAAAGGAAAGCTAGTCATTGTTCATGGCGAGGAGGATCATCGGATCTATCATGAGACGGCTATCCCCTATGTCGAGCCGGAACGTAGGGAGGAGTCGAGCTACCAATCGTTTGAGCTCGTATCCACTATCCATGCATCTCGAGGATCGAGAGCACCCATCCCTGATGTGTCAAATGCAGCAGTTATGGTAGCAAGAGTGATGGTTGGAAATGGCTTTATTCCTGGCCGTGGACTTGGTAGACAAGAACAGGGCATCCGGAATCCTATTGAAGCCCCTCGAAGGTTTCGTTCCGCCGGATTAGGGTACCATGGAAGAGGTGGAGGACATGAACAAGAGAGGAGAAACTCATTACTCCTCGATATCCGCGAGACATTCCCGGGCCCTGCTAGAATGATGCATGATGAGGGAGGAATGATCGACACCCGAGGTATCGTGCTCGATGGATGGAATGGCATGGACGACCCGACAACTTCAAAGACAGAGGATCCAGATGATGGGATGGAAGGGATCACGACTCTATTCGATGATCTCCTCATAGGTGCCATTGATGAAGAACCATCGGAGGAAATGGGTGCTAGCCCACAAGAGTAACACGTTTACTTTTCTGCACTCCCCTGCGTGGGAATCTTATCTCTTTAGGATTTGATGCTTTTCTAGGGTTTGCTTATCGTGTTCTGCATGTCGTTTGTCAGGAGTTGATGTTTGCTAGGGTTTGACTGTTAGGGTTTCGTTTCACTTTGATTGCCGTACTTTTCAATCCAATAAATGTAATTTGGTTGATGAATATCAATTATGATTACAAGTTTTATTTTGAGGGCATGATGGGGTATACCAAACCAGCCCGTTGATGATATCCAACCGATGAAAGAAAAGAAAAATCCAAGGAGAATTCTGAGGCCTGGGCTTCATCATGCTTCCTCGTGTTAAAAAGTTTTTCCAAACTGTTTTGTCAAAATTCTTTAAATAAAATAAAAATTCGATCAAAAAGAATTCAAAAGGAAGGAAAATTCGAAAAAATAGAAAAGAAATCCGTGCCTTTTAGCCCTGTTTGTCTTTTTGACCTATCCATTTTATGTTTCAGGAGCAGCCTTATGATAGGCAAAGAGGTGAAAATGGTCCAATCCAATATCATGAGCGATGACGGTGATGACCCTGATGATCCAAATGGTGACTCCATTGGAGTACAACAAAGTTGGGAGCAACATGAAAAACCCAAAGTTCTCACCTCTGAACAAACCGTCACTATCAACCTGAGTGATGCCGAGGAGCCCAAAGAGATAAAGATTGGGGCAAATATTCCTAAAGATGAGGCCGAGCACCTGACTCAATTGCTAAAAGAATATCAAGATATCTTTGCTTGGACATACGCTGATATGCCAGGTTTAGATCCATCAATTGTGGAACATTGTTTGCCCACTAATCCAGATGTGCATCCTAAGAAGCAGAAGCTTCGGAGGACTAAACCAGAGCTCTCGAAGAAGATAGAAGAGGAAGTAATGAAACTTCTCAAAGTGGGATTCATCGAAGTCTCGCAATACCCTGAATGGGTGGCCAACATAGTACCGGTCATGAAGAAAGACGGCCGAGTCCGAGTGTGTTTTGATTACCGGGATTTGAACAAGGCCAGCCCAAAGGACGACTTCCCATTGCCACATATCAATGTTCTCGTGGATAGTACTGCCGGATTTGAATTATTCTCTTTCATGGATGGTTTTTCTGGCTACAACCAGATAAGAATGAAGGATGAAGACAAAGAGAAGACGGCATTTATCACCCCGTGGGGAACCTTTCATTATAAGGTCATGCCCTTCGGACTCAAAAATGCAGGGGCAACTTACCAACGAGCCATGGTTACGTTGTTCCATGACATGATGCATGAAGAAATCGAGGTCTATGTTGACGATATGATTGCAAAAACCCGGCCTGGGAAAAGTCATGTTGAAACCCTCAGGAAGTTATTTGATCGACTCCGTGAATTCAAGCTCCGTTTAAACCCTGCCAAGTGCGTGTTCGGGGGCAACGTCGGGTAAATTACTTGGGTTCATGGTGAGTAGCAAAGGGATCGAAATTGACCCATCTAAAGCCAAGGCAATATGCGAGTTGCAACCTCCGTCGACAGTGAAGGAGGTCCGGAGTCTCCTAGGGAGACTGAATTACATTGCACGATTCATTTCCCAACTCTCTGAGACCGCTAAGCCATTCTTCAAACTCTTGAGGAAAAACGTACGAGTTGAGTGGAATGATGAATGTCGAGAGGCGTTCGATAAGTTGAAGCAATATTTGATGAATCCACCGGTTCTTGTCCCACCAATATCGGGGCATCCTTTGATTTTGTACCTCACAATCCATAGTGAGTCACTTGGCGCGATGTTAGCTCGAGAAAAGTCCCGTGGATCGAAGGAACGAGCCATTTATTACCTCGCAAAAAGTTCACCGTCTCGGAGCTAAAGTATTCGATGCTGAAAAACTTGTGCTGCGTTAGTATGGGTATTGCATAGACTGCGACAGTACACCTTGCATTACCAGACGTTCCTCGTGACTGAGAACGATCCCATCAAGTATTTATTTAATCAACCAGCTTTGGTGGGTAAACTAGCCAAATGGCAGGTCTTGATTTCGGAATTCGACGTGCAGTTCATGCCACAAAAATCAGTTAAGGGCCGAGTAATTGCTGATATATTGGCTGAGAATCCTAGAACCTTCAATGATGATGATTGTCCTCTGGATGATCGTATCTTGGCCATAAATGAAGATGCATGGTCCATGTTCTTCGATGGAGCCGTGAACTTGTCCTGGTTAAGTAATGCTTGGGCAAGATCGATATCCCCAAACGGACAACACCACCCAGTTGCTGCGAAATTAATATTTCCATGCACTAACAATATTGCTGAATACGAAGCTTGTATTCTCGGACTTCAGGCCGCAATTGAAATGGGAGTGGCCAAATTGAAAGTATATGGAGATTCTGCACTGATAATACTCCAAACCGTAGGTGAATGGAAGACCAGGGATGCCAAATTACTGCCATATCATAAGTACCTCGAAGAGTTGGTGAAGGAGTTCGATGAAATTTCATTTGACTACCTGGCTAGATCCCATAATCAGTTCGCCGATGCCTTGGCGACGTTGTCATCTATGTTGCAAGTTACTGATGGTTTAGAAGTTGAGCCTTTGAAAATTGAGGTTCTAGCCAAACCTTCTTATTGCATGGCCGTGAATGAAGAGCTTGATGAGAAGCCATGGTATTATGACATCATGAACTATATTCAAAAGCAGGAATTTCCTGAAGGGAGCACTCCAGCCGATAGAAAGTACATAATGAAGATGGCCTCAAAGTTCTTTGTCAGTGGTAAGAATTTATACAAGAGATCTTATGATTCAGTTCTATTGAGGTGCGTAGATGAAGCAGAAGCCACCCAAATCATGCAAGAAGTGCATGAAGGAGTTTGTGGCCCACACATGAATGGGCACATGTTAGCCAAGAAGATCATGAGACTGGGCTACTATTGGCTCGCGCTGGAAAGTGACTGCATACAGCATGTTAGAAGTTGCCATCGTTGCCAAATTCATGGAGATAAAATAAATGTTCCTCCAACGGAGTTGCACCAGCTATCTGAGCCATGGCCTTTCTCAATGTGGGGGATTGATGTGATTGGCCCAATAAATCCCAAAGCTTCAAATGGGCACCGATTCATATTGGTGGCAATAGATTATTTTTCAAAGTGGATTGAAGCCACATCATATGCTAATGTCACGGCCCGAAATGTTGTGAAGTTTATCAGGCGTGACATAATCGCCCGTTATGGTGTCCCCGAAGTAATTGTCACTGACAATGGGACAAATCTGAATAACAAGTTCGTTGATGAGTTGTTCAGTGAGTTCAAAATCAGGCATTTGAATTCATCACCATACCGCCCACAAATGAATGGAGCTGTTGAGGCAGCTAATAAGAACATTAAGAAGATCCTGGCTAAGACAGCCGAGAATTATCGAGATTGGCATGACAGGTTACCTTTTGCTCTAATGGCATATCGGACATCGATCCGAACATCTACCGGGGCGACCCCTTTCTCCTTGGTTTATGGCATGGAGGCAGTCTTGCCTGTGGAAGTAGAAATCCCCTCTTTGAGAGTCTTATCCCAAGTGGAATTGTCCGAAGCCGAATGGACACAACAAAGGTTCGAGCAGTTGAACCTGATTGATGAGAAAAGATTAAAAGCTCTTTGCCATGGTCAGACGTATCAACAAAGAGTAGCCAAGTCTTTCAATCGGAAGGTACGATCGAGACACTTCGAAGTGAATGATCTAGTTCTAAGAAAGGTGTTGCCGATTTTTCCTGATCCTGGAGGCAAATTCGCTCCAAATTATAGCGGCCCGTATATGGTGAAGAGGGTACTCCCTGGAGGTGCCTTAATCCTTACAGAAATGGATGGTCGTGAGTTTTCCAAACCTGTTAACTCTGATGCTGTGAAGAAGTATTACCCTTGAAAGAATTTGTTGAAGGTACTCATTTCTTCGTTGAATTGTGTGGGAATGGATTGAATGAGATGAGAAGTAGGCCCTATTCCATACACATATCGAATTCATTTGATTCGGTATATCAGACGTGTTGACCCAGCGTCAGTTCAATTAAATAAAAAAGGAAATGCCCTGAGGACACCACCAGCACCTTGGCCTGGTGGCACGGGGAATGAAAAGGTCCGAGAGCGACCAGGGTTCGATCCCTGGAAACGGCAACAAGTTTGCCAAAACAAAAAAAAAAAAAAAAAAAAAAAAAAAAACAAAAAACAAAAAAAAAAAAAAAAAAAAAAAAAATATTTTTTTACCAATCCTTTTCCTTTCTTTTTGAGCTGCAAACTCTTTGTGTTCAAAGCTAATGAGTTCATGAAGTACTTGTGACTTTTCAAAGGAGAATTTTGCATTGATAGTTTTACCTGTTTAATTACCAATTCCACTGAAGATTATCATCGCAAATCAAGTTAATGAATGATGTGGAATGGATTGAACATGCTAAATGAGACATGTCAGGATGATGAAAGGCAAGCCCTATCCTATACACAGTCCCTTACTCATATACTGGTGAGACGAGTGTTGGAAATTCCATGTTTCTAAGGTAAAGAGTTTTCTCGCGAAAGGTACGATGATCGAAATGATGAGAGGCGGTTCATTCTCTATCCCAAACACTACGTGATCATCCATTGTTTAAACCCTTTTGAGCCCACACACGTGGATAATTTTTAAATTACCCCTGTCAAGAACCACCCCACATTGGGGCAAGCTGGAGGTAAGACGACATCATGAGGTGCGGAATTTGATAGGAATATTCTTGCTCTCACTTGCATCAATCTTTAGGTATTGCTATTACATTGAATTCATACGATAATTCAAGTGCCTTAGGATGATGAAGAGCATTTCTTTATCCATTGCGTAGCCCCTTGAGCCTGTAAATTCGTTTCATTTAAACCCAATCGGTGATCATCCCCCACACCGGGGCAAGGCAAAAGGCAAATGTTCAAGCAGCAAAATCCCGAGTGCTGACAAAAAATGAAAACTCCTCAAGAACCCGAATGTTAAAGCATTACGTGGTTATTCAAAAAAAAAAGGAAAAAACAAAACAAAGGGGGCATGAAAAAGCAGTGTGCCTGGTAAAAGCAAGGCCAATGCCCATAGAAAATGAAAGAAATAGTCAAGATAAATGACTATCAATTGTAAAAGGATGTATTCCCAGTAGGAGTGGTACTCAAAGAACTCAAATGCCAAGTTTTTATAGTACCTATGAGGAAAATCCCAATGGTGAAGAAGGAGACCGGTGACAATGCCAAGATGATCACCAATTCTCATCCCCTATACACATTTTGAGCCTAATGATCCATTCACTTCTCAACCCATGAACTTAACCTACGTTACGCCCCTTACAAAGTCTCTTCAGATTAGGGCACCGAAATTAACGTAGGAATTCATATGCTTAAAAGCATCGCTCGAAGAAGTGCGAGCAAGACCATTTCTATCTCATTTCGCAGGTTCCTTGACTTGTAAACCTGAAGGTGATTGCAAAGTATTGTTCTTTCATTAGCCTTGACTCGAAGAGTCCCTCTTTGTTGAGCCATTGATCGAGCCTACATTACAGTCCTGATGAAGACCTCTCAGATTGACAAGGTCGTACCGCTTACGAGAATACTCGAACCCTTATTGACATGATGAAAGTAAGATTGAGTGATTCCTGTGATCCGACATTAATGGTCGGGACAAAATAGCCTTCTTAATGAGAGTGAGTGAAAGTCCTTTCTAACTGAAAGTCTCTCATTTGGTACTCTTGAAAAATCCATGTCATGAGTGAAGATTGTCATAAACGATGATTCTCCCTAATGGAAGTTCAGTGGTGCAAATATGGTAAAACCATCATGCATAAATCTTGATTGAATGGATAAAAGCTTCAGTGGATTTTGGAGTGTGCTGAATTGCTTACTTCTTTGGCAAATGCATGTATTTTCGCTCTAATCATGTCTGACAGGTAATGTTTCCTTGAAGACCCAAGAGCTCCTGACATTTATGTTGCCTTTCAGAAGCCTCGAGGTGAGAAACTTCCATGAATATTTGAAGTACATCCTCAATGTTCCAAATTTTCTGTTTACCAAGAGGTAAGTGACCCTCACGAATATCCCAGGTTTGTCCTAGGTATTCCCAAATTCTTGATATATGCCTCAAAACTCTTCGTTAAGCATTTCACTCAGGATGTGAATGCTTTTCGATCGTTTTCGTTATACCTTCGTCTGGATCTAGGTATTTCGAATCTTCTTAATCCAATATTCATCTCACCTAACATTGAGTGTTTATTGGTTAAGTCCCAAAATTCTTGACGTCTCAGTCTGGATCTGGATGTCTCAAAACTCTTCGTTAAACATCTCACTCTGGATGTGAATGTTTTTCGATCTTTTTCGTTATACCTTAGTCTGGATCTAGGTATTTCGAATCCTCTTAATCCAATATTCATCTCACCTAACATTGAGTGTTTATTGGTTAAGTCCCAAATTTTTTGACATCTCAGTCTGGATCTGGATGTCTCAAAACTCTTCGTTAAACATCTCACTCTGGATGTGAATGTTTTTCGATCTTTTTTGTTATACCTTAGTCTGGATCTAGGTATTTCGAATCCTCTTAATCCAATATTCATCTCACCTAACATTGAGTGTTTATTGGTTAAGTCCCAAATTTTTTGACATCTCAGTCTGGATCTGGATGTCTCAAAACTCTTCGTTAAACATCTCACTCTGGATGTGAATGTTTTTCCATCTTTTTCGTTATACCTTAGTCTGGATCTAGGTATTTCGAGTCTTCTTAATCCAATATTCATCTCACCTAACATTGAGTGTCTATTGGTTAAGTCCCAAAATTCTTGACATCTCAGTCTGGATCTGGATGTCTCAAAACTCTTCGTTAAACATTTCACTTTGAATGTGAATGTTTTTCGATCTTTTTCGTTATACCTTAGTCTGGATCTAGGTATTTCGAATCCTCTTAATCCAATATTCATCTCACCTAACATTGAGTGTTTATTGATTAAGTCCCAAAATTCTTTGACATCTCAGTCTGGATCTGGATGTCTCAAAACTGTTCGTCAAGCATTTCATTCTGGATATGAATGCTTTCTGATCTTTCTCGTTATACCTTAGTCTGGATCTAGGTATTTCGAACCCTCTTAATCCAATATTCATCTCACCTAACATTGAGTATCTATTGGTTAAGTTCCCAAATTCTTGACATCTCAGGTTGGATCTGGATGTCTCAAAATTTTTCCCGTTTAGGCAACCGTAGAATGGTACGGGTCCTAGACACAACCAAGCAATGCTATACTGGGTGACCGTAGAAAGGTACGGGTCCTGGGAAAGCAGTTTCTTTATGAAGTCATGTTACTATTCTAGACGACCGTAGAATGGCACGGGTCCTGCACATGTAACACCAACTATCTCGAGTTACTCGACCCTCCTCGAAGGTAAGTTATTCCAGGTAAGTTCCTTTTATCACTGGCATTAGCATTTCCATGCATCATATAAATTGCATTTCAAAAAAAAAAAAAAAAAAAAAAAAAAAAAAAAAAAAAAAAAAAAAGGCCAAAGTATCATCCATTGCATGTTCATGGTCAAAATTTAGGTATCATATCGTCTTTGAATGCAACCTCTGCGAGCTCACCTTCAAAGAGGGGCAGCTGTTGACACCTAAATTTTGACTAACCATTTAGTAATTAATTGCATAAAAATTTAGGGATTAATCTTTAATCCCTAAGAAAAAATATTAAAATTGCATCTCGTGTAGTCGCATTTGCATCGGTACTAAGAGGACAACAAGAAGCAGGGGTTCGCAGTCGATTGCATACACAAATTCGGTGGAATGCGGATTCGGGAGAAATCTTCAAAGAAGCAAAAGCAGCTCACAACATACTATATAATATGCCCATATTGTGTTATTATAATATGCCCATAATATTATATAATATGTCAGCTTTGATGGTGCAATGAAAATTCACCGTAGAAGGAACCTCCTCATTAATGTATGCACGTCCACGCACGAAAGATTTCCTTGCTGAAGAACAAGGGGGGGAAGCGAAGAAAGAAAAAAAAATTCCATTGTGAGGGGGGTTTCCCTTTCGGTCAGACAAGGGAGGAAAGAAGAGTGTCAGAGAGAGATAAAAAATATATTGGGAAGGGGCTCTTCCTTCGGACAAGAAGAAATAAAGTCAGGGAGGATATTAAAAACAAAGGAAAGAGAGATGAATGGAGAGTTTGTCAGAAGAAAGGGGCAAAGATTTAAAAAAAGGGGCAACGTTCAGCTTAAATTCTGGAAAAGTTGTGCTACATCTTGTCACAATAATGTTGGCTATCTTCAAAAGGCAATGGACGGCCTATAAATAAGACCACAAGAAGCCGCGTCCAGGGGGGAGGAGAACGAAAAAAATTCCCTTGAGAGGATTGTGAGAGCCATTAAAAAAGAGAACCGTGTGGAGACACACGAGTTGAGAGAAAAAAGGGGATTAAAAAAGGAGAGACTCTCTCGTAAGAGAAAAAGAAGAAAAGATGAAGTCAGGGGGAGGAGATTAAAAAAGAAGAGAAAAAGTAGAGAGAAAGCAGAACAGAGAGGGGACGTGAGAAGATGGGACAAGAGGGAAAAAGAAAATAAAAAAAGCAACTGACAAGACCCCTACTGTTCATCTTCTCCAAGGGGTTCTTTGCTGCGTATCGGCACTGCCATCCTGCCCCGCCGCGCCTCCTCCTTCGCCTCGCCCCTGCGCCGTCAATGCCCGACTCCTCCGCAACCGGTAACCCCGAGCTCCACCGTTCTACACCAACAGTCCGCCAGTAGCCCCTGTTGCCGATCTGCAGCACTCCAGCTTGCGCCGCCCCACGGAGGACACCGATCTCGCCACACCGGAGCTGCCCCGACGCCGTCGCTCCAGATCTGCCACTGTCCGCGAAGCCCTGACGACCCGCGCCGAACCGGCTGATGCTCGCTGGTCACGGCGTCGCTGTCCTGACGCCGACCCGTGCTGCGCCGACGCCACCGAACTGCCTTGCTCTGAGATCCCGTCGCGCCTACCGCCGCCTGCAGAGCCCTCGCCAACGCTCGCTGAAGCCGCGCCAGATCCGGACGCCCACCCAGCGTCGCACCACCTTGCAGCAGCCTCCGCCCGTGTGACCGACGTCAGGAGACCCGAAGCTCCTGCTCCGCCCGCGACGCCGCCTACCGGTTTCGCCGTGCCGCCCGCGTCGCCCCGTGCCGATCCCGAAGTCCCCTGGTGCCGCGCCGCCGTCGCGCCATCCTCCCCCCCCGCCGGGATCCTCGCCGGCAACACTCCCCCTCACCGGACCGGCCACCAGCCCCTCCTTCCTTTTTTTAGAAAAAAAGAAAAAGCCCAAAAAATTAATTTAGGTAAATTTTGTTTTTCTTTTCTTTTATTGTTGATATTTCATATTATTTGCATTTTAGTGTAATTATCCCATTAATGTGAAATTGAAGTTCCATGGTATGAAATTAGTGATTGTCAGTCCGATTTTCGAGCTCGAAATCCGACTCGCAATTACTTTAAAAATTGCCAATCCGATCTCCCGCTCGAGGTCCGATTCGTGATTTATGTGAAATTGGCCAACCCGATCTCATACTCGAGATATGGTTCGTCGATTTGGGAATCAATAGGGCTTGATTTGCTGTGGTGTTACTTAAATTAGTTTTCCTTAAAAAAAAAATGTAATTTTAGGGTTTGCATGCTCATAATAGATATTTTATTTCGAATAAAAAATAAAAAATAAGAAAATCAAATCAATCAGTTTAGGTTGCTAGCTTTTTAACTTAAGTTTCATGTTTAATTACTTGACAATTTTTAATTTCGAAATAAATACAAAAACATAAAATTAAAAAAAATGCAAGTTAAATCAGGGCTATGGTTAGCATGTTTGGCTATTTCGTTTTTTTAAAAAATAATAATAATAAAAAGTAAAAAAATGCATTTAGGATATTAGTTTTTTTTTTTAAATTGCACGTGTCAATTTAGAATAGGATTTTTGACTTCAATTTTTTTATAACAAAAAAAAATCCAAAAAAATTAATTAATCAATTAATTTAGGGTGCTAGTTTTTTTAGGTTGCATGTTTAATTGTGTGCAATTTTTATTTCGAATTATATATATATATATATAAAACAAACAAAAAAAATCATCATGCATTTTAGAAAAGAATTGCACGTCTCATTTTAAGTTTAGATCAATTTGCATCTTAGGTCAGAAATTGCTAGATTAAAATAACGTCTTAGTTTAAATTAGGATTTAGCATGACTTAATCCTAAGTTTAAATTGGATGGAATTTTAATTTAGCTAGGTAATATTTGCATTTGTCTTAATTTCGAATATCATGAAAAATACAAAATTTGTCTTTAGATAAATTAGTTTCAATTTTTAGGATAAATTGCATTTTTAGGAATAGAAATATCATGTGCATGTCATGTAGAATTAGGCTCATTTAATTAAAAATTGCCCGTCATTATAATTAGGTCATTTTGATTTGCATACTTAATTGTTGCATGTTCATTAAGAAAACACAAAAAAAAAATAATAATTTTTACTCATGTCATGTAGTTTAGAACACATTGTCATACCATTCCATGCTAGATTAGTAGCATGCATTGCATATTAATAAGTGAAAACCAAAAAAAAAGGGAAATTGCCTGTTAATTAGAAATCACATCTAGGTCTGTTGATGAGGATTCTGATTTAACAAGGTAGATGTTTTCATTGCCATGAGGTAAGTCCTGCATTTTTCTTACTTGCTTTCTTGAGTGCTAAATTGGTGGATTGCGTACCCACATGATCACCTCACATGTTAGGAAAGTGAATTAAAATCAATCCAAGCTGCCTGCAAAACATTTTTTTTTTTTAAAAGAAAAGGTACCGAAAGGGCGTTAGAGAAATCTAGCGTAACCAAGTCCCCGAACTCACAATCTCTGGTTCGTAGGAGTGAAGTAATTCTCCCGTTACTTTACTTGGGTTTCTAATCGACCCACCAAAAAATAGATTAGTGGCGACTCCATGATAAAAATCATTTGCATATTAAGAACTTAAACCCTAAGTCGCGAATTGGTATGAGCTTGGGAGAGCTCGAGCTAAGTCTAGGCTTAGCAATCCATTAGCCGAACCCTTAGGTGGTCAAAACCCGCTTCGGGGAGGTCGCGACAATCCCAGTGAACTACTAAGCTTCTCACCTGACCATGAGGATAGCTTAAATGCCTCATCCTCGTTTGGTGATTTTAACTCGGAAGAAAGCAATGGGATGATCTCAGTAGAATCCAGCTTTCCTGAAACAACATAATTCACCACTGCAATGAATATGCAATGGGAAAACCAATGGCCTAATCAAGATGCACCTGGCCCTTCTTACCCTAATAGGATCATGACCCTCGGAGAAATATGGATACCTAATCTCTGCAACTATAGTGGCACAATTTGCCCCGTGGCCCATTTGCAATATCTCCACGCTGAAATGAGTCAATACTACAGCCTAATGTCGTTCACAACCCAGGCCTTCCAAGAAAGTCTTACAGGGTCTGCATTGCAATGGTTCGTCACTGCAAATATCAGCCTCATGAGGGATTGGAATAACCTTTCTTCCACATTCCTGCATCAGTACCAGCACCAGAGTGGAACTGAATTGTCTTGCGAGAACTTGGTTCATTTTAGAAGAAGACGGATGGAGGATTTTCGAGCATATGCAAGGAGGTGGGAAGCTTTTATGATGCAAACCTACCCTTAGCTGGCCGAAGAAAAAATGATAAAGCTATTCATAGGAGCTTTACCCCGTAAGCGTTGATGTTGGTTGCATGGGTTGCATTTCCGTAGCTTCAATGCAGTGGTCCTTTCATGCGAATACTTCGAGTCTACTGGAGGCGAGGAACTCAAAGGCGCTTGATTTCAAAACCAGCATTATCAAAATGCTCATTTTCATAGGAGTTTTCATGGGTGTTGCTTGTTTTTATAATTTAATATTTCTTATCCCATCTAGTGAGCTACTGTTGTATTTTCCATTCCAGTAATCTAATGTACAGTTCTAATATTTTGTTTTGAAAGCATGAGGTGATATCCCAAACCAGCCCGGTGATGCTAACCAACCATGAAAAGAAAATATCATCCAAGGAGAATACTGAGGGCTGGGCTTCCTCATGCTTTCTTCCCTCCAAAGATATATACTTTTGAAAACAAAACAAATATTTCATTACAAATAACTTTTGAACAAGATGATAAATTTAATCATATTTGTCTTTCTGACTCACTCACTTTGTGTCTCAAAATATCATCACCATCCCTATTGACTTAGTGTGACAAGGGGCATTTGAAGCTGGCGCATCATGTGAAGTCGCCGAATTCAAAGACACTTTTCTAGCAAGGTAGTGGGGCAAACAGAAAAGATCATCCCACTTCAAAGAAGGTAAGTTTTATTCTCTGAATATAATTTTGGAAATGATGTCATCTCTCTTCTATTTACAGGAAACGAAAGATAGGACGTAATAGGTACGGGCATACGGTTGAAATCAAGCCGTCCCCAAGAGCTCTGTACACTCCACCTCGCTCCTGCCCAACTCCTTCTCACGTCGGAGTAATATCTTTTCCCCACAACGTGCTTGAGCAACTAGATGATGTGGTTTCATCAATGGGATTTCCAGCTTTGACAAGCCAAGAAGCACATAAAAGGAATTTCTTCTCTTGAATTGGCTACTGTCAACATGGAGAAAATCTAGACAGTTAAGGCAGTCTCTAGCCCCCTATTTCAGATGATGACATTAGGGCCTAGAAACCTCACTTCGTGCTCCAGACACATGCTCTCCCAAGAAGTAATTGCCATCAGAAAATTGGAGGTTTTGATTGTCCATCTCAAATTCCATAGAAGTTTGAAGTACATGACTTTGCCCAATGTTGCTAATGGTCATATGGTCAAAGAAAAAATTCCACAGAAAGAAGGCGTTGCAAACTACCAATCATGCATACATGGCCACGAATGAGAAAGGCCAATCAAAAAGAGATGTTGAACTGTGTCAAAGACAAAAAGCCGTCATTGACATTCAAATATTCCTAGGAGTCAGCAAATATAAACTTTGGGGAAGAGTAATTCGGTATCGTTTCCAATACTCCCAGTATCTGAACTCACTTTTGACATATTTTCTCCTATTGACAGGAAGCATAGGATTCAAAAAAACAAGCTTAATGGTTAATTTGGGCAAATCAAATGATCCATATCGATTTACCTAACTTGGTATGAAAGGATGTGTCGTCTAGGAGCCGGTTCGGTTAAATAAAAAAGGAAGCGCCCTACGGACACCGTCGGTGCCTTTAGCCAAGTGGTATCTAGGAAGAAGCAAAACGGTCCAAAGTCGGGGGTTCGAATCCCCAACGCGACAGTTAGCCGCTTGGTAAAAAAATAATAAAATTTTTTTGCTTCTCTTGTGCCTGCAAATTACGAGAGAGCAGATGACCTAATGAAGCAAAAGACATAGGATTTCGTGTCCCACTTGCACTTCAGGTCTATCCAATCCAGTGAAGGGTAATGTTGTATCGCTTCCAAGTTATTCGACTCTTGAAAGAGTTTCTGACTAACATGATCCCTTTTATCTGTTGCAGGATCACTTGACCGTAAAAAAAGCGGATAACAAATCAAGGAAAGACATGTCAAACTATGATAAGCTCTCCTAAGCGAAATGGCATCCTGAGTAATCACCAAAGCAAATGACAGAAAATCTTCAGGCCTCAACTCGCCAGACTACTTGATCTACTTGTACATCTTCTCTTCTGCAGGGGCAAAAACAGAGATGCTCAATCAGATTCCCAATCCTTGGTTGATCATTCATGTGTCATATCCCTAATCAATAGGGACAACCATCGACATCCATTTGCGAATAACCCTTTTGATGTTCAAAATCTAACATATTTGGAAACACCATTATGTTAGCCTCTAAAGTTGTCAATAGGGTCTTTTTTGAGTCAAAACCATTCACTTGTTTTGAAGAGTTCAAACTCCATCATATTCAAAATGTTGCATGTCGTTTCTAGATGAATTCTGCATGATGATTTTGTCTATCTAGATCATTGATTCCGCTGAGGATTATTAGAATAGACAGCTAAGTGAAGAATACAAGATTAATTGAGCATGCTGGATGATGCGCGTCATAATGATGACAGGCAAGCTATATCCTACACACAGTCCCCCATCTATACACTTGTGAGATGAGTGCAGAAGATTCCATGGCTGCAGGGTAAAGAGTTCTCTCGTGAATGGTACGATAACCAAAATAGTGAGAGGCATTCCATCGCTCACCCCATTGAGCCCCATACACTGGTGAAATTTCTATCCTACCCCTGTCAAGAACCACCCTACACTAGGGTAGATCGGAGGCAAAGCAACATCACAAGGTGAGAAGAGAGATATAAATTTTCTTGCTCGCACTTGCATCAATCTTTGGGTTAATTTAAGTGCCCTAGAATGACGAAGAGCAATTCTTTCTCTATGCACTTGTATTCATTGTACAACTCAATTGAGTTTGTAATTTCACCCTCACATGGAGGCAAAACAGAAGTTACTGCCAATTAAGCAGCATAGCCTAGAGCGCCTACTGAAGATGAAGACTCAAGAGTCTAATAACGGTGCTTCGATTGAACTTGCCTAGGCCGGTTCCTCTAATGACAAGAATGAAAAAACATGGGCATAAAAAAACAGTGTACTTGGTAAAAGCAAGGTCAATGCCCATAAATAAAGAAATGGAATAAAAATAGATGCATGAAAAAGCAGTGTGACTGGTAAAAGTAAGGCTAATGCCCCCAATCAAAAATACAACCAAGAAAATGTTGCTGTTGTGGTCCATAGAACTTCCATCTAACAAGAAAGACCACTGACAAATGCTGAGACAGTCACCAACTCTCACCCTTTTACATGTGAGCCAAGTCTACGTTACATTCCCATTGTAAAAGTCTCTTCAGACTAGGGCACTTCAATTAACGTAGGATTTCATGTGTATATAAGCATCGCTCGAAGAAGTATGAGCAAGATTACTCTATCTCTTTTCGCAGGACTCTTGACTTGCAAACCCAGAGATGATTGTGCGGCACTTCGTTCATGAGCCTTGACCTCGACGGTCCCATTTGATGAGCTATTGACCAAGTCTTCATTACAATTTCAACAAAGACCTCTTACATTGGTAAAGTCGTACCATTGCGAGAATATTCGGACTCATGTTGACATGATGATAGTGAGATAGTGTGGTCCTTATAAATCTTGCATCAATGGTCAGGATAGCCTTTTCCATGAGAGTGAGCGGAAAGTTCTTTCAAACTGAAAATCCCTCATCTGGCATGCTCAAGACATCTACATTCTAAATGAATGATGTCTTTCCAAATCTTCTTCAGTGGTAGTCAGATGATGCAAAACTGACAAAATTATCATGCATGAATCTCATTTGAACTCATGAATTTACAACACATACAATCATGTGTGCATATTGTGCAAATAGCAGACATATTCTCAGAGATCAGAGATATTGCTAGGTAAGCATATTTCTATCCCCATTTGTTTTAAAGTACCTACCACTGTCCAGGTACTCTCTTCTTGACACTTGACCTATTCGAGTCATCCCTTGAATTTGGGTGCTTGCAACGGTCTAAGTATCCCCTTGTCTTTGAGTACCCAACACTTGCTGGGTACTCCCTCTTAACGACACTCGACCTGTTCGAGTTGTCCTCAGAGTATTGATACTTGCGACTGTCCAGGTATCCCTTTGGTTTTAGGTACCTCCCACTGTCTAGGTACGACACTCGACCTGTTCGAGTCGTCTTCGGAATTTAGATGCTTGAGAAAAACCAAGTATCCCATCATCCATGAATGTTCATCATCATCTGGGTACTCCCTCTTATTGACACTCGACCTGTTCGAGTTGTCCCCAGAGTATTGATGCTTGCAACTATCTAAGTATCCCCTTATTTTTCAGTACCCACCACTTGCTGGGTACCCCCCTGTTTTTGAGTGCCTACTGTTACTCAGGTGCTCCCTTTGTTGACACTCGACCTGTTCGAGTTGTCTTTAAAGTTTGGATGCTCGTGACTGACCAAGTATCCTCTTGTCTTTGAGTACCTACCACCGTTCGGATACTCTCTTTCCGCGACACTCGACCTGTTCGAGTTGTCCTCAACATTGTATCATTGGACACTAGTAGCCATCCAAGTATTCCAGTACTTTGTACACCTACGGCTACCCAGGTGTTCCAACCCTTTTGAGTGCATGCGGCCTTCTAGGTAAGCCTTGTGCTACATTCAAGTTTATGATGCCAGGAGGTGAGAGACCTTCATGAATATCCAAGGTACGTCCTCGATATTCTCAATTACCAAGAGGTGAGAGACCTTCATGAATATCCAAGGTACGTCCTTGATATTCCGAATTACCAGGAGGTGAGAGACCTTCATGAATATGCAAGGCCCATCCTCGATATTCCCACATACTAGGAGGTGAGAGACCTTCACGAATATCTCAGGTACGTCCTCGATATTCCATCTACCAAGAGTTTGTACTTGTGATCATCCAAGTACCCCTTCGATACTTGTGATCATCCAGGTATCCTCCAAGAGTTTGTACTTGTGATCATCCAGGTATCCCTTCAATACTTGTGATCATCCAGGTATCCCCCAAGAGTTTGTACCTGTGATCGTCCATGTACCCCTTTGATACTTGTGATCATCCAGGTATCCTCCAAGAGTTTGTACTTGTGATCATCTAGGTACCCTTTCTATACTTGTGATCATCCAGGTATCCCCCAAGAGTTTGTACCTGTGATCGTCCAGGTACCCCTTCTATACTTGTGATCATCCAGGTATCCCCCAAGAGTTTGTACCTCTGATTGTCCAGGTCCCCCTTCGATACTTGTGATCATCCAGGTATCCTCCAAGAGTTTGTACTTGTGATCATCCAAGTACTATCTCCCAACAAGCAGATGCCCTGAGAAAGGTCGGCGCATCTCCCGTCAAGGCGACCGAAGAAAGGTTTGGGTCATAGATAAACAACTTATTGCTCTAATAGGCGACCGAAGAAAGGTTCGAGTCTTGGAAAAGCAATTCCCCATCAAGGCAACCGAAGAAATGTTCGAGTCTTGGAAAAGCAATTCCCTGTCAAGGCGACCGAAGAAAGGTTCGGATCCTAAACAAACAACTTATTGCTCTAATAGGCGACCGAAGAAAGGTTCGGGTCTTGGAAAAGCAATTCCCCGTCAAGGCGACCGAAGAAAGGTTTGGGTCCTAGACAAACCACTTATTACTCTAACAGGCGACCGAAGAAAGGTTCGGGTCCTGGAAAAGCAATTCCCCATCAAGGCGACCGAAGAAAGGTTCGGGTCCTAGAAAAACAATTCCCCGTCAAGGCGAACGAAGAAATGTTTAGGTCCTAGACAAACCACTTATTGCTCTAATAGGCGACCGAAGAAAGGTTCGGGTCCTAGACAAACCACTTATTACTTTAACAGGCGACCGAAGAAAGGTTCGGGTCCTGGAAAAGCAACCTCCTCATATCACCAGGTAAGATGACGCCTTGATACTTGCTAAACTCGGGGTTTACACCCTATCTCACTCACTCTCGGTAAGTAACTATAGGTATCTTCTTATCTGTCTTAGTACGTGTAATGTTATATTGCTCATTCTCTGCATAGGACGCTAGGTCCTAAATAAGATATAATCTATTGCATATGTATAGACAAAATTTAGGTATCAGGTTTGTCTTTGAATGTAACCTCTGCAAACTCACATTCAAAGATGGACAGCTGTTGACACCTAAATTTTGATTAGGTTATTAATTATGCTTTAATTTCTTTTAATAAACAACAAAAACAACAAATAAAAACAAGAAAAACCAAAAAAAGAAGCAACCCATCGGGGCTGGGCCTTCGTGCCCAACCCCCTCTTCTTCTTCTTTTCCACACAGGCTCAAGGCCCAGCCTTTTTCCCCCAAAGCCCGGCCCCCTTCTCCTCTTCTTATTCCTTCTTCTCCCTTCTTCCCCTTACACCTCTGCAGCTCACGCGCACAGAGGACACTGACGCACGAAGGACGACCTACGGCTGAGGAGAGTAGGCCGACGTTAGTTGGAGAGGATAAGATCTCAGGCGCCATTAATGCTGAGTAGGCTTCGTTGGATAAGCTCGGATGGGATGCTGGTTCGGCCGATGGAGGCCGTTTGGCTTGCGAAGATCGGTGGCCGAAGCTCCGTCGACCGGCCACTCCCTTGCCTATAAATAGCAGGCCACAAGCTTCATCGAAGGTGGTGGCGAACTTGGAGATCTTTCACTGAGAGACATCGGGAAAGATCGAAGAGCGAGCGCATGGGAGAACTCGAGTTGCGAGCTCAGCCCACCCTCCACTGAGAGACTTCGGGGAAGGCCAGCGGCAATCGAGTTCGAGAGGGTCGGATCTGGCCGGTGGAGGCTCGGATCTGGCCGGAGCGAGAGAAAAACAAGGCCGAGGAAGGTCCGGCCGAGAGCTACGTCGCAGATCTGGGGTGACCGAGCCCCTCCGCGGCGCTAACACCACCCCCCGACACCGCTGCTGTGCCAAATCCCGCCGTGCCACCATCTCGTTGTCACCGTAGCTGAGCCTCGGGCTGCCGTCTCGAGCCCCGCCGTCGTTGTTCGCCGTGGTTGTCACCAGTCTGTCCTCGCCCCCGTTGCCGTCGAACACCTCCACCGCTGCTGCCTTCGATCTGGCATCGTTGCCATCGCCGTCCCCGTTCGGGAGAAGGTAAAAAAAACGTTGCCATTACCATTGCCGTTCATCGTAGCCGTTTCCCGTTGGCCTAGCCATCGTCGCTGTTGACGTTGTCGCCTTCGTCGTTGCTGTCACCGTCGTAGTCGCCGTCGCCGCCAACGCCTCGGTTCCCGTCCTCGGCGCCGCGGATTCGCAAACCCCAGGGTTTGCGATTTTCCGGGTTGCGAAATGGATCCGGACCTGGAAAACCGGGTAGTGTTTGCAATTTGGGCACAGCAGGAACCGGGTCGCGATTCGAGTCGGATTCGGGTAGGGTTTTTGCAGGGGAGCCGGGTCGTGGAGTGGGTTGTCAGAGCGGGTCATCGGGCCGGGCCGGGCGCCTCAAACACTTGGCCACGACGCCATTTTAATAAAATAAAATAAAATAAAGAAAAAGACAAAAAAATCCGAGTCGGGCCCACAACACGGGCCCGTCCGCATTTGGGTCGCCGGCTCGGGTCGAACCCAACCGCGGATCCGACCCGGCGGCTTTTTATATTATTTTACATAATATTTTAATTAAAAAAGTAAAAATAATTTATTTTCGAAAAAATATTTAAAAATATTTTAATTTCCAGAAAACTGAAAAATGTTTAAAAAATGTCAAAAAAATGTTTTATTTTCCGAAAAATAAAAAAAATAAAAAATATTTCATATTTTCCAAAAATGCCAAAAATCCAAAAAAATCCAAAAATTCATGAAAAAGCCAAAAAATTCATAAAAAGCGAAAAAGACTTGTATTTTCTAAAAATACCAAAAATCCAAAAAATCCATTTTATGTCCAAAAAATGAGAAAAAGACCTAAAAAATGTTTTTCCTCCTCAAATTGCATGGAAAATCCCTCGAACATCAAAAAACCTCAAGGTTTAAACAAAATCAGTACCGAAAGGGCATTAGTGATTAACTAGTGTAATCAAGTCCCCGATCCTAATTTCTCTGGTTGCGTAGAAGTGAGTATTTCTCTCGATACTTTACTTGGATTTCTAATCAACCCACCCAAAATCGATTAGTGGCGACTCCATTTTAAAAATTGATTTACAAGTTAAAAACTCAGACTATTAAAGTCATGAATTGGTGGACTTGGGAGAGTTCGGGCATAACTAATTTCAGCCGAGCCATTAGCCTCCTTAGGTGCCCATACCCGATTGCGGGTGCCGAAAAAAAGAGGTCGCGACAACAACTTATCAACCAAAGTGCTTAGTTTGTGTTGATTTATAAGATTCTATGGTTGTGGGGTTGGGATTAAATATGTTTGTCTTTTTTTTTTTTTTTGCCTATTAAACTCGATTATCCTCGAGAGTACTTGACTTTATTTTCTTGTCACTTTGCATGTTCTTGCAGGCATATTGTTGTTCACTCCCTTACATTTCAGAGCAATGAAAGAACTTATGGGCCATTTGGTGATGACTTTGGGAAGTACTTTTATTTTCCATCAATTGGAAAAAGGATCTTCAGGTTTTATGGAAGGTCTGGATTATGGCTTGATTCACTCGAGCACATTTTGAGCGTTGACATGCTAAGCTCCGCCTTTGTGCGAACGCTGCAGTTGATGTTTAAGTTTACATGTAAATATGTATCATCACACACATCCTTAGAAATTCAAGGACGTGAATCGGTCTATTTGATGTATCATCTAAGAATAAAGTGTAATAAAGCATTTATTACAGTGAAACGGATATTTATCAACTAACCTTGTAACTTAGGTATGACACCATGGACAGGAAGCAAGCTTTTATAGAAAAAGAATTTGTTCAAAAAATTCATCATAGATCGAACACTTTTTTTTTACACTATCTATGGACTTTCTGCAGGTAGATTTTGGTCGGTAGGACCGAATCTAGTTATTCTCTGTGAGAATAGTTGTTCCAACAATGAGTGTTTTTTGCCTGACAGAGCACTACCAATGACTCGCCCGAGAGATGCTGTTGGCAACACTCGTGCATTTATTTTACGGTAAGTTAATAATTTGAAAAACATGTTCATAAAAATAATTATTTGTATTATTCATAAAAATTATTCGATAGATTTTCATTATCAATGATAATCTATTTCTAAATATTTTTGTTGATGATGAAAATCTTTCCATTAAATCATTTTTATAAGTGATACCTCTATTAATTTTAGAACAATTCCAAATAATCAATTTCCGCAAAATGAAAGGCACGTGGGTTGTTGTTTTTCTTATTTCATCTAATATATGTTAATATGATGTTGAAATGGGCAAGCTAATCTACTATTTTGCAGATTATGCATCATCATCTCAATCATCAAGAGAGTGGATCATACAGTAGTCATCGTCATCTATCATTTTTGTTTCTTGACTTGTGGCTTTAACATTTATTGACCTGTATACATAATGGACAATGATAATGTAAGGGGTGTGGAAAGCATCTCTGAGGGAGATCAAAGCCATTCAAATGTATTGAATGATTGAAGTAGTCTTTTTGATTATTTAAATTTCCTTCCTTAATTTTTTCTTATATAAGTGAACCGATAATCCTAAGACTTGTAGCAAAGCACAATTGAGTTCTAAATCTTTTAAAAAGTGCAATCAAGTCCAAATCTTAGCAAATTAGTACAATCAAATCTCTCAGTTAAAGAGAGATCATGTGAGAGGGAAGAAAATCTCATGATAAAAAATATGTACTACAATGATGTGATAGGGTTTTCTCTCAAGAAACATTTAAGAGAAAATATTCTAGGAAAATCAAATAATAAGCAACACTTATATATAGTATAAGTTGTAAAAGTAAGCTCCGTGAGAATGAGAAAATAATTATTCTTGTAAACATAAGTAAAATTAACTTATTAGGCACGAAATTTTATGTGGTAGAAAGAAAATAAATACGAATTAGGCACGGCATTTTAAGCGGTAAAAAGAATACAAATTAGAGAGAAATTGATTTTGGGATTGTAATAGAATTGTAGTAAAACAAAACTGACGCTATGTGAAACAATATATCAAGTATAAGGAAAAATAATCGATTATAGTATAATGGATTATACTGTACACATTATGTTATGTTAGAAAATATAGATAATTATCATCATATATTATAACACAAAATCACTTTGTTTCAAGCATATACAAAATGTAGTTAAACACAATGCTAGAGTTAATTTTACTAAATTAAAGAATGATGATTGATTAAAAATGAAAAAATAGTGGTGTCAAACTACAAAGAAAAATAGGGCATTATAAATTCATGTTAGTGAAATAGGACATATAAGATATTTTATAAGTGTAAAGTGAAATTATATGTGAGACAATGGAACCTACAACATTTGATCGTATAATAAACAATGCATATTGACTCTGCATGTTATTATTTTCGATTGTTTGAATTTCACGGTTATAGTCATTGCTGTAACATTGAAAGGAAATTATATGTTCCTATAAGTTGATGGTGTTTGAGTAGAGGAGTTTTGGTAAATTTTCAAAAAAAATAAAATTGAAATATAGAACCTTGCAAAGCATGTACAAGTACACCAGTTCCATCTACAAACGTGACTTCATTTTGTAAGAAAGGCACTTAATAAGCAACATTAATAACTCCCTTCCTACACCATATTCGAATTTACTTTCGCGTATGAAAACTTATAACCACATTCTTTATACAGTAACTTCTATTTTTAACCTTTAATTTTTTAACATTGTGGAACTCACGCTTTGACTTTTGTTTCACTGACAACCTTTCAAATATTCAGATATTGATACATAGAATTATGTATGATAACCTTTTTGTAAGTTAAATTTATTTAAAAGTTTTAAAGATAAAGTTATAAATGGAAGTGCGTAGTAGTCGATTAGGACGGACAAACAAAGATCACTTTTAGGTTTCATACAACAGAAAACCGCTTTAAGTAGTAATTTCTTCATCAGATTAACATTGTTACTAAATAATTTGTATATACAACGAATTATCTCTTAGTATGTGTTCACTTGTCACTGCATTTTTGTAAAGATACTGCAAATTTTCTAGTGATCCGATTAAGAATTGAGGGCCCACAAGTTGAGTAATGAATTAGAATATGCTTAAATGAGGCATCTTATACGTTAGACTGAAATGTGAGCCTAATGCTTCAATAATAAATGAGGGCCAAAAGGTCATGTATCGGGTCCTTTTACAGTCCCATAGGAGAAAAACATGAGCAATCCAACTTGATTAATTGTAATTATCCTGTAGTATTTATAATTTTTCTTACTAGAAGTTATTTATTTGTTATGTATCATTTCACAATTTTTCTTAACGAGACGCAATATCCCATTTATCATCATAAGTCCTATAGGTTCTATGATTTGTTAAAATTTCAAAAGAAATAGTAATTTGCCTAAGTGTACTGTAATTTTCTTTTCTATTGATAATAAATTATTTGATGGATCGTAATTTTCCACTGGCCTATATAATTGCCATCTCGTAAATTATTTGGAGAGCATAATTTATCTTAAGAGACCGTAAAATCTTTAATCTGCGGTTCATAATATTCCACCAAAATTATAATAGATACCCAAGTCATCTTCTCGTAGTCCTCCTCGACCACTATCATATAAGGAAACATGGTCCACGCCTGTGTTTTGTTGCCCAAGCTCAACAACCTCCACCTGCCTCTTTGTGGGTGCATAGCTCAATTTGCGAATTAACTGACTGATTGCGAGCAAACCTTTGTCGGTCGTAGTTTTTGCCAAATCGAAGTAACAGCATTAAAAATAAATAAATATATATCCCCGGCAGAGGCGACGGCAGGGTGGGCGGTCAGAGCACGGGACCGAGTAATTGCGAACGGTGGGGCTCTTGAGAGAGAGAGAGAGAGAGAGAGAGAGCGCGCCTCTTAGAAGCGATGGTGGAGACGACGTGTCGAAGGCGGCTGATCTGAACTCAGGATGTGATTGGGATGTGATTGGCGAGCTCTTGGGAGGGAGAGACTTATAAAAGAGAGAGAGAGAGAGGGGGCTTCGCGCGGCTTGATGGAGAAGACGGAACAATCAACGAAGAGAGAGAGACGGTTTTTTTTTTTTTTTTTTTGGTCGGTAAGAGAGACAATTTTGAAAGGGGGAGAGAGGCGATTTTGAACGCGGCAACTTATGATGAGGGAAAGGGGAGGCAAGAGTTTGATTCGGGAGGAAGGTGGGACCAGGCCCACCTAGAATTTTCTCCAGCGCGTAGACCGAGCTCCCAAGCTTTTGACGGAGACAGGTTCATGGTCTGGTTTGAGGATTCAAACTCATAAATCTTTCGAGCGACCAAGTCCTCTCCTCAAGAACTCTTGAACAAACGAAGTCTCCCTCCCCACCTGCTCCGGACATTCGACGGAGCTTTGATTTCTTGTCCCTCTCATTCACCGCTCGTGCGTTCTCTCTCTCTCTCATTCTTACGCGTCGCCTGCAACGAAAAGTTTGGAGCTTCTTCGCAGTCTCTCCCATGGGAACCGAAGAAGTCAGGCGATGCGTTTTGTCTTCTGCTTCGACCCACCAATGGAAGTACGACGTGTTCGTGAGCTTCAGGGGCGAGGACATAAGGAAGACCTTCGCGGCCCATCTCTTCCGCGCGCTGAGGCAGGCGGGGATCTGCTACTTCAGGGTCAATGACAAAGTGGAGACTGGGGTTTTCATCGAGCCCAAGCTGCTCGACGCGATTCGCCGCTCCAGGGTTGCCCTCGTTGTGTTCACCGCCAACTATGCCGACTCGTGGTGGTGCTTGAACGAGCTGGTGGAGATCCTGGCGTGCCACAGGAGGCTCGGAGATCATCAGGGTCACGTGGTTCTGCCCATTTTCTATGATGTTGAACCAAGGGACGTCCGGAAACAGAGCGGGCGATTCGGGGATGGTTTCCGAAGGTGTTTGGCAGCCCACATGGACGATTTGCTGGTGCTGAAGTGGAGGGATGCGCTTGAAGAAGCTGGGAATTTGTCAGGTTGGCACTTGGATAATGATGCTAATGGGTAATGCATTTAATAAGCTCACTCCCGAAAAAGCTCACATTAGTGGTCGATTTGACATTTGCTGTTGATTGAGTCTAGTTCATGGTTTTACAGCCAATCTGCTGGTAGCCTCTTTATGCTATAGTTACTCATATTGGACTTGTTCTCCCCATGTAACTACAGGGATCAATCAAACTTCATCGAGCAAATCATAGGACATCTCGTCAGCATCAGTCCTAGATCAATCTGCCCCTATTTTGTCAAAAATGCTATTGGGGTAGATTCCTTTGTAGAGGATGTGATATCGTTGCTCGATATTGGATCGGAGGCTGATGTCCGTGTGGTTGGATTATGGGGAATGAAAGGAATAGGTAAGACAACGGTCGCCAAAGTTGTCTGCAATCATGTTTTTAGGAAATTTGAAGGTGTTAGCTTACTCGAAAATGTCGCAGAAGCAAACCTAGATACTCTTTTACCTCTTCAGAGGAGACTTCTCCATGATGTTCTGAAGATACAAGGTCTAGAAATGTTTGATCTCAACAGCAACATCAATGAGATAAAAACTAAGCTCTGTCGGAAAAGGATCCTTCTGGTTCTCGATAACATCACTAACACAGATCAAATTGAGTATTTTGGAGCTGGAGATCGAGAATGGTTCCAATATGGGAGTAGAATTTTGATAACTACAAGAGATGAGCAGTTGCTGGAAGATCTCAAAGTAGATAACAAATACATGCTCCCAGGATTGACTCATAAAGAATCGCTCCAACTTCTGAGTCACCATGCCTTCCGCAAAGACCATCCTGAAGACGGCTTTAAAGAGTTGTCAGAGAGCCTTGTCCACTATACTGGTGGACTTCCAATAGCTCTTAAAAGATTTGGCTGCTTCCTTTCTAACAAGAGAAAAAATCAGTGGCATGAGATATTGGAGAAGTTGGTGAGAGAACCTCATCTTGACTCAGTTGGATTACCTTTAGAACCATTCTCCTCTGTCCTTCCATTTCAATCCGTAGGGCCATATGGAGGTTGTGGTAGGTGTTGTTATGATGATAAAACATACACCGATGTCAGAAAAATAACTGTAGTTGTAACATCAGTGATTGAGTCCTTTTATATTGAGTATGATCAGAATGGGTGTTTGGTCCGCTCGCCAAGACACGGTGGACCTGCAGAAGGCAAAATATGCACGGTGAGTCCATTTTTATGGTATGCTATTGCGTATTTTTGTAAATATTTATGCCAAGACACGGTGGACCTTTGCCTATATATAAATAATTATGTCTGCTTATGCTATTCCCCATCAAAATATGAGGTACCGTTTGGTCATTAGAAAATAAGAGTCTATATCAAAGGTAAATTGCTTAAAAAGATTCAACGGCGTTGGTCCACAATGCTTCGTGATCGCCCAAATTCTCCATGTCTTTTTTTTTTTTTTTTTTTTTTTTTTTGGGGGGGGGGGGGGGGGAGGGGAGGAGGAGGAGGGAGGGAGGAATGAGTTTTCTTGGTTTTATATACTTGTCTTGATGTTGGATTATTTATCAAAAAATTTGATTTTGCTTTGATCTTCCCAACATAGAGTGTCATGAACTCCATCTGTTTATACAAAAATCAGGGTTTTAAGATGGAGTTGAATGATTGCAATATGAGTTTAGTGAGACTAACGAATTGATTTTCTATCTGGAGAGAAGGATTGCAAGCGCTCATGCAATATCTTCTTGGTGTACCTTTTAAGTCCTCAAAAGTATTAAGAGTCCTTAGTTTTTGGAGTGTTCATTTCTTAATGAAGGTGATGGATACTAGATTTGTGCTGCTGCCTGCAGGTAAAATTAGATTATCCAAATGAGTTCTTGACTTCAGTGTCAGGCTACATTAAAGACGATTCTGGATGTGTTGCCATTCAATCACTTACCTTCCACAGCAGTAGGAGAACATATGGTCCATTTGGCAATGAGAGAGGGAAATTTTTCAGTTTCCCACCGGTTGCTGGGAAGATCATTGGATTTTTTGGGAGGTGTGGCTGTTGTCTTGATTCCACTGGAGCATATCTTTTACCGATCTCTCGTGCATATCCCTTTGAAGTCGTAGGCCCATTTGGAAATAGTAATCATGAAGACCGGTGAGATGACGGCAAGCACACAGATGTTAGGCAAATTGAAGTTGTTTCTGGTTCTGCAATTGAGTCGATTACTATTACTTATGAGCAAGGTCGTTCTTTTGCACATGGTCCAAGTGGTTGAGGCACAACGAACAAGGTATTGGTGCCATTTGAGTAACGAACTGTTGATCTCGGTGTTAGATAAAAGCTACTCTTTTTCTTTCTGATTCATGCAAGCTCATAGTGGCATGTTCTGAACACATAATGCGTAGATAGAAATCATTAGTCGCTAATGTTTGAAACATGGCCAAGTTGAACCACCATAATTATAACACATCTGGGAAATATAACAGCGGGATGTATAACATAATAAAACTAAAAATTAATTCGATCACGATTTATTTGTTTTTTAAATTTGGTGATTTCTGTTCTTGTGAATGTTGCCTTGCATACATGAGTTGTTTCCATAATGACTTATCGGAATAATTAACTGTCCCTCTCAGATGTCTTTATTCTAATGAGTTATTTTATAAACTCAAGTGATTAGTTAATCTAGAAATTACACAATATTGATGATATCTCATCTCATGTGCAACTCAAGGAGTATCTACTCTTTGTATGAGATATACGACATGATAGTGAATTAGGCAAGATCATCTATTTTATTTTATTTTTTATTTTTCCGCTCATGCATAAGGTTTTTGTTTTTCAAGTTGTTGCATTAACTATTCCTTACATTCTAATGGTTGTTACAGATAAATCTGGACTAGTCAATTGAGTACCTAACGTTAGTTTTAGGCTATATGATGAGTGATTTTGGCTCTACTATCATCTATTTACTCACGTTTCAGAGCAATAGAAGAACATATGGACCATTCGGCACTGAAATTGGAAGGAAGTTTTCATTTCCGGTCACTGGGGGAATGATAATTGGATTTTATGGGAGTTCTGGTTTCCATCTTGAATCTCTTGGAGCATATTTCGAACCAATCTCTCATCTATATCCAGTCGAGTTTATTGGACCATATGGCGGCCAAGGTGGACAACATTGGGATGATGGAAAATTTAATGGTGTAAAAAAAATAAAAATGATGTTAGAAGATGTTGTCAGCTGCATCTCCTTTGAGTATGACGTTAATGGTGAGTCTATTTGGTCATCTACACATGGTCATAGCGGCAATGGAAATACCCATGTGGTGAGTTCATTGCATATTTTCATTTGCTTCTCTTCAGTTGGGAGTTTTATTTTCCAGAATGTTTCTTAACATTCCACCTAATCCTTCTTTTGATAATCGATCCAACCTCTAAGAAAAAAAAAAAGATATACCTTGGTCATATTTCATCTCTTTGATAAGTTTGGTAACAAGCATAACAAGCCTATTGTTCCCATGGAAAGAAGAACTTATGATTATCTTTTTAGGAAATTTGCAAACGAGCAATTTCAATGAAATCTTTTAATTTCTTATTAACTACATTCACTTTATGTTTTCCTCTATCCATATAGCACATTGAATTTACTGAAATGACTTTAATAGAGTTTTTCTTATTGATATTAATAGCTACTCCAGAAGGAATGTTTTTGTGTGGTGTGGTAAGGTACGGTGAAGATCTTAGGCACCTACCTACCACCCTGCGCCATCATTAGATCGAGTATTAGTTTTCTAATAAACTTGAGAATCTTTATCGATGTAAATTGCGAGTGATAATAACCTGTATACATGATGTACAATGATAAAGTGTGGGTTGTGGAAAGCTTCTTAGAGGGAAATGAAAATTATCCAAATGTACTGAATGATAAGTTTTGTACATTACACAAAGGTCGATCGATATGCTTTATGCGAGATGGACTCCACAAGAGTGACCTAGTACGATAAGTTTTTCTAATGGTAAAGAAGTGAATTGGCAAAGTGCGCCAAAGAACCCAATGGTCTATCATCTTCAATTGTTTGACCCTAAAAGTATGATGCAATAATAGTAGTCCATCCATACATTAGTTTTAAGAAATTCTTGGGTCTAAGAATTAAACTTCTGGGTTGTTTGTGAATGCGATGTATAGGCTACTACAGTCTATCTATTGTCTTTGATATAGATCAACATGACAGTTAAATTGCGAATTCTGCAGGTTAACTTAGACTGCCCTTGTGAGTTCTTGACATCAGTGTCAGGTTATATCAGACATGATAATTATGTTATTCAATCACTCACATTCGAAAGCAATATAAGGAGGCATGGACCCTTTGGTAAGGAAGAAGGACGCTTCTTTAGCAGTGCATTGACATGCAGCAAGATAATTGGCTTTCACGGAAGGTCTGGTGTCCTACTTGATGCGCTAGGAGTCTACTCTGAACCAATTTCTGATCTTCATCTCTTGAAATCCATTGGGCCATTTGGTAGACAAGGTGGTTGTCCATGGGACGATGGAGATAGCACGGGTGTGAGAAAAATAATTGTAAAAGGTGGATTAGCTATTGAATCCATTACTGTCGAGTATGAGAAGAATGGGTCTATGGTTCAGAGCCCTAAACATGGTGGAGATGGAGGACATCTAAGACTCGAGGTATGGCCTTTAGACATTTACTTAATCTTATGAACGTCCTACTTCTGTGTTGTTTGCTAAGGTTTTTTTTTTTTTTTTTTTTTTTGGTCGGTGTTTGCTAAGGTTTGGTTTTGAGTGGTTTGGAGGTCACGTTTATGCACATGAGTGTGACAGTATTCTAAATAGAGGGTAGAGGTTGAGATAGCTAGTATAAGCACCTAGAGGGGGGTGAATAGGTGTAAAAGTAATTTCTCGTGATAAATGAGCAATACTAAATAGACAATAGAAAGGAAGTTTGCCTCTTGTTAACAAAACGAATTATGATCAAAGTAAAAGAGAGTAAGGAAGAAAAAATGAACACATAGTTTATAGTGGTTCGGCTTATTCCAAGCCTACGTCCATTCTTCCGCACTGACAGCCCACCGGCTGGATTTCACTATGAACAAAAGAGTTGTTACAGTAAAGCTCTCCCTTGATTCCACAGTGTAGATATTCTACCACACTTCCTCAAGGTATCTCAAAGATATAGACTCTCTTTTGCGTACAAGATTTCGCTCAACAAATGAATTGACTAAGAACAAAGAGCTTCAGACTTTGGAATTCTTCTATCGTGCACACCTCAAAACAACTGGAACGTCTTCTTTATATACTCCTTTATGCCATCATACCCGTTGGCACTTACCAAAGAAATTACTCCAATCTACCCGTTGGACAAAATCAATTCGGAAGATATTTAAGGAACATAACGATAGCCCATCAATCCTGCTCGCCCATACAATCAGGATCTTGGTTTCCATAAGTAGAACCTTCCAAATATACTTCGCCAATCAACGGATCCCTAAATTAATTTTGATTTGAGTAAAGGATTCTGACATGCTATATCCAGCCAAGAGATCTTCTCCAGTCAATAAAGTCAAATCCTTAATGAAACATCCAGTTCTTGATAAGTCTTCTTCGACGGACTAAAAACTGTCAATGAGGATAGACTTTGAGTCTTGAGTCTGGTAGTCCGGAGATCTTCAGACTTTGATGAAAGAGTCTACAAGTCTTCAGACTAGAATGATGGAAACGTTTTGTCAGCTTTAAAACACTCAATGAAGATTTCTCCAACAATCTCCCCCTTTTTGATGGTGACAAAACTTTCCTGCAGATTTGGATATATTTGACCTGCAAAACATTACTTAAGCAAATATGGATATCTCACATAGATAAATGGCTTAATAACACTAGAATCTGTATCCACAAAAAGTAGATTAGTTCTTTAAATAAGCAAAGCCACGAGATATCAACAATGCTTAATATAAACATTGAAACAATCAAACCCAAATCTAGTCCAAATCCAAACAGCCAAATACAAAAAGTCAAGTCAAAACATCATAAAAGTCAAGAGTTCAAATATTCTAATCAAATCTGCACCACATCTCTCCCCCTTTTTGTCATCATTAAAAAGGTAGAGATGAAAAGAGAATGGAATTTAAGATTGCTTGGGAACACGAACGAGCTGGAAATCTCCCATTGACTGGACAATGCCTTTCAGCTTTTTCAAGTCATCATTCAGTTGCGCCACATCTTCACCTTTAGCATTTGCTTGAACTTGAAGAGCAAGGGCTTGAATTTGATCATTCAAAGAAACTGAAGAAGCTTGACCTGCAGTCTGCAAGTTCTATACTTCGCATCCAAGAGCATATATTTGACCCCGCATCTCTAAGAGAATATCAAGAATTATGCGAAAATCTGCTGAATTATCAGTCTGAGTACTGGCTTCTGCACAATCAGACGGTGTAAAGGCAGATGATGGTAAATCAGCATAGTCACGCAGATTAGGCGATGAAACATCATGTCCCTCCTCAGGAAATTGAGATGCATAGTTGTCCTCTAGATCTGCTGGAGAGCGGCTTACTCCTTCACTGGTAGCAGGGTATGAAGACATTCCTCTTTTCTCAGGATCTCCCCCCGTTTCTATGCCTTCAGGTGGAGAAGAGTGTTCCTCATGCGCTGCTCCTCTCTCCTCTTCCTCTTCTTCAATTCTTTCCTCCTCTTCATTTTCTTCTTCTGCTTCTCTCTCTTCTTCTTGTCTTCTCTCTGCCTCCAAATTTTCTCTTTCTCCAGTTCTCTGTTATGTTTCATCCAGTTCTTTTTCTTATCTCTCTGTTGATTCTGGAACAGAACGACTCAATTTCTTCAATGCAATTGCAGAAATGATGATATCATCCTCATCCTCTTCATCCTCAATGATGAGAGCTCTTCTTTTCTTGGATGAAGCAACCATGGGTTCCTTCCCTTTTCTCTTTGCAACCGAAGAGATTTGATGAGTCTTGACAGGGGTTTTCTCCTTGAATTTCTCCAACGCCTTGTTGAGTTCCTTCAGACGCATTTTGGAGACCATTTTCAGTCCCACCACCATTTGATCGCACGTTCGAACACAAAGAATTCAGGGAGGCTGAACGTTCAAATGTCTGAATAACTTGGTCACAAGAGCTGGATAAGGAAGTTGACCCTTGTCCTTCACCACTGCCCTGTACATATGGAACATAATAGTGTGTGGAAGAGAGAACTTTTTCCCAGCATTGATGGCATACATTAGCTTTGCCTCCGAGTTTGAAACGTCGGTCTTTGAAGTAGATTAATCACAATCTTGTGAAGCAGAACATTGGTCGCATTCATTCTCATATAGGAAATCTTTCCCTCTATCCTTCTGTCCTGAACAAGCTCCAACGTTGCACGAGCAATAGACACACTAATGGATTGATATCTCCCTCTTTCAACCCCAATCGCATCAACCAATGTATTCATGTCAACCACATAATCCTGATCTCGAACACTGAAAGAGAATCTATTCGCATCTAAGAAACTGAGATTCGAATAGAAATAAGCAGTAAGTTTAGCATACGCTTCGGTAGATTCAGAACAAAACTGTTCAAGTTGAAGAAAACTGAATTTCTCTCGTAAATTGATATTCACAGAGTCAAGAAAATCAAAATCCACACTTCTAGGGTTTATTACCCCACGCTTCAACAACTTAGAATACAGTTGCTTGTGTTCGTCCGATCGAAACAAGTCTGTCTTTTTGCTCCGAATTTTTGCCGCAACACCCATTCTCGGTTTAAACTGACTGTACATCCTATCATCATCATTCCCATCTGGTTGATTAAATCCTCCAACCCTTGGATCACTTGGAATATTAGCAAAGGCTTCTTCCGCCGACCCAGCAGGGGCAATACCCAAACGTTCCATTGTGCGTAAAAAGAAAGTTTCATTTCTATACCCTTTGTCTTTCAGAAATTCATCGATGTGGTTCAAAGGAGTACCACCCTTCTTCAAAGCACAATAAAGCTTGTAGGCAAAAGAGGGCTTATGAATTCTTACAGGTTCTGCGTCTTCGATTATCTCTTCCTCTTCTCGATGTACAACATCCTGAGTTCTAGAGGGAGGAGATAGATGCTGCTGAGAATGTTGAGGGCTCTGTTGTTGATTAGGAGATTCTTCTTCTTCGGTAAGATCGAAGTGCGTAGGTCCCTCACGCATTTACTATGGTCCCCTGTTCGCGATCCTTGAAGACTTTCTTTGGAAAGACATTTTCACAGTCTTTGAGAGATTCTAAACTTATTTTCCCAAGAAAGATGACAACTTTTCGAGGATTAAACAAGAGAAGAAGACATAAATGGAAGATCGGTGCTCTCTTAGGGTTTTTGAGAGTAAAGCAAAGAAGAACCAATAGTATATAAGACAGTCGAAGAAAGGCATACGGAACGTGATAATAGAAAGTATAAAGACGCCTTTTAAAAATAACTGCCTTTTTCAAAAAAATTAGATAACTGTCATTTCAAAATTAACCCATTTTTCGAAAAGGGAAGATTGCAATAATCACGTAAATTAAAAATAGCAATAATCAATCACGGGTTGATGATCGTACCTTTTCGAGGTGTGATTCGAGATAATAAAATAAAATAGCTTACGAAAGAAAATCTTGAGCGTCTGAGTTTGAGTATCTTTAGACTTTCAGTCCTGGGTCTGAACTTCCTCAGACTTTAAGATTTTGAGTCTGGATCGAATAGCTTCAAATTGATTTTTCTCCAAAGGCTTTTAAAAATATCCGCCAGTTGATTCTTTGAGTCAACAAACTGAATTGAAACTTCTCCATTTTGAACATGATCTCTAATGAAGTGATGTCGAATCTCTATATGTTTTGCTCTTGAGTGAAGAATTGGATTCTTGGTGAGATTGATTGCGCTGGTGTTGTCACACTTAATCTCCGTGCATGAATCTTCAATTCCAAAATCTCTTAGCTGTTATTTTATCCACAGAATTTGTGAACAACAACTCCCAAGAGCTACATATTTTGCTTCTGCTATAGAAAGAGCTACTGTACTTTGCTTCCTTGAAAACCAAGACACTGTCCTGTTTCCAAGTAGTTGACAGGTACCCGAGGTGCTCTTTTTATCAACTCTGCATCCGGCTAGGTCTGCTTCTGAGTATCCAAGAAGAGTAAAGTCTCCATTTTTAAGATACCAAAGACCATAGTCTGAAGTTGATGCAATGAATTTGATAATACGCTTTGCAGCACTTAGATGAGATTCTTTAGGGTTTGCTTGAAATCTGGCACAAATGCAAACACTAAACAAAATGTCAGGTCTAGAAGCAGTAAGATAAAGAAGTGAGCCAATGATACTCCTGTATAACTTCTGATCAACTTTCTTTCCTCCTTCATCTTTGTCTATCTTCAAGGAACTTGACATTGGTGTATCAGTCTTTTTGCAATTTTCCAATCCAAACTTTTTGACAAGATCATTAGCATATTTTTCTTGATGAATAAAAGTTCCTTCCTTCAGTTGTTTCACTTGAAGCCCGAGAAAGAAGGTTAGTTTACCCATCATGCTCATTTCAAATTCATCCTGCATAGACTTAGAGAATCTCTTACACAGACTTTCATTAGAGGATCCAAAAATAATATCATCAACATATATTTGAACAAGCAGAAACTTTTGCTTTCTCTTTTGATAAACAATGTAGTGTCTACTTTACCTTTGACAAAGTCGTTTTGAATTAAAAACTTACTCAGTCTGTCGTACCAAGCTCGAGGTGCTTGCTTTAAACCATATAAAGCCTTTTTCAGTCTGAATACAGAGTCTGGTTTCCTTGGGTCTTCAAAACCAGGTGATTGTTCCACATAGACTTCCTTTTGGATAAATCCATTTAGGAAAGCACTTTTGACGTCCATTTGGAATAACCTGAAATTCTTATGACAAGCAAAAGCAAGTAATAATCTAATTGCTTCTAACCTTGCTACTGGTGCGTAAGTCTCATCATAGTCTATCCATTCTTCTTACGTATATCCCTTGGCCACGAGTCTTGCTTTGTTTCTTACGACCTTTCCTTTCTCGTTCATCTTATTCCTAAAAACCCATTTAGCTCCGATAATAGATTTACCTTTCGGTTTAGGAGTCAATTCCCAGACATCATTAATACTGAATTGCCTGAGTTCTTCTTGCATAGCTTCAATCCAGCTTTCATCAGATAAAGCTTCTTCTATGCTTTTGGGTTCTATTTCAGAAATAAGAGCCACAGCACTAGACTCTTCACGCCTTTTGGATCTTGTGCGAATTCGTTCATTAATGTCGCCAATAATGAGATCTTTGGGATGATGGACTTATGCTTCCGATTGCTGGTTGATTTGTCGATTGTTGATCTTTTTCTTCATTTGAATCTTCGACAATCATTTGTTGCTGGTCTTTTGAAGTTTGAGCCGCTTCGAAGATTTAGATTTTGTAGAGTCCGGAGCGGTTCGATTCTTTAAGATGAGTCTGAATAGATTCATTTTGCATAGAATCTTGGAATTTGACATTCATTGATTCCTCCACAGATTGAGTCTTCTTGTTGTAGACTCTATAAGCTTTGCTTGTGGTTAAATATCCAAGGAAGATGCCTTCGTCTGATTTTTCTTCAAACTTGCCAACTCGATTATTTGCATTTTTCAATATAAAGCATTTACATCCAAACACATGAAAATATGAAACAATAGGCTTCTTTTCTTTGAATAACTCATAGGGGGTTTCATCCAGAATAGGCCTTAGAAAAACTCTATTAATGATATAACATGCTGTAGAAACTGTTTCAGCCCAAAAACATGAAGAGATGTTATTTTCAATTAAAAGAGTTCTAGCCATTTCCTGAAGGAATCTATTCTTTCTTTCCACGACTCCATTTTGCTCTGGAGTATATGGAGAAGAGAACACATGCTGAAAACCAGATTCATCACAAAATCTTGTAAAGTCTAGATTTTCAAATTCGCCTCCATTGTCAGTTCGTATACTTGAAATAACATACCCTTTTTTTTCATTTTGGACTTTTTTAGCAAACTTTTTAAAATAAGAAAATGTTTCAGACTTACTTACCAGGAAATATACCCAAGTGAATCGTGAGTAGTCATCCACAATTACTAGGCAATATTTCTTACCTCTAATGCTCTGAGTTCTGGTTGGTCCAAAGAGATCCATATGCAGAAGCTGCAGTACACGGTTAGTGGAAACTTGGTTTATTGGTTTAAATGAGTTTCTTACCTGTTTTCCCAACACGCATGGTGTGCATAGATCAGTCTTTTGGTATGACAAATTGGATAGACCCCAAATAAGCTTCTTTGCTGAAATTTTGGCTATTTGTTTCATGTTGATGTGCCCGAGTTTTCTGTGCCATAAGTTTGCTTCGTCTTGTATTGAGATTAGACATTGGGTTTCATCTAGTTTGACATCTAAGAGGTAGATATTTCTATGTCTTCGACCCATGAATGACTGAGTGGAATCTTTATTGGTTCCTGAACATATTCCCTCTTGAAAGTTGATTTTGAAACCGGTGTCACACAGCTAACTGATACTAAGTAAATTGTAGTTGAGTCCTTCCACTAAGGAAACATTACTGATTGTGAGGCTTTCAATCTTTACAATTCCAAATCCTACAATTCTTCCTTTGCTATTTCCTCCAAATGAAACTTTTCCACCATTTATTTGAATGAGCTTTATGAAGCAATTTGAATCTCCTGTCATATGTCTTGAGCATTAACTATCCAGATACCATTTAACATTTTTTATGATAGTGACTTGCATTTAGAAAAGAGACTCAAGCTTTCTTTGGTACCCATATTTTCTTGGGTCCATTTGAGTTAGTATAATATATGGTCTTTGCCCATACTTTCTTAACAGGTTTCCAAACCATAGGACATTCTTTTTCAAAATGATCTGAGCTATTGCATTTAGAACATTTAAGAGCATTGCGACCTACTGGTTTTACAAAAAATATTTGGAAATGATTTTTGTAAGCATCTTTTGTAGGTCTTTGCTTAATTCTTTCCTTTACTTTAGGAAAGTCAATTAGAGGAATGGTTTTCAAGTCATTCCCAAACTAGATTTATTGAAATAAGGTCTTTGAGCGAAAGAATTTTTTTCCAGTTTCTTAGATCCTATAGAAAATCTTTTAGAAATATTTGAGATGTCATTTTTCAAGAATGCATTTTCTTTTAAAAGATTGCCTTCATTTTCTTTCAAGGTAGAAACACTTTTGTCTAAAATTTTGACATTTTCTTTTAAAACATTTTCTTGTTGTTTTAGTGCAGAATTTTATCTTTTAAGTTCGGAAATCCTTTTAAGAGAAGTTTTGAGACTAAAACATAATTCATCAATGTATCTAGAGACTTTAGTAGGGATTTTCAAATTACTTACCTCGATTTCATTGTCTGAATCTGAGTCTGTCTCGGAGTCTGATTGTGCCATTAGACAAATGTTGGCATAATCATCATCACTTTCTTCACATTCTGTATCACTCCAAGTTTCTGCTTTGAGTGCCTTTCGATATTTCTCAGCTTTTCCTCTCTTTTTCCTCAGAAGGGGACAGTTGGGTCTGATGTGTCCCTTTTTCTTACATTCAAAGCAGACTACATCTTTATTGGATTCATCATCATCAACAGACTTACTCTGTTGCTTTTGAAAACTCTGTTTCTTTGAATTGAATCTTCTTCCTTTTCTATTCAGCTTTTTAAATTTTCTTATCATGAGAGCAAGCTCTTCATCATCCATATCGTCTTCAGAATCTGTGACATCAGAATCATCATTAGATTTTAATGCAACGGATTTCTTACCTTTAGGATTTTCGTCTTCGTTGATTCGCTCCACTTCATAAGACTGAAGAGACCCAACCAATTCATCAACCGAAAGTGGCATAATTCTTTGTGTCTCCCTTATTGAGGTCTTTATGTGATTCCAATCCTTTGAGAGTCCATGCAGTAGTTTGTTTACTTTCATGGGATCAGAAATTGGTTGATCTTGATTTTCAAGGCCATTCACGATTTCTGTAAAACGACTAAACATGTCAGTAATAGATTCTCCTGATTTCATTTTGAAGGCTTCCTATTGACCGAGGAGAATGTTGATTCTGGTTTCTTTCACTCGATTAGTTCCTTCATAGGTGATGTGTAATCTATCCCAAACTTCTTTGGCTGTAACACAAGAAGATATTCTGTTATATTCAGTAGGTGACAAAGCACAATATAAAGAATAAATTGCTTTTGCATCAAGAGCTTGTCTTTTGGTTATCTCTTCCTAAGTCATTTCACTAGACTCAACAGCTTCTTTTCCTCTTTCTAAGACAGATGCAGCTTTAGGAATGATTCCTCTGTCTACCACATCCCATTCCAGAGGATCCTTTGATCTTAGAAATGCCTTCATCTTATTTTTCCATATGTTGTATTCCTTTCCATCAAAGTAAGGCGGTCTGGTATTGCTTTGCCCTTCTACCAGCCCTGGAGCCAACATACTAGCCATGGATCTTTAACTCTGAAGTAAAACACTTCAAATTAAGTGAGTACTGTTGGAGAAATCTTTCCAAAATATTTTGAAGCTGACAAAACGTTTCTATCAGTCTAGTCTGGATATTTGCAGACCATCTGTTTAAAGTCTGAAGACTTTCGATCACCGCACTCAAAGACTCAAGACTCAAGACTTAAGACTCAAGACTTTTCTCATTAACAGTCTTTCTGATCCAGTGACGAAGGAAATCCAGAGCCGAAGTTAATGGTTAAGGATTTAATCCTATCCTCTGGAGAAGATCTCTTGGTTGGATAAATATATCGGATTCTTTTATTTATATCTAGATCAATTGAAGATCCGGTGGTCGACGAAATATTCTTGAAATGTTCTATTCTTGGAAACCAAGATCCTGATTGTATGGGCGAACAGGATTGATGGGCTATCGTCAGGTTCCTTTAATAGCTCGAATAATCTTCTTTGATTGATTCCGTCCAACGGGTAGATTGGAGGAATTCCTTTGGTAAGTGCCAACGGTATGATGGCATAAAGGAGTATAAAAAGGAAGACGTTCTAGTTGTGTTAGTAACGTGATCGATAGAGAAATTCCAGAGTCTGAAGCACATTGATTATTAGTCGATACAGTTTGAGCGAAATTGTATACACAGAGAGTGTCTATACTTGGTGATACCTTGAGTGAGTGTGGTAGATCATCTACACCTAGAAATCAAGGAAGATCAACGCTGTAACATCTCTTTGTTCATAGTGGAATCCAGCCAATTGATTGTCAGTGCAGAAGAGTGGACGTAGGCTTGAATCAAGCCGAACCACTATAAACCGCGTGTTCAATTCTCTCTTTCCTTTACTCAGTCTTACGTTGATTATTATTTGTCACAAATCCTTCAACTGTGTAAGTATCGTGCAATCATCAAGAAAAATCTTTTATATACCTATTCACCCCCTCTAGGTACTCGTACTAGCTATATCAATTGGTATCAGAGCCTGTATTCTTACTTTATTTGAAGTGTTTTACTTCGTAGTAAAAGATCCATGGCTAGTATGCTAGCACCAGGACTGGTGGAAGGGCAAAGCAATACCAGACCACCCTACTTTGATGGAAAGGATTACAACATCTGGAAGAACAAGATGAAAGCTTTCCTACGATCAAAGGATCCTCTGGAATGGGACGTTGTGGAAAGAGGAATCACTCCTACTGCTGCATCAATCTCTGAAAGAGGGAAAGAAATTGAAACCAGCGGAATGACTCAGGAAGAAATAACACAAGAGACAAGCACTCGATGCAAAAGCAATTTACTCTTTATATTGTGCTTTGTCACCAACTGAATATAACAGAATATCTTCTTGTGTTACAGCAAAAGAAGTATGGGACAGATTACATATCACCTATGAAGGAACAGATCGAGTGAAGGAGACCGAATTAACATTCTCCTCGGTCAATATGAAGCCTTCAAAATGAAACCAGGAGAATCTATAACTGACATGTTTAGTCGTTTTACGATATTGTCAATGGTCTTGAGAATCAAGGACAAAAAATTTCTGATCCCATGAAGGTGAACAAGCTCTGCGTGGACTCTCTAAGGATTGGAATCATATAAAGACTTCAATAAGAGAGACGCAAAGAATTATGCCACTATCTCGTCGACGAGCTGATTGGAACTCTTCAGATCTTATGAAGTGGAACGAATTAATGAAGACGAAGATCCAAGAGGTAAGAAATCCATTGCATTAAAATCAAATGATGATTCGATGATATAGATTCAGAAGATGATATGGACGATGAGGAGCTTGCTCTCATGATAAGAAGATTCAGAAAACTGAATAGAAAAGGAAGAAGGTTCAACTCAAAGAAACAAAGTTTCCAAAGACAACAGACCAAGTCTGTTGATGATGAGGAACCAAACAAAGATGTAGTCTGCTTCGAATGTAAGAAAAAGGGACACATCAGACCCAACTGTCCTCTTCTGAAGAAGAAAAGAGGAAAAGCTGAGAAGTTTCGAAAAGCTCTCAAAGCCGAAACCTGGAGTGATACAGAGTGTGAAGAAAGTGATAATGAATATGCCAACATATGTTTGATGGCACATTCAGACTCAAACTCAGATTCTGGATCAGACTCAGATAGCGAATTCGAGGTAAGTGATTTTAAAATTCTTATCAAAGTCTCTAAATACATTGATGAACTGTGTTTTAGCCTTAAGACTTCTCTCAAAAGGATTTCCGAACTTAAAAAGGAAAACTCAGATCTAAAACAAAAGAAAAACATTTTAGAAGAAAGAGTTAAAAGTTTAGACTTGAATGTTTCTACTCTTAAAGAAAAAGAAGATAATCTTTTGAAAGAAAATGCTTTTTTAAAAACTGACTTATCAAATATTTCAAAAAAAATTTCGATAGGATCCGAAAAACTTGAAAAAGTTCTTTCAGTTCAAAGACCTTACTTCAATAAGTCTGGTCTAGGTATGACAGCAGAAACAATTCCCTTGATTGATTTTCCTAAAGTAAAAGAAAGAATTAAGAAAAGACCGTCGAAAGAGGCTTACAAAAATCATTTCAAGAAAGTTTTTGTAAAATCTGTAGGTCGAAATGCTCTAAGGTGTTCAAAGTGTAACAGTCAGGATCACTTTGAAAAAGAGTGTCCTATGGTTTGGAAGCATGTTAAGAAAGTATGGCCTAATAATGTTTATCCTACTAACAACAAAGGACCCAAGAAAATTTGGGTACCAAAAAAGGCTTGAGACTCTCTGTTAAATGCAGGTCTCCGTCAAGAAAAAGGTAAAGTGGTATCTTGACAGCGGATGTTCAAGACACATGACAGGAGACTCAAATTGCTTCATAAAACTTATTCAAGTGAATGGTGGAAAAGTTTCATTTGGAGGAAACGGCAAAGGAAATATTGTGAGATTTGGAACTGTGAAAATTGGAAATCTCACAATAAGCAATGTTTCTCTAGTGGAATGACTCAACTATAACCTTCTCAGCATTAGCCAATTGTGTGATACTGGTTTCAAGATCTCATTTCAAGAAGGAATATGCTCTGGAATCAGTAAAGACTCTACTCAGTCTTTCATGGGTCGAAGACATGGAAATATCTACCTCTTAAACATGAATCTAAATGAATCGCAATACCTAATCTCAATTCAAGATGAAGCAAGCTTATGGCACAGAAAGCTTGGTCATGTCAACATGAAGTAATTAGCTAAAATCTCATCAAAGCAGCTTGTTCGAGGTCTACCCAAATTACCATACCAAAAGTCCGATCCATGCACACCATGTATTCTGGGAAAGCAGGTAAGAAATTCATTTAAGCCAATAAATCATGTCTCTACTAATCATGTACTACAGCTGCTGCATATGGATCTCTTCGGACCAACCAGAACCCAGAGTATTGGAGGTAAGAAATACTGCCTAGTAATTGTGGACGATTACTCCCGTTTTACTTGGGTATATTTCCTTGCAAGTAAGTCAGAAACCTTTTCGTATTTTGAAAAATTTGCTAAAAAGGTTCAAAATGAAAAATGTTGTGTTATCTCAAGTATAAGAACAGATCATGGAAGTGAATTTGAAAATCAAGATTTTATAAAATTGTGTGATGAATCTGGATTTAAGCATGTGTTCTCCTCCCCATACACTCCTCAGCAAAATGGAGTTGTGGAAAGAAAGAATAGATCTCTTCAAGAAATGGCTAGAACTCTTTTAATTGAAAGTAAAATTTCTTCACGATTTTGGGTCAAGTTTGTTTCAACAGCATGCTATATCATCAATAGAGTCTTCCTAAGACCTATTCTTGAGAAAACTCCTTATGAATTATTCAAAGGTAAGAAGCCCATTGTTTCATACTTTCATGTGTTCGGTTGCAAATGCTTTATATTGAAAAGTGCAAAAGATCGAGTTGGTAAGTTTGAAGAAAGATCAGATGAAGGCATTTTCCTTGGATATTCTACATCAAGCAGAGCCTACAGAGTTTATAACAAGAAGAGCCAGTCTGTGGAGGAGTCAATGAATGTCAAATTTCAAGACTCTACGCAAGATGAATCCATCGGACTCGCATGAAGAGTCCGAACCGCTCCGAACTTCCAAAGCTTACAACTCAAGAAGTATCTCAGACTCTGAAAGACCAGCATCAAGATGTTCATGAAGATTCAAATAAAGAAAGAGATCATCATCCAGACAAATCAACCAGTAACTGAAAGCATAAGTCCAGTCATCCCAAAGATCTCATTATCGGCGAAATTAATGAAGGAATTCGCACCAGATCCAAAAGACGTGAAGAGTCTAGTGCTATGGCTCTCATTTATGAAATTGAACCAAAAAGCATAGAAGAAGCTTTATCTGATGAAAGCTGGATCGAAGCTATGCAAGAAGAGCTCAGACAATTCAACATTAATGATGTCTGGGAATTGACATCTAAACCGAAAGATAAAACTGTTATTGGAGCCAAATGGGTGTTCAGAAACAAGATGAATGAAAAAGGAAAAGTCGTACGAAACAAAGCAAGACTTGTGGCCAAAGGATATACGCAAGAAGAAGGAATAGACTATGATGAGACTTACGCTCCTGTAGCAAGGTTAGAAGCTATTCGACTATTACTTGCGTTTGCTTGTTATAAAAATTTCAGGCTATTCCAAATGGACATCAAAAGTGCTTTCCTAAATGGATTTATCCAAGAGGAAGTATATGTGGAACAACCACCTGGTTTGAAGACCCAAAGAAGCCGACTCGAGTCTTGGGACCAAAAAGGCTTTGTATGGTTTAAAGCAAGCACCTCGAGCTTGGTACGACGGACTAAGTAAGTTCTTATTACGAATGATACTACTTTATTTATCAAAAAGGAAAACAAAAGTTTTTTACTTGTTCAAATATATGTGGATGATATTATTTTTGGATCCTCTAATGAAAGTCTATGCAAGAAATTTTCTAAGTCTATGCAGGATGAGTTTGAAATGAGTATGATGGGAGAATTAACATTCTTTCTTGGTCTTCAAGTAAAGCAATTGAAGGAAGGAACTTTCATTTACCAAGAAAAATATGCTAATGATCTTGTCAAAAGGTTTGGATTGGAAAATTGCAAGAAGACTGATATACCAATGTCAAGTTCTTTGAAGATAGACAAAGATGAAGAAGGGAAGAAAGTTGATCAAAAGCTGTACAGGAGCATCATCGGTTCACTTCTTTATCTAACTGCTTCTAGACCTGACATTTTGTTGAGTGTTTGCATCTGTGCTAGGTTTCAATCAGATCCTAGAGAATCCCATCTCAGTGCTGCAAAACGTATCATTAAATATGTTGCTTCATCTTCAAGCATTGGTCTTTGGTATCCTAAGAAGGAGACTTTAATCTTCTGGGATATTCAGACGCAGATCTGGCCGGCTGTAGAGTTGATAGAAAGAGTACTTCAGGAACTTGCCAGTTGCTTGGAAGTAGAACAGTGTCTTGGTTTTCAAGGAAACAAAGCACTGTGGCTCTCTCAACAACAGAAGCAGAGTATGTAGGTCTTGGAAGCTGTTGTTCGCAAATTCTATGGATAAAACAACAGCTACAAGACTTTGGGATTGAAGACTCATGCACAGAAATCAAATGTGACAACACCAGCGCAATCAACCTCACCAAAAACCCAATCCTTCATTCAAGAGCAAAGCATATAGAGATTCGACATCACTTCATTAGAGATCATATTCAAAATGGAGAAATCTCGATTCAATCTGTTGATTCAAAAAGTCAACTAGCGGATATATTCACAAAGCCTTTGGAGAAAAATCAATTCGATTTTATCCATTCCAGACTCAACATTGTGAAGCTCGAAGAAGTTGAAGTCTAGAGACTCTCCAACCCTCAGACTTTAATCTCTCAAACTTTAAATCCTCAGACTCAGACATTGATGGCTATAGACTGTAAGTTGCCATTTTATCTAAACGTATTATTCGAAAAGGTATGATCTCTCGTTCAGTTATTTTATAGTCTCCGTGAAAAACGAAATCTTGTCTTTTCAAAAGGATTAATTTTGGCAGTTATTGATTTCGAAAAGAGGTGTTCGTACACTTTCCTTGTGCCGATTGAACTTCCCTTTTCAAAACTGAGTTATATACACAGTTTCTTTTTCACCCAATCTTCAAAACCCTAAAAGGCATTCTCCTCCCAATCCGATTTCTACTTCGTGTTCATCTTCGAGAAAGTTGTCATCTTTTCTTGGGAAAGCAAGTAAAGGAATCTTTCAACGACAAGGAAGGATGTCTTCTTCGAGGAAGTCTTCAAGAATCGCAAACAGGGGACCACAGAGGATGAAGGAGGGACCTACCCATTTCGATCTCACCGAAGAGGAAGAATTATCGAGTCAGCAACAGAGCCCGACTCACTCTCCACCACGTCACTCAACGCCATCTACCCCACATGATGCGGGTCAACAACCGGAGGAAGAGATAATCGAGGACGCAGACCTTATAAGAGTCCAAAAACCCTCGTTTATTTACAAACTCTACTGTGCGTTGAAAAGTACTGGGACTCCGTTGAAATACGTGGATGATTTTCTTAAAGACAAGAATTATGGGAATGAGTATATCTTCCTGAGAAAAATGGAGGATTTGGGAATTGCTCCTAAGGGAAAGGCTGAGGAAGCACTTGCGAACATTCCAAGTGACCCTCGTATGTCGGGACCTAATTCGACTGAAGGAAACGATGATGATAAAATGTTTAGTGATTTTCAACCTAGAATGGGTATTGCTGCGAAGGTGAAGGGAAAGAGGATGGAGTTATTTAAATCAAAGGATGAAGAGAATCTGTTCTTCAGACTGCTAAAATGAGGGGTGATAAACCCTAGGAGTGTCGATTTCGATTTCTTGGATGCCGTTAATGTGAACTTAAGGGAGAAGTTCAATCTGCTTCAACTGGAACAATTTTGCATCGATACCACAGACGGATATGCGCAATTAACAGCATACTTCTATTCGAATCTTAGCTTCTTAGATGCGAATAGAATATCATTCAATGTTCGAGACCAGGATTATGTGGTAGACGTGGACATGTTGGCGGACATAATTGGAGTTGAACGAGGACGTTATCAACCAATCAAAGTCTCAGTTGCTCGTGCCTCAATGGAACTTGTCAAAGATAGAAATATAGAGGGAAGAATCATCTATTCAAGGATGCGTGCCATCAATATTGTGCTGCACAAAATTGTGATCAATTGCATCAAGCCCAAGTCTACATCGAAGACTGATGTGTCTAATTCCGAGGCAAAATTGATGTATGCAATCAACTCAGGGAAGGAGTTCTCTCTCCCTCACACTATTCTCTTTCACATGTACAGAGCAATGTCGAAGGACAAGGGACAATTGCCTTACCCAGGTCTGGCGACCAAGATCTTCAGACACATGAATATTGAACCGCCACATACACTTTGTGTTCGACCGTCCGATAAGATGGTGGTAGGTTTGAAGATGTTGACGAAGATGCGTCTGAAAGAATTTTCCAAGACAATGGAGAAATTCAGAGTGAAGTCTCCAGTACCGTCTGCTTCAAAGAGAAAAGGGAAGGAGGCCATTGGTGCCCCATCGAAAAAGAAGAAAACTTTCATCTTGGAGGATGAAGATGAGGAGGAAGATCTCACAATCACTGCCTTGATAAGGACCAGATGTTCTGTACCTCAATCGACAGAACTTCAGAAGAAACAGAGAGAAGAAGAGGAGCAAGCCAAGAACAGAGAAGAAGAAGAGCAGAGAGAAAAGGAGAAAGAAGCTAAAGAAGAAAAAGAAGAAGAGAAAGAAAAGTCTGTAGCTGAATCTGGAGAGAAGGGGAATCAAGACACAGAAGATCATCACTCTTCCCCTTTTGAGGTCCTAGAGACAGGGGGAGTTGGCGAGCAAGAAAGGTCCACACCTCATGCTGCCAATAGTGAAGGTCTAAGACAATCTCCAACAGACCCAGAAGAGTTTCGGGCTTCTCAATTGCCTGAAGAAGGACACGATACGTCAACACCAAATCTGCAAGATTATACAGAAGCGCCATCGTCTGCATTCACTCCATCTGAGAAAGCAAATGCAAGTACACAGACGGACAATTCTGCAGATTTTCGTCGTATTCTTGATATTCTTCGGAAATGCGGGGCCAAATCTATGCTGCGACCGTGAAATTCAAGCCATGAAGAATGCTGGACAAGCATCTTCTGTTACCCTGGAGGACAAAATGAAAGACCTAGCTCTACAACTTCAAGCCAATGTCAAAGGAGAGGAGGTCGCTCATTTAAGGGAAGACTTGAAGAGGCTAGAAGGCATAGTCCGATCAATGGGAGATTTCCGGATCATGCGCATTCCCAAGCAGACCTGACGCTTTTCTCACCTTTTTAATGATGACAAAAAGGGGGAGAATTGCAATTTGAACGAACTTTAAACTTTGACTTTAAATTTGTTTTTGTGGTTATGTTTGTTTTTGAGTATGACTTGACTTGAGTGAACTGAATTGGCTATGGATTTTGATGCTTGACTATCTGCATTTATATCAAGTGTTGTTATATGGTATTACTCATGAAAGACTAACCAATTTTCTGTGGATGCAGAGTCTGGTTGTTTTATTAATCTTTATGAGATAGCCGTATTGCTTGAGAAATGTTTTTGCAGGTCAAAGTTGTTCAAATCTACGGGAAAGTTTTGTTACCATCAAAAATGGGGAGATTGTTGGAGAAATCTTTCCGAATATTTTGAAGCGACAAAACGTTTCTATCGATCCTAGTCTGAATATTTGCAGACCGTCTGTTTAAAGTCTCGAAGACTTTCGATCACCAGACTCGGCACTCAAGACTCAAGACTTAAGACTCAAGACTTTTCTCATTAACGAGTCTTTCGATCCGTGTGACGAAGGAAATCCGAGCCGAAGTTAATGGTTAAGGATTTAATCCTATCCTCTCGGAGAAGATCTCTTGGTTGGATAAATATATCGGATTCTTTTATTTATATCTAGATCAATTGAAGATCCGGTGGTCGACGAAATATTCTTGGAATGTTCTATTCTTGGAAACCAAGATCCTGATTGTATGGGCGAACAGGATTGATGGGCTATCGTCAGGTTCCTTTAATAGCTCGAATAATCTTCTTTGATTGATTCCGTCCAACGGGTAGATTGGAGGAATTCATTTGGTAAGTGCCAACGGTATGATGGCATAAAGGAGTATAAAAAGGAAGACGTTCTAGTTGTGTTAGTAACGTGATCGATAGAGAAATTCCAGAGTTTGAAGCACCTTGATTATTAGTCGATACAGTTTGAGCGAAATTATATACACAGAGAGTGTCTATACTTGGTGATACCTTGAGTGAGTGTGGTAGATCATCTACACCTAGAAATCAAGGAAGATCAACGCTGTAACATCTCTTTGTTCATAGTGGAATCCAGCCAATTGGCTGTCAGTGCAGAAGAGTGGACGTAGGCTTGAATCAAGCCGAACCACTATAAACCGCGTGTTCAATTCTCTCTTTCCTTTACTCAGTCTTACGTTGATTATTATTTGTCACAAATCCTTCAACTGTCTAAGTATCATGCAATCATCAAGAAAAATCTTTTATATACCTATTCACCCCCCTCTAGGTACTCGTACTAGCTATATCAAGTACATAGGCTCTGATACCAATTGAGATAGCTAGTATAAGCACCTAGATGGGGGTGAATAGGTGTAAAAATAATTTCTCGTGATAAGTGAGCAATACTAAATAGACAATAGAAAGGAAGTTCGCCTCTTGTTAACAAAACGAATTATGATCAAAGTAAAAGAGAGTAAGGAAGAGAAAATGAACACAGAGTTTATAGTGGTTCGGCTTATTCCAAGCCTACGTCCACTCTTCCGCACTGACAGCCCACCGGCTGGATTTCACTATGAACAAAAGAGTTGTTACAGTAAAGCTCTCCCTTGATTCCACAGTGTAGATACTCTACCACACTTCCTCAAGGTATCTCAAAGATATAGACTCTCTTTTGCGTACAAGATTTCGCTCAACAAATGAATTGACTAAGAACAAAGAGCTTCAGACTTTGGAATTCTTCTATCGCGCACACCTCAAAACAACTGGAACGTCTTCCTTATATACTCCTTTATGCCATCATACCCGTTGGCACTTACCGAAGGAATTCCTCCAATCTACCCGTTGGACAGAATCAATTTGGAAGATCTTCGAGCTATTTAAGGAACATGACGATAGCCCATCAATCTTGCTCACCCATACAATCAGGATCTTGGTTTCCATACGTAGAACCTTCCAAGTATACTTCGCCAATCAACGGATCCCTAAATCAATTTTGATTTGAGTAAAGGATTCCGACATGCTATATCCAGCCAAGAGATCTTCTCCAGTCGATAAAGTCAAATCCTTAATGAAACATCAAGTTCTTGATAAGTCTTCTTCGACGGACTAAAAACTGTTAATGAGGATAGACTTTGAGTCTTAAGTCTGGCAGTCCGGAGATCTTCAGACTTTGATGAAAGAGTCTACAAGTCTTCAGACTAGACTGATGGAAACGTTTTGTCAGTTTCAAAACACTCAAGGAAGATTTCTCCAACAAATGTGAAAGTAAGATCTGAGAACAGTCCGGACATTTTTGAGTTTAGATTTGCAAATGATCTAGAATGAGAATTATCCTCTAAGAAATTTATTCTCGGGGCATGAAGTAATATCATCACGGAACAGGACTTCTCTTTGGTTTTCCAAGCTTCCTCAGTTCCATTTACGATGAAAGTGTTCAATACATTCAGAAAAGTATTGCCTCCCTTAAAAAAAAAAAAAAAAAAGAAAAAGAATATTAGCAGGTGATTTTACATTATGACTTTTTAGTCTGAGAACAATTTTCCTTAATTATAGTAAATGTTCTCAGAGTTGCCAAAGCATTTTTTAAGCAATTGCCTTTCGTTTTACAGACCAATGATTTGATAACTGTGATGGACCAAAATAGGTCTTATGCTCTAGATGCAGTGGAATTATCTATTTAGCTACTTCGTTGTTTGTTTAACCAAATACAACTTAACAACTGAAGTGTTCTGTTTATGCTGGTTTTCAAGATTCTACGGTTGGGGGTTGGGATTATATATGTTTGCCTTTCTAATTTTGCAGATTAAATTCGATTATCCTCGAGAGTACTTGACTTCATTTTCTGGGCACTCTGGATGTTTTTGCAGGCATATAGTTCTTCGCTCCCTCACATTTCAAAGCAATGAAAGAACTTATGGGCCATTTGGTGAGGAGATCGGGAAGTACTTTTATTTTCCATCAATTGATAAAAAGATCGTTGGGTTTCATAGGAGGTTTGGATGTTGGGTTGATTCACTTGGAGCACATTTTGAGCCTTGACATGTTAAGATCTGCCCTTATATGCCCCTTGCAGTCAATGTTTGAGTTTACATGTAAATAATATTATCATGGACATTCTTAAAAATCTCAAGATGTGAATAAATCAGTCTAATGTATCCTTTAAGGTAAAAATATTCACTGATTAGAGACTACCACATCACCTGCTAACCTGGCATGTATTTTTTATTTCCAACCACTCAAAATTTGACACATGTTTATGTTGCCACTTCAGTAGTTACATAGAAATAAATAAGAATTTGAACTCAATTTTCTTTCGTACTTCTCCATCCAGCCACATCTTGAAGGATGACCGACCCTGAATTGTTTAAACAGTCAAAACAGCTGTCCGTCTATCATCGACTAATCATTTCTCATATTGTAAAAAAGAATATTTATATTTGTAGAAACACTTTTACAAAAACCATAGAACGTCCCTGTTGTTTTGTTCCCTCGACAAGCCCTACTGTCCAGACAGTCGAAACAGCTGCGCGTCTATCATCGAATAATCATTTCTCATCTTGTCTCTGCCTCTCGCATCTTTGCTTTTTAGAGAAAAAAAGGAGCACACAACTAGAAGTTCTCGATGAAATAAAAAATATTAATATTTGAATGCAGCCATGGACAATGATTCCACTTACATCTCCACAGAGTAACTGATTTGAAGCATCTTCTTCTACCACCGCTTGTGCCATGAAGCTTCAAACCCATGTCTCCATTTTCAGTGTCACACCCCGAATCCTACCAAAAATAAGGATAATGATAAGGACTATCCTTCTAATCACTTGAAGGACACAACCTCAAACTTACAAAAAACATATCATAGTTCTACAATCCAAAAAAGCAATAATAGTACATCTCCAACACGCGCAAAATTCCCGCTATCAATGCTCTCATCTTGTTTGTAGCTAGCTAAAGAATTTGAAAGGATTGAAATAAATAGGGTGAGCAATCATAGTTAAGTGAGTTAGTGCATACTTCTTTTAAGTAGATCGAGTACACACTAAGCGTATTTACCACATAATGTAGAAATTCTTAATCTCAAATCCACTATATAATATAGATACAACACCAAAATGAGTTATATTTTATCAACACAACTTTATACTTATCAGAATTGCTCAATTTCAACAATATATTATTATACATCAATAGTCCATTCCATTTATAAGTAGTATGTCGCGACCTCCCCGAAGCGGGTTGGACCACCTAAGGGTTCGGCTAATGGATTGCTAAGCCTAGACTTAGCTCGGGCTCTCCCAAGCCCATACCAATTCGCGACTTAGGGTTCAAGTTCTTAATATGCAAATGATTTTTATCATGGAGTCGCCACTAATCTATTTTTGGTGGGTCGATTAGAAACCCAAGTAAAGTAATGGGAGAATTACTTCACTCCTACGAACCAGAGATTAAATGAGTTCAGGGACTTGATTACGCTAGATTTCTCTAACGCCCTTTCGGTACCTTTTCTTTTTTATTTCAAAAAATATTTTGCAGGCAGCTTGAATTTGATTTTAATTTATCTTCCTAACATGTGAGGTGATCATGCGGGTGCGCAAACCACCAATTCAACACCCAAGAAAGCGATGAATAAATTGCAGGACTTACCTCATAGCAACGAAAGCTTCTGCATTGTTAGATCAGAATTCATCCCCACAGTCCTAAATATGATTTTTAACACGCAGTTTTTTTTTTACTTATTTAATGAAAATCATGCAATATGCAATGCATCTAATCTAACATGAAATGGCGTGACAATGTGTTCTAAACTACATGACATGAGTAAAATATTTTTTTTTTTTGTGTTTTCTTAATGAACATGCAATAATTAAATATGCAAATCAAAATGTCATGATTATAATGACAGGCAATTTTTGATTGTATGAACCTAATTCTACATGACGTGCACATGATACTTCTATTCCTAAAAAAAAAGGCAATTTATCCTAAAAATTGAAACTAATTTATCTAAAGACAAATTTTTGTATTTTTCATGATATTCGAAATTAGAAAAATGCAAAAATTACCTAGCTAAATTAAAATTCCAACCAATTTAAACTTAGGATTAAGTCATACTAAATCCTATTTTAAACTAAGACGTTATTTTAATCTAGCAATTTCTAACCTAAGATGCAAATTGCTCTAAACTTAAAATGAGACATGCAATTCTATTCTAAAATGCATGATGATTCGTAATTAAAACACTAAAAAAACTACTAGGGTGAAAATTAAAGAGACGTGCTATCTCTTCTAAAACATGCATTTTAAAAAAAAAAAGCCTATTACGCAACCTACAAGAAACTAGCATCCTAAATTAATTATTATTTTTTTTTGGGATTTTTTTGTTATAAAAAATTTGAAGTAAAAGTCTAATTCTAGATTGACACGTGCAATTCTAAAAAAAACTAAAAAAACTAATATCTCAAATGAATACTTTTTTTTTTTTTTTTGATTTTTGTTATTTTAAAAAAAACGAAATAACTAAATACGCTAACCCTAGCCCTAATCTAACTTGCATTTTTTTTAAAATTTTTTATGCAAAATATCCAATTCAATCAAGATAAGATTAATACCCAAAATTGACAAACCATATCTCGCACATTGAGATCGGGTTGGTCAATTTTAAATTAAATCGCGAATCGAATCTCGGGCATGAGATTGGATTGTCGATTTTTGTACGAGATCGTGAGTCGGATTTCGGGCGCGAAAATCAAACTCCTAATCCCTAGTTGGAGGGGTTATTTCACATTGGAACCTCAATAATGCATTAATGAATAATCACTCTAAAAAAAAAACTATATAAAAACAAACTATAAACTATATAAAAATTAAGATAAGATAATAATAATAAAAAAAACTACTGTTCCCCTTTTGCTTTTTTTTTTTTTTTTTTTTTTGCCCCCACGCACGGCTCGGCAGCTCAATCAATTGAGAGGGCAACATCGGTCGGAGCTCGCGGGGGAAGACACCGGTGAGGAGCTCCGGCAAGACCACAGCAGAAGTCGCGTGCGGTTTGCTGGTGCAAGACCGACTCCGGCGAGCAGGGGACGCCGGGCAGCAAGGACCGGTGGAGCGGGGGCGTTGGGGCGGAGCGGCTTGGGTTACAGCGTCGGGTTGGTGGTCTTCAGCTCCGGACAGCGTCGGCGTGGGCTCTGGACGCTGGGTCGCGGGTGGAGGTGTTGCGGTACGGTGACGGGCCGCTGCGGTGGTGGCAACGAGCCAGAGGCGGCTGCTGGTTGCAGGTGTCCGGGATGGTGCTGCTGGTGCTCGGGCGAAGAGCAACGCCGGCGCGGACTGCTGGACGTCGGCTAGGTACAGCAGCAAGGGCAGAGGCGGTGGCGTCGGGCAGAGGTGCTGCTGGTGTCGCGGACGGGCAGAGGCGCGGGAGCAGGGGCGCGGTGACGAGGCGTCAGGCTCGGAAACGAACGGGGGCTCGTCTGCTGCAGGTTACGGGCAGAGAAGAAGCAGCGGTAGAGTCGCTCGGGCGTGCGGTGGCTCGGCCTTCTGGTGCTCCGGCGAGTGCAGCGGCGCGGATGCGTGAGAGAGGGATGTCGGGCGCTACAAGTGGAGCGGGGCTCCAGCGACCGCAAGTCAGAAGCAAAGGAGGTGGGGTTGCGAGCGTTGCTCGTGGCTTCGGGCTGCAGGGCGACGGGCTGACGAGGCGCAGCAGCGGTTGGTTGCAGAGACGGGTGGAGATGCGCTGCGACTGGCGGGCGAAGGTGGTGCGGGTTGCGGTTTGCTGGGCGTCGGGTCGTCACAGGTCAGCGCAAGTTGCAAGCGGAAGCTGGCGGGCGCGATGAAGGCGAGCGACGGCAGCAGCGGAGGAGGAGGGAGCGTCGGGCGCTGCGGGTGAAGGCGAGCAGGTCGTGGGTCGTCGGGTTGAGGCCGGCGACGGGTGAGTGGGGCTCCGGCGCGGCGTCAAGCGGAGGTGTGGAGGGCGCTGAAGCGGATCGGAAGCCGCAGGTCGTCACGGCTACAGCAGGGGCGTCGGGTTGTTCGGCTGCTGGTGCTCCGGCGAGTGCAACGGCGCGGATGCGGGGGGGAGTAGCACAAACCGGTGGAAATTTTGCAGCGAAGAGCTCCTGGAGAAGATGAACAGTAGGGGTCTTGTCCTTGCTTTTTTTCTTTCTTTTTTAATCACCTCTCTCTCACGTCTCTCTCTGCAGTCTCTCTCTCTGCTTTTTCCCTTTCTTTTTTTAATCTCCTCCCCCTGACTTCATATTTTCTTTTGCAGGTTCTCTCCACAATGGCTCTCTTTTTTTAATGGCTCTCACAATCCTCTCAAGAAATTTTTTGTTCTCCTCCCCCCTCCTTTTGCCCCCTCTTTCCTTGCTTATTTATAGGCAGCAAGTGAACAGGAGGCAGCCGCAACTTTCCTTTGCTTGTTCGAGTTTGGTTCTTTTTTTCAAATATGATGGCCACTGCCTGATCTCTAGGAAGGAAAATATTATAAAATGTCAGCCCATCTTTTGCATGCGTGTGTGGAATTTTCACGTCCCCCGTTCATGTGTGCATGTGCATGCATTAATGAGGGGAAGAAAATGCGCGTCCATGAATTCTTCTTTCTTCTGCACGCTTAGGGCTTCTTATACGGCTACTTGTCCCTCCCTTCTATAGGATAGCCACAATTTTTGACTTTTCTTGTTTATTATTTGCTTCCTCCTTCAGCAAATTGCTCGTTTACTTCTCCTGACAACCCACACTTGAGAGAGAGAGAGCATATTATATAATATATCATGGGCTCATTTTGCCTCTCTAAGGCTCCTCACGTCCGCCGAATTCTTGCGCATGCATGTGCATGCATTAATGAGCGAGAGACAATGAGCGTGAAGGAACTTCTTTCTTCTCCAGCCAATTTGCTCTCCAAGAAGGAGATAATATTATAAAATTGTGAGCCCATCTTCTTGCAGACCTTCTCCGGAATTCTTGCGTGTGCAGTTGAGAATTTTTCTTTGGTTTCTTCACGCTTGCGGCCTCTCTAGAATTTTCACGTCCTCCCTATTTTATCCACGCATGTGCATGCATTAATGAGGAAGAAACAATGGACGTGAAGAATTCTTCTTTCTTCTTTCTTTGACTTTCATTGTGTGTTTTCAGATTAGCAAGAGAGAGACCACCTTTTGTGCATGTAATCGATCGCGAGCCGCTGCGTCTTGTTGTCTTTTGGTACCAATGCAAATGCAATTATATGAAATGCAATTTTACTATTTTTTATTATTTTTATTAATTTTTTTTATTTTTTTTTTATTTTTTTTGCAACTAATTACTAAAAGATTAGGCAAAATTTAGGTGTCAACATAGTATATTCCATCACATCTTAAGGTCCTAGATGTGGTTTACAAGACTTACGTCATTATATAGCATTTAGCCCTCGAGTTGTACAAGGCCCTAGAGGTGGATTTCATGAGACTTGATCCCCGTACATTAAACCTTATCGCATCACATCTTAAGACCCTAGAGATGGCTCTAATGAGATTCATATCACTGTGTAGTATTTAGCTCTTGACTAATATATATATATATATATATATATATATATATATATATATATATATATATATATCCGTAGTACAAGACTCTAGAGGTGACTCTCATGAGACTCGTGTCATCATGTAGCACTTAACATTTGACCAACACACATCAATGGTACAAGGGCCTATTGGTGGCTCCCACGAAACTCACGTCAGAGTGTAGCACTTAATCCTTGACCAACACATATTAACGGTACAAGGGCCTAGATGTAGCTTCCTCAAGATTCGCGTTACAGTTTAACATTTAGCCTTTAATCGACATGGACGAGCTCACAACAAACACCAAACTTCTCATTTATTGTATCAACAACTCGAGTAATTGAAAAGAGTTTGAATGTGCTGGAAGGCTTGTTTCCTTTACTAGCTTCATCAGCGAGAATTTCAAGTAAAACACGTTCCATGGGCTTCAACCATCTAAATTGCTTGACATTCTTATCGCTTGTCTTACTTTTACCCATCATGATAACTACGTAACAACTTTAATCGGTAGAATAAGAAAAAACATGATGAAGATGGACACATAGTAATTATTTATAGATGATTATCATTAAAGAAATGGAAACCACATGTTCAAAATAAAGCACTCAAAAGAAATAAAAGGAAAACTATTGGTTTATTCTAATATTATGATAACTAATCCACATTGCATGTGCAATCCTATCATTCTTTGTTGCCCATATCCTATTTTCCTCCTCTTCCTCCCTTTGAGAAAGTTGGATTTTTGGATTTTCTCTTTGAGATTTCATTTGTCTATTCATCTCTTCCATGATAGAGTCATTGGGATCAGCTCCCATAATAAAATTGTGGATAATACAACAAGCTAAGACAACATCGACTTGTGTACTAAATGACCAAAAAGGTTCTGAATCCAATACTCGAAAATGCTTTTTTACTCCAAATGCTCTTTCAATAGTAGTTCTTAGAGATGAATGCCGCAAATTGAATAGTTCCTTCTTGTTTTCAAGTGGGCGATCACTGAACTCCTTCAAATGGTATCTAACACCACAATAGGGAGAGATGATGCCATTTTGGATTCCATAACTAGTATCAGCAAGATAATATTTTCCTACAAGTTATTAATAAGTTTATTACCAAGTTACTAATCTCAATTCAAATAATGTGTATAAATTCCATTTTCTTACCTCTAGGAATGTTCAATCCATTCGGCTTTAAAATTGTGTTAGACAAAATACGTGAATCATGAGTTGTGCCATCCCAACCAGCTAATACATAAGAAAATTTCAAGTCAAATGTAACAGTAGCTAATACATTTTGCGTTGTTCCATTCTTCCAACCACAAAATCTTCCTCGAATTTCAATAGGAACCGATGCAAGTACATGAGTTCCATCTATTGCTCCAGCACAATCATAAAATAATCAATATAGTTACCAAGCAAATACTAATGAACTTCTCAAGCAATTTGCAGACTTGTTTTTTTTTCAAATTCCATACCTTAAAATATGGATAAAACCTTCAACTGTTACTTATCTCAGGAGGAGTGGAATTGCTTGGTTCTTTCACCATATGCTTGTATAATTTCAAAACTACTTGCAAGACGCCCATAATGACTCTAAACCTCACATTATGTCCCATGATATGACAAAATACCATAACTTGCTCCCTAATAGAAACATTTACTTTAGAACGCAAAAGGTCTAAACAAGCATTCGGCGTCATCCATATTTGATCTATACAATGAGTATCACCACTATTTAACACACGATTCATATATAACTCTCTCTCATAATCTTGATTCCCATGAGGCTCTCTCGATATGCGATTGTCCGAATGATCATAATCATCCATAACTAATGTGATAACTGTCATAACCGCTATAGTTGGACCTATAACCACCGCTTGAATTTTGTTACACATCTATATTGGAACACATTAATCATGAAACACAAAATGCATGTGAAATACAAGAAGGGCAATACTAGAAGAGCCAAAAATTAGGGGACAACAGATGATAATATGCTTAACTATTTTCATCTAAATGATATTTAAGGGGATTAAGAGGTCAACCCATACACATGACAACTTGTTTAACCAATTGTCTATAAACATGGTAGAATGGGTTAAGAGGGTAAACCAGTATATAACGCACATATTTCTCATGAAAGAACAAGAAATTTGTTTTTAATACAGACATGCTTGAGCTTAAACCAAAGCATGCACAATCATGCGTCATTTCACAAATCAAAAGATTGCATCAAGTACGAACCGACACTTAATATTCATGTTGTATACAAGGGATGTCATGCCCCAAATCCCTGAGCACGCAAACATCCCACCATGATCAATAAATTTGCGACGTCCCATAATGCGTTGTCAACCCATTCTTTTTTTTCCTTTTTCTTAATCTTTCAATTAAACATAAGTGGAAGCATTTGATATAAACAACACCTAGTCAATCATAACAAATATAATAGGGATAGCACGGAAAACACCACAACATCAAACCAACACTTCAATTACAAATTTACTGTTACCCTAGGAAGTTTAGTGATTACAAGCCCTTACACTGGCAACTTTCAACTAACTAACAAAAAACCAACAGTAGGTCAGGGTTAATCTAAACTTCACTAACCCCAAGCCAAATCTCTTGTCTCTAAAGGGACCCTGAACCGAGCTTGACGGTTCTCCATACTACAGGCTTGAAAAATATTAAACAACAACGGGGTGAGATATAAATATCTCAACAAGTTAACGGCCTAAGCCTCAATTAGGACGCTAATTCGTCTCGAAGGCAGCCTAAACATGCAACGTTATATCGATGGAAAATCAATAGTAAAGCAACCCTTGCTTTGCCTTAACAAAAAATGGTCAGGCAACTAACCCCAAAGACAAATATTAAAACTGTCAAGTAACCCGTAGGCATCCTTACCTCGCCTTGGCACATCCTGCACATTAGTTAATCACATATGCCAATATCAATGCATTAAGCATAACTAATAATCAGAACACATTCCATAATATCCACGCGCATTGCCAATACACGTGTTCCAATTATTATGACTCCTCGAGCCAGGGCTACCGCAAGAGTTGGCAGTCTTCCAGCATGACCAGGTATCATCCTGCCCCATTGGGCATGACAATGTTTAGAGACGGCATTCCATAAAGGAGTATCAATCTGGCCTCAACTGCGACTTGGCATCCGAGCCTTTGCCAAGCATCCAATAAACATCGGGCATCGCCCCTAAATTTCCGTTGGGTGACGGTTTCGATTAAGTGATCACTCAAGCACGTTGTTGACACATAAATTTTGATTAGGTTTTTTTAATTTAGGCCTTAGTCTCTTTTAAATTTGTTTTCCTTTTTTCGGATAATAAATAAATAAATAAAAACAACAAAAATTAATAAAAACAACAAAACAAAAACCAAAAAATACAGAAGCCCGCAGCTGTTGGGGCTGGGAAGGCCCAGCCCCTCCCTTCTTTTCCTCTCCCTCGCGCAGGCCCACACGGCCCAGCCCGCGCGACCTAGCCCTTCCCCCTCCTTCTTCCTCCTCCTTCCTTCTTCTTCTTCGTGCCTTTGTGCATCACGCGCGGCGGCCGGCGACGTGCTCAAGGGCAGCCTATGGCAGAGAGGAACGGACGTAGGCCGCCAAAGGAGAGGACGACGCGCATGCGCCTTCAATGCGCGCCTTTAATGCTGAGATGAGACGCCGATTCAGCTGCAGGGGTCCAGTCGGCAAGCCAAAGACCGGCAGCCAAGCCCCTCCGTCGACCGGACTCCCTCGCCTATAAATAGTGAAGCACCTCCGTCGACGAAAGACGGAAGCCAGCAAACTCAGAGGAGAGCTCGAGGACGAGCAGGCCAAGATCCAGGGACAGCCGAGATCGGAGGAAGACCAGAGGAGCTCGTCGGTGAAGCCAACACCGAAGCAAAGAGATAGATGGAGTGATTGAAAGCTTGCGAGCGCCAGAAGCTTCCCTCGAGAGACTTCGAGGGAGGCCCGAACGCTTGCAAGCCCAAATCTACGAACAGCTGAGGCCGAAGGAGAAGAGGCGGTTCTGGATTTGCGAAGTAAGGGGCTGAGCGAGAGGGAAACTAGAGAATGGAGGGTCAGATCCATCCACCGCCGTGCTGCGAGCCCTCCTCGATGCCGGCGTCATTACCCAGTCACCACCGACGAGGCCACCTGCGCTCACAACCCCGACACCGACAAGTAACACCCCTGCGTCGTGCTCCCTCTGCAGATAGGTATCAACCACTGCCCGTTATTGCTTTGCCGTTCGGAACCTAACCGCCGCCTCCACCTACCACGTCGTTGCCATCGTCAACGAGTGCCACCACCTCAATCCCTCCATCGGCGCCACAAGTAAAGAGAGGTGGGAGAGAGAGAGTGCCGCGAACCAGGTGGAATCAGGTCGGGCGCATGACCCGGTTCCCCTAGGGTTTAGTCGTGCGGGCCGAATTTGCACGGGCCTAAGAGAAGCGGGTCTATTTCGCTTTGTTTTTGGACAGCGATTATAAAAAAAAATGAGCCAGGCCTGCGTTGCAGGCCCGTCCGCGTTCTGGGCGAATGGCCTAGTTCGGACCCCAACTCGGGAGCCTGACCCGGTTCGTTTTTACATAATAATAATAATAAATATAATATTTTAAAAAATAATTTATTTAAAAAAAAAAATCTCATATTTTCCCAAAAAAGTCAAAAAAGTCAGAAAAAGCCAAAAAAGACTTATTTTCCAAAAGAATAGCAAAAAATCCAAAAATCCTTTTTATTTTCCAAAAAATAGAAAAAGGTCCCAAAAATGTTTTTCTCCACAAATGTATGAAAAATCCCTTAAAAATCCAAAAAGCCTTAGGGTTTAAACAAGATTAGGTACCGAAAGGGCATTAGTGAATAACTAGTGTAATCAAGTCCCCGATCCTAATTTCTCTGGTTGCGCAGAAACGAGTATTTCTCCTGATATTTCGCTTGGGTTTCTAATCAAACCACCCCAAACCAATTAGTGGCGACTCCATTTTAAAATTGACTTACGGGTTTAAAATTTGAACCATTAAGTCACGAATTGGTGGACTTGGGAGAGTTCAGGCTAAAATAGACCTAGCCGAACCATTAGCCTCCACAAGGCGCCCGCCCAAAAAAAGAGGTCGCGACACACGTCAAAACTCAAGCCAATTTTATATGCTGTCAAATAGCCTAGTGTCAAAGAGTTCGTGCTCAAAAAATAAATCTCAGAAAATCTTTACACTTAAAATTCCAGAAAACTAATCACATGTGGTCATGTACTTAAAATCAACCCGCCAAATTTTGCATTGTTGACACCTAATTTTTATCTTTCAAGTAGTATATATATATATATATATATATATATATATATATATATATATATAGGAGGAAAAAAGACGAAAACAGAGAGAAAAAGGGGAGCGAGAGAAACACAGAGTGAAAAAGAGGGGAAACTCACCAAGACCACCGCCGTCAACGCGTATCCCGATCGTTGCAACCGTCGTCGACGCGTCTCCTAATCGTTACTACCACCGCCAACGCATCTCCAGGCGACCGTCGCCGCCGCTGCCGCCGCAGTCACGTCTCCAAGCTGCCATTCCCTTCGGAACTAAGGTTGGAATTTCATCGAATACCTAGTGTGCATTTTTGAGCTTGAGCTGGCCAGAGTTTGTTCCGTCCGTTTCGGGTGAGCTCCGGCCTCCGTAGGTCCCCCTTAGGTTCCTATCTGTTGTTGGATATTTGCTGGTCACCACTGCTACCGCCATGAATCCCCATTAGGCCGGAAGCCACTCGGTTCGTTAGTGCCCATCACCTGTTCGCCGTAATGCCTAAGCGGACTCTCCCTCCCCGGTTCCTCTTAGTAGATTCCAGCTTTTCTCTTAGTCACCGGAATGCTGCCGCCGTTTGCCTGAAAGCCGGACCGTGTCCCTCCAAACCAAGGTGGCACTGTCGCGACCCCAACCGGATCACCGGCGCCCCTCCCCCCTGTCTCCCCCGCCGTCACAGCTCCCTAGTCGCGATTGAGCAGTCGCTGACCAGGGGAGCGCAGGCCAAGCAGGGCCACGTCTGTGACCTGGCCCGCTCGGTCTCTCCTGGCCTGCAGGCCCACTGCCCGGAATCAACCTGGGCCGTGGGCCTGCGAGTGAATTTTTTTGAAAAAAAAAAAGACTTGGGCCCAAGTCCGGTTTGCCCTCAAGCAGGCCTGGTCGAGTGAACTTGACCTGTCTTGCTCGAGCTGAGCCCGGGTCGGGTCCGACTCAACCCGACCCGGTCCGGTCTCAAAAAAATCATTAAAAAAAAAAGAAAACAATTTCGAAAAATTAAAAAAAAGTAAATTAAAAAATTATTAAAAAGTTAAAAAAAATAAAAAAAATTTAAATAATTAATTTAAATAAAAAAAATTTCGAAAATTTAAAAAAAAAAATGTAGGTTTTGACTAGGAATGGCCATGTATTACCTTTATAGTGTAATTATACCTTTATTTGCTCGTATATTAATTATGTTGCATGTTTAATTTGCATATCTAATTATGTTTAATTGCACGTGTTTAATTTTTGCTGCAATTAAGATAATGGTGGCTATGGTTGTTACTTTAATGGTTGTGCACCCGCATTATCACCTCACATGTTAGTGGATAGGTATAAAATCAATCCAAGCTGCCTGCCAAAAAATTATTTTAATAAAATGAACTAGGTACCGAAAGGGCACTAATTAATCGATAGTGTAATTAAGTCCCCGACCCTAGATTCTCTGGTTTCGTAGGAAGTGAGATACACTCCCATGCCTCACTTGGTTTCTAGCCAACCCCAATAAGCTAGTGGCGACTCCTTTTGTACAAAATTTCGTAAGAATAACCCAATGTCACGCGGGGTATGGGCGTGGGAGAGCCCGCGCCTAATCATGGGCCATAGGCCCGTCTTTTAGGCGATACCCCTAAACTTTCTCCCTCCCTCCCAAGGGTAGGTCGCGACATGCATACTTTCATTTTAAAGCCCCAATTGCCCCATTTAACACATAAAACACGGTGTCCAAACACGACATCTCAAATTTGTCATTTTCTTGTAAGTAAAACCTTCTTTAAAAATAGTATACAAGGTTTCTAACTTGGACAATAAATTTTCATGGCATCACTAGATTAAACCAACATAAAACATGCATAGATTCATCCCATAAATCAAGTATAAAACACATAAAAATCACCCCTTATTGCACTATTGAGATAGCTTATCAACTCTAAACTGATAGCTTGTCATCCATTTACCGATAGCTTATCATCTATTTTTCGATAGCTTATCACCCCTTTGGTGATAGCTTATCTCCAATTTCTCAATAGCTTATCATCCCTTCGGCGATAGCTTATCACTTGTTCTTGATAACCTATTAAGTCCACTTATCACCTATCATGATAACCTATCAAGTCTACTTATCACCTATTGCGATAACCTATCGAGTTTACTTATCACCTATCGCCATAACCTATAAACTAAACCATCATTAATTAGGTCTAACTACCATTAGCCTTAATCTAAACTACCCCTAAACGCAATTAACACCCTAATCAAAGAATAGGAAGTTAACTCACGGTTTTATGGCAACGGCGAGCTAACGGCGACATCGGCGTGACAATGATGAGAACATGGAGCTCACGGTTCAAATGGTGGCACCACGGCAATGGCAATAACTTGAGCTCATGGCCAAGGAAGCTTGGTGGCTTAGTGGTGGTCCGGCGGTGATGGTGGCTCGTGACTTGAGGAACGTCGAATGGCAAGGCGGCATGGTACATCGACATAAGGTAGCAAACCAAGAGAGAAAGAGAGAAGAATGGATATGAGAGATGAGAGAGGGATGAAGGAAAATTCGTCCAAAGGGAAGCCTTGGAGAGAGAAAGTGAGGGAAATGAGGGGAAAAAAAGAAAACTTGGGGAAGAAGTTGGCTTATTAATACTTCTTGACTTAAAGTCTTAACTTGGAGAGCAAGAACACATCTTGGCCCTCCATTCCAACTTGGAAAGCAAGGGTAGATCTCAACCACACAATTGTCTAAACTTGGGGAGCACACAATTGACTAAACTTGGGAGTAAGAAGTAATCTTGGCCATCCAATAGTCTAAGCTTAGGGAGTAAAGATTGATCTTAACCATGCAATTGCCTAGGCTTGTCCTCCAAGTTTGGGCATGTGGCCCTCCCCCTCCAATGTAAAGAATAGTTTTGAGTAACTTTTGAAATAAATGTCCTTTTCTTATCAAATGGATTCGAAAGACTATGAAAATTTAATATGTTGTAGAAAAGATATTAAATAACATTTTCATGGAAGAAGCCAAGCCCAATTCGTTTTGTATAAAGAGCAACAAATCACCAAAGACAACCCAATGTTGTGTCCATCGGACAGATTCAACTATCGCAGAAGAAAACCCATTTCGAAATCCAAATCTTCATAAAACACTTTGAAATTTTAGTATATTGTAGAAATTGATATCCTCTACAACTTTAGTGAAGGTATAATTTTCAGATTCTAAAGGAAAAATTTTATAAAAAATTGAGAAGACAAATAAGTAATTGTTTTTACTGCACTAGGCAATTTTCACATTGTAAAATAATAGGCTCTCATACTAACCATTTCACCTCAGAAAAATCTTAAATTAAATTATGTTGTACATCAAGATGTTTTGATTGACTTTCAAGGAGCAAGTTTCTCTAAATTCGAACCACAAGAAGTTCTATAAAATCAGAAAATAGTGAGGGTCCAGGAATTTCAAAAACTGGAATCAAAGTAGAATTTACGAAACCAAAGGTGGCAAGTCTTCTTGCAAGACCAAAGTCTTTATCTCTTGTAATCATCTACTAGAGGGTATTAATGAAACAAGACTTTGAAGGCAGGCCTAAAATTAGGCTTCTAGAGGCTAGCTTACTATTCGCGCGAGTTACTATTTACGCACACTGTTTATTAGGGCTTGGGTTTGAGCTTGACAAACTTAGACTTGGGCTTAAATCATCCAATTTGGGCGTGAGGCCCATTGGGCCTTCGCTTGGCCCAGCTCCCTTTCCAACTTCCAATTCTCGACCTACTAATCCTTGTCCAAAGATTAAGGCTTGCTAATAAATTGATAGAGGCGATGTCCAATCGGTTGATCTTAGATTCCTTGAAAGTTCGATACCCGAAATCGGATAAAAATCCATAGTTGAATTCGATCAAATGCAACTTTAATTCGATTTAAACTATCAAATGGCTTTCAAGGGTGTTTATGCATTTGACCCATGGTCAATAATTTTCGATCTGCATTTATGCCTCTTCAAATCATGGATAACTCTCGATTATCATGTAATCGCGATGAATCAATTACTCACCTTGAATACAAGATCAATAGAAAATCGATTTTCTATCGTTCGCAGCAAGCATCGTAATCTTGCGAAATCACCCGCAATCCGACTATGTACCTATGTCGAATCGATTTATATCCATTCACTAATTAACTTGTAACAGTGTAGTATTGTCCCTTGTCGATCCTTATGATCGAGCAATCTATCCTTGATTGAATTCTCTGGCCGTTCGCCTTTTAACCTTTTACGGCATCACCTAATAGATTTGTTAACTCATGAGTGATTAATTTAGAGTAAATTAATTATCAATGCATTGATGAAATAACCAATTCATATATTTCGAAATGGGTCAAATTTCAAGATATCACAAGGGCCATCCTCAAAGCAGTAAACAAGAATTGACACGGAGAGAAATCGCAAGAAAACCCATCGAAGGAGCAGCAGGTAGAGGCTGATGGCCGTGACGCCCATAATAAAAAAGAAGATGGGGGAGCAAAGGGCAATCAAATTAAACCAATTTCTAAGCACCATCATGTCATCACAATACTCAAACCTCAATTAACCTTGAATTTAGCTCTAAATGTCTTTGAATACAATGGGGATATCCTATTACGTATGATTCTAATAATGAATTCCCACTCTGTATGAACTACAGCTAATGACAAGAGAACTTAGGCATTCTGATTGCAGAACTTGATATGGACAAAGATTGATGAGAATTTAGATATGCACATATATGAATGATAGAGACAAAGTGCTTCTTACAGCAAAGCAGCAGCAGGTTGTTACAATATATTCTCTAATTACCAGATGACCAATTCCAGATTATTCAAACGAGGACTTGACATTCAAACTACGAACAACAAAATACTTGAATTGGTTACCCACCAACTAAGCACCAGCATCTGTTAGTTTAATATCAGGAATTCATCAAAGCACAACTTAACTGTATTACCTAACTCTAGCAATGTCAATGACACCATATGCAATTCATCTTTTATAGAGAAAGCCCAAAGGAACTCTCTTGTTTACAATGCCACAGTATGCATTGCGTTGATACAAGCAATAGGCACGGACAAAAATGCTCGAAATTCAGTTAAAACCACATTTCAACTGTTGAACCATCATTCAAATCGAGACATTTAAGTCGGAGAAGCATCGCAAAAAATCAATGGCACCACATTCAGAACCAAAAACAAAAATATCACCATCTAATACTTGTTCAAAGCAAAAACCTTATGCTCGATAATCGCTTTCGAAACTCAAGTAACTAACGAGATCAACTAATTACAGTGATTACCTCAAAAATCGTGTCTCCTTGGGACAAAATAGAGGCCGCAACCTCTCAAAAATTGCGTCTCCACCAATGGGTGCTGCGAGGGGGGCAAGGAGGTAGTGGTGGTGGAGATTAAGTGTCCTGGACGAGGGGGCGCTCACCCATTATTGGTTGTCGATGTCGAAGGAGGAGGACGAGATAAGAAACCCTCGTCCTTCATTCGAGGGCGATTGGCCGAATGCTCGGCCGCTGCTAGTTGTCGGTGTTGAAGGAAGAGGAATACGAGATAAGACATCCTTCGTTTAGGGGCGATCGGCCGCTATCGATCGTCGAAGTCAAGAAGGAGAATGAGATCAGAAATGCTGGGCTTTGTGAGGGCAGAGATCGAGCATTGCTGGACAAGGGGGACGCTCTGCCACTGCTGATTGTCGGCATCAAAGGAGGAGGAGGATGAGACCAGAAACCTCCTCCTTCATCCAAGGGCAATCAACCGGACGCTCGGCCGTTGCTGGTCGTCAATGTCGAAGGAGGAGGATGACGAGATCAGAAACCCTCATCCTTCATCCGAGGGCGCTCGGCCGCTGCTGATTGTCAGCGTTGAAGAAGAATGAGGATGAGATTAGAAATCCTGGGCTTCGTGAAGGCAAAGATCGGACACTAACGGATGAGAGGGATGTTCCACCGTTGCTAATCGTTGACGTTGAAGGAGGAGGAGGATGAGATCATAAACCCTATGTTTTGTGAGAAATATGGTAGAAATGGCAGCTTCTGGAGTAAATGAGTAAGGAAAGAAAGGGAAAACAAGATTGCGCGAGAGCAAGTAAGGACGGGAAAGATTTCCCTTTTTCAAAAGAGGAAATCATTTTCCACAATTTTAGAATGATATTTTCCATTGACTTGAAAGTATTTTTTTTTTTACCATTTATTTTCCGCCATTCGAACATCAGAAATTCCGGAAAATATTTTTCGGAAATTTTTTTCTGTGAAACAAACGGACCCTAAATGTTTCCCAAATCATTTTAGAACTCATTTCATAAACCAGTTCGCAACGTAATACATAAATAAACTTTCACAATGATGAAACTAGTATCGACACCAAGAGGGGGTGGATACATGTTTAACAGAAATCTTGGCAATTAAACGTAGAAAAAAATAAATTTCTAGCAGAGTTTGGATGAGGAACATAATTAGATTCGGAAAACACCAGACTATAGTATTTGTTCAGAATCTGTTATGCAATGGAACAAACTTAAGTAAAAAGAGTAAAGAAAAGAGAAGATTGCACACGAAATTTATAGTGATTCAGCTTAGATTAAGACCACGTCCACTCTACCACGCTAATAGCCTACTAGTTGGATTCCACTATATCATCAATCAATATATTACAATATTGTAAGCAAACACTCAGTGGTAAAACTCCCTAACTCACTAAGGTACTCTTTTGTGTTTTTTTTGTAGATCACACTTTGTAATGCTCATGGACAAAGACAAGTAAAATGAGAATAGCTTCATATTTTGGAATTTCGAATTCACGTTTCTCACTTATTCTGGACCGAATGACCTCTTTTGAATACTCCTCCATGCCAAACTAGCTATTGATAGTCTCCGGAGGAGCTTTCTTCCAATCAAGTCGTTGGACAAAATCAATCAAAGGGATCTTGTGACCGTTGAAGTTAGGAATGGAATTTCCACTTGATTCTAATCATCCATATACTCAGAATCTTGGTTTCCAAATTAGATGCTTTTCAAAAGGAACTTCTTTAAGATTGATTTCATCAATTTGTAATTGATTTCATCAACCTTGTATAAGGTAAGTGAAATCCTTAGCCAGAAAATAAACGTTGAAAAATTATTTCCAAATAAGGTTCAATCTAGACAAGAATCGCATCATCACTAAGTTCAGTTCAGGATTCTTCCTTGTTCTGGACGTAATCTCGTTTTGGACTTGTTAGAATGGGAAGTGCTTTTGAGATAGAATATACTTTAACAGAAGTCTTAAAATAATTCCTTAGAAGCAACTTATAATCGACCTATATTTAAGAATATCATTAGAAACAAAATATTTTGTCAACTTCAAAATCTTGGTAGAAATTTTCTCAACACACAATACCTTTCATAACACAGATCTCAAATCATTTTCAAATAATTGAAGACTAGTAAATGCTCGATCAGAATTTTTATTTATTTCATAACATATAATATATCACTTTTGAAACATGAGGTGACACACTCGAAGAAGAGATAGTACCACTCACTTAGAGAAGTTGATAATTGACTTACAAAGGTTACTCGAGCTGATGTATTCATATTCCAATCAATTAACCAATAAATGATAGTAAAATTTGAGAAAAACACTACTCTAATGAATGACTAGACTAAACCACATTCAATCGTTGATGAATCGACTCCTAAGTGCTAAGGGAAAAGCTTGATTATAGCTTACGTTCATCTTTTTCCTCATGCGTAATATCTGTTACGCACGCAAAACTTACAAATTTCGTCCCAAACAAACCATACTTCGATATTGATTTTCATCGAAACCCATCGCTCCACAACGCTTTAGACTACCATTTCCACAAAAATTATAGCTAAAAAACTCTTCACTCAAACCTCATAATTCAAAATCTACATAACTTTAAATTATTGAACCAACTTCCAGAATTACGCCAATTAGACGAATAATCGACTTGAATACTTACCGGCCGTTACAATCCAGAGTTAATTTGGCTTGTAGGGGTGTCTGGATCGTTTATGCACAAAAATTTTCTTCTCTCTTTTCTTCTTTTCTTCTTCCTTGCTTCTCGTTTTCTCTATCGGCTTCAGCGTCTCCTTTTCCTTTTGTGCTTCGAAATGCACGAGCTCAAATGAAACGATAGGAAAAAGAGGGTTGAGCTTTTAAGAGAAATGGGTTGGGCACATCTATAACGCTCAGACTAGTCTGTCACGTGAAACAAAGCTCTTTTAGCTTTAGCTTGACGAATTCAAACCAAATTGTCCTCAAGCGAGCAAGTTGCTTCTTCAGTTCTTTGAACTCCACTCCGCAATTTGTCCGAACATTCAATTGCATAAGAAGTCCGTCGTCATGCCGGAGCCATCATTCATCCTCTCTTCTCATTCGCAACTTGCGCCTCCTCTTCACATGTACACTTTACCTGCGAGGAAAAGTTGCAACCATTTTTGCAGTCTCTGACTCAATCATGTATTGTGCTGATGGGAACCGAGAGATCAAATGACGCATTTCGTCTTCTGCTTCGATCAACCGATGGAAGTACGATGTGTTCGTGAGCTTCAGAGGCGAGGATATAAGGAAAACCTTCACGGCCCACCTCCTCCATGCGCTCAAGGGGGGTCCACTGTTTCAAGGACAATAACAAAGTGGAGACCGGGATTTTCATTGAGCCCGAGCTGCTCGACGCGCTTCGCAATTCTAGGGTTGCCCTCGTCGTGTTCACCACCAATTACGCTGACTCGCGGTGGTGCTTGAATGAGCCGGTGGAGATCCTGGAGTGCAACAGGAGATTCAGAGATCATCGGAGTCACGTGGTTCTGCCCATTTTCTATGATGTTGAGCCAGGGGACGTTCGGAAACAGAGCGGGCGATTCGGGGATGGTTTCGGAAGGTGTTTGGCCACGCACTCGGACGATTTGCTGTTACAGAAGTGGAGGGATCCGCTTAAAGAAGCTAGGAATTTGTCAGAATGGCACTTGAATAATGACGCTAATGGGGAAAGCATATAATAAGTTCACTCCTGAAAAAGCTCATGTTAGTAGTCGATTTGAAATATGCTGTTGATTGAGTTTAGTTCATGGGTTTATCATTCATCTGCTGATAACCTCTCTATGCTATAATTATTATTAAATTATGTCTCGAGTTTGAGCCTGTTAGATAAATACACATAAGTCTGGCTGAATAAACAAAGTTCAGGGGAGACTTTGTGACGTCTTCAAAAGTTTGTTCCGGCATTAATCTTATCTCCATGCGTAGAAGGAAGAAGCCAAAGAAAGCCGCGTGAGTGCTTTAAGTTCTTTTACTTTCAAGTGGGCAAGCAAAGTCAGAGAAGAGAGATTGTCTTCTGCCGAAAAAGGAAGGCATCCACAATCTTCTGCATTAAATAAAGGACCCACCACCTGCTGCAAATGCATGAAGAAGACTCCTCTTTTACGCTTGCTTCTCTCCAGGAACAAGAAATTTGAAGACTGCGGCCCACCTCATTTCACGGATCATAGGCACACGTTTGTTGACTATTATCACTCTTTCTTATACCTCATTAAATGCGTGCCCATGCACATGCACGATCTGCATGCATGCCTACAAATATGGTGGGCGTCGGTGCCGATTGTGGGCTTGTCTTGTGGGCGCCTGTGCTGCTTTTAATGAGGCCATTGACTTTCATTTTTTGTCTTGTTTTCTACCCTTCTCCCTATAGAAGGAGAAGACGTCTGAAGATGCAAGTAGCGAAAGGAAAGAGCTCGAGAGAGAGAGAGAGTGAGAGACGTGAGCTCAAAGAGGTTTGTGCAGAGTCGAGTCCATTGAGTTGAGTTATTAAACACTGTGGCCCGTGGGTATTGGGTGTACAATAGGGTTGAAAAATACTTGAGTGCATGTGTGATTGTAATCCTGTAATTCTCTGATTTATAGTAAATTATTTTGCTGGCTCTCCCCATGAACATAGGTTCCGACATTCGGATCGAACCACATAAATTTTTAGTGTCTTTTTATTGTTCCTCATTTTATTTCTATCGATTTTTATAGCTCCCAACGTAATTGCAAAACTTTACGATCCGCTTCCACTACGCCGCCGATTACAACAATTACTCATATTGGATTTGTTCTCCCCATGTAACTACAAGGATCAATCAAACTTCATCGAGCAAATCGTAGGACATCAGGATCAGTCCTAGACCAATCTCCCCCTGGGTAAGATTCCTTTGTGGAGGACATGATATCGTTGCTCGAAATTGGGTCGGAGGATGATGTCCGTGTGGTTGGATTATGGGGAATGAGAGGAATTGGTAAGAGAACGGTGGCAAAAGTCGCGTGTGATCATGTTTTTAGGGAATTTGAAGGTGTTGGCTTGCCAGAAAATGTCGGAGATGCAAACCAACATACGCTTTTACTCCTTCAGAAGAGACTTCTCCACGATGTTCTTAAGGTACAAGTCTAGAAATGTATGATCTTAACGGCAACATCAACGAGATAAAAACTAAACTCTGCCGGAAAAGTATCCTGCTAGTTCTAGATAACATCACTAAGATGAGCAGTCGCTGGAAGATCTCTAAGTAGATGACAAGTTCATGCTCCTAGGATTGACCCTTAAAGACTCGCTCGAACTCTTGAGTCGCCATGCCTTCCGCAAAGACCAACCTCAAGAAGGCTATGAAGAGTTGTCAGAGAGGCTTGTCCACTACACGGGTGGACTTCCAATAGCTCTTAAAAGAGTTGATTCCTTCCTTTCTAAGAAGAATAAAAATCGGTGGCATGAGATATTGGAGAAGTTGGTGAGAGAACTTCATCTTGACACTGTTGGATTACCTTTAGAACCATTCTCCTCTGTTCTTCCCTTTCAATCAGTAGGGCCTTATGGAGGTCATGGTGGGAGTTCTTATGATGGCAAAACATACACTGATGTTAGAAAAATAACTGCAGTTGTTGTGAGATCAGTGATCGAGTCCTTTTCCATTGAGTACGATCAGAATGGGTGCTTGGTCCGCTCACCAAGACATAGTGGACCTTCGGAAGGCAAAATATGTGCGGTGAGTTCATTATTATCGTACGCTATGGCATGCTCTTGGGCTTCTCAGATATGTGCACTGCAGGCTTTGCCTATTTATAAATATTATTGTCAATTTATGTTACTCGCTATCAAAATATGAGCTACTAGTTTGGTTATTAGAAAATAAGAGTCGATAAAGGTAAATTGCTTAAGGATTCAACGGGGTAGTTCCACAATGCTTTATGATGTTGCACTATCTGGACTTTTGTGGAAAAAGTATGAGTTTGTGGTTTTTATATACTCGTCTTGTTGTTGGATTTACGAAAGATTTTATTTGTGCTATGATGTCTCCAATATAGAGTGGTGAATTCCATCTGTTTATGCAAAATATCAGGGTTTTAAGATGGAGTTGAATGATTTCTTAGGAACTTAGTAAGAAAAAGGGAAGGTATGCAAGTACCCAAGGAATATCCTCCTCAAGTACCTTTTAAGTCCTCAAAAGAATTAAAAGTCCTTGGTTTTCGGAGTGTTCATTTCTTGATTAAGGTGATGAATACTAGATTTGTGTTTCTACCCGCAGGTAAACTTAGATTATCCAAATGAGTTCTTAACTTCAGTGTCAGGCTACAATAAAGAAGACTCAAGTCCTGTAATCATTCAATCACTTAGCTTCCACAGCAATAAGAAAACATATGGTCCATTTGGCAATGAGAGAGGGAAATTTTTCAGTTTCCCACCGGTTGCAGGGAAGATCATCGGATTCTTTGGGAGGTGTGGTTGTTCTCTTGATTCCATTGGAGCACATTTTGGACCAATCTCTCGTCCATATCCCTTTCAAATCGTAGGCCCATTTGGACATACTAATTGTGAAGGCCTATGGGACGACGGCAAGCATACAGATGTTAGACAAATTGATGTTGTTTCTGGTTCTGCAGTTGAGTCGATTTCTGTCACTTATGAGCAAGATCGCTCTTTTGCACATGGTACAAGTGTTGGAGGTGCAACAAAAAAGGTACTAGTGCTATTAGAGTGATAACTTTTGATCTTGGCGTTAGATAAAAGCTACTTCGTTTTAATTCTGATTTATGCAGCTTATTGTGTGTGTGTGTGTGTGTGTGTGTGTACACATGTCCTTAATCGTTAATGTTCAAAGATGGCTAGTTGAACCACCATATTTATAACTTAGCTGAAAACAACGGCAGGATGTATAAATGATAAATTTGATAAATATTTCATTCACGATTTATTTGTTTCTGGAAATTGTTGATTTCTTTGCTTGTGAATGTGCCTTGCATATACGAAGTTGCTTCCATTATGACTTATTGGAACGATTAACGGTCTCTCTCGGATGTCTTTATTTGAAAAATGAGTTATTTATTTAAAACCCAAATGACAAGTCAATCTCGAAATCACACAAGAGTACCAATGATATCTCCTCTGCAACTCCATTGGATGGGTATTTGCTTTTTGTACAAGATTTAAGACGTGATAGCGAAGTAGGCAAGACCATTATTTTTATCAGCTCATGCACATTTGCTTAACTATCCGGAAGTGGTATCAAGTGCTAGTTACTGTCATGCATAATGTTTTTGCTTGACAAGTCATTGCATTAACTATTTCCCAACCTTGTAATGCCCGTTACAGATAAATCTGGATTGATTAATGTTGACACCTAAATTTTGGCAAATCTAAGAAAATGAAAAATAAAAATCACATTTGAGCAAATAAAAGGGAAAAAAATGGGAAAATCATTCTGATTGATTATGTATGGGAGCTAGAAATTCTGATGAAAATTCTAATTTTGGTAAATGCGGAAGCAATTAGGAAATCAAGTGAATAAAGAGTAAGAAATTTTACAAAATGAAAGAAATCGAAGCAAAATCAAGCTGATTGTGAAATCACGTCCTGATTTGCGGCCATAAATCAATACAAGAGAAGATGGAAGCTCAAAAATTGCCGTGGAAAGCGGCCGCTTGGAACTACTATAAAAGGGGTTGACCCGCACGGAATGCAATGGGGGGATTTCGAAAAAAATTGAGAGAAAAGCATTCGTGCAAGAGAGGAAGAGTAAAAAAAAGAGAGAGGAAACTCTTCCGTAGGAAGTCAAAGTCGGAAAAGAGATGGCAGGGGCGCAGAAGTGGCGTGAGAGACAGGTGAGGTGAGGGAGAAAAGAAAAAAAAAAAAGAGAGAGAAGTCGTCTTCTTCTCCATCCCGCTCGCCGCTCGCGTTTGCCCTTCCCAGGTCCAACGTCGGCAGCCGAGCCGCCGGCATCGCCGCTCGTCGCGCCTCAGCCGACCCAGCGCCCGACGTCCGCTACCGCTGCCTTGCCACTCAGCCGTCCTCCCTTGACGTCGCCGACGTCAGCCCCCCTGCGGCTTCGCCCGACAACCGCACCTCTGCAACCGGACACCGCGCCTCTGTTTCACTGGTTGCAGCACCACATCCGCACCACAGCAACCGCTCCGCCACTCCAACTGAGCCAACCGCCGTCCTGCCTGCCGTCGTAAACCTCCATCACCTGCGAGCTCGTGTCTCTGCTTTTGCCCAGAAGCCGTGACGCTGCCACAGCCACCGCGCCTGCATCTTTGCCGGCCACCGCGCTGCTCTCGAGTTTGAGCGACCTGCAACTCGCCTCCACTGCTTGCCCACAGCACCGCCAGCAGCCCTGCTCTGCCGTGCCGGCCACTAGCGCTCGTGACCCGCGACTTGCTGCTCATCCGCCAACCTGCAACACCCGCTCCATTGCTCTGCTCGAGCACCACCAGATCCCGACGCCGCTGTTGCTGTGTCCCTCCCGACGCCGTCGCGCTTCTGCAACCTGCGACCCAGCGCCAAGCACTGCTCAGCCAACGCCTGCAGCTTCGGATCCGTTGCCCGACGCCGTGCCTCCGAAGCCCACGGCCTGCTCTGTCCGCGTCAACCCCCGCGCCTGACTGATCCGCTCCGCCACACAGCAGCCCGCGCCGGACGCCATACCTCTGCCGGTCCCCTCGCCGGAGCTCCAACGCCAGGCAGACCACCCAACGGCGCTGCTGCCCCTTTCCAAGTCTCCCTTTAGGTGGTTTTTGTTTTTTTTTTTGTTTTTTATTTATTTATGCTATTTTAGTTTTTTTTTAAAGTTCCGTTATTATTGTACTAATTGGAACATTAGAAGTTATTTTCATTTTATGAATATTGTAAGCATTACCCTCAAGATTTTGCCCAAAATTATTGTAATTATTAATTTGATCCGTAAGACGTCAAATCATTTTTTTTTAATTATATTAATTTTTTGGGCATTTTGATAGTGTTTTGATTATTAAATCATTATAATTAATTTCAGATCAAATTTTTAATTATTTTGAACTTGTGATGTTTAGAATTAAAATAATCGTTAATTAAACCCGTGAGACAACGGATTATTTTTCAATTATTTTAATTCTCATTTGATGAATATTTTGATTGTTTAGATATAATTTCTTGTCTTAGAAAAACACTAAAAAAAAACTTGTCTTGGAAAAACACTAAAAGAAAACATAAAAATAAGAAAATTAAATCTTTCATCGGAGTGTGTTAGTTTAGTAAATTAGGATTGCACTTTTTAGATAATTTTTTGGAATAGATTAGGATTGAATTTTGTTTTAGATAGACTCTTAAATAATGTTCGCACATTTAGATAATATCATTTTTCTTTTAAAAAAATAGTTTTTTTTAAGATAGGATAGGGTTTAAGTCAAATTAATCCCTAAAACATATTAAAAAATTATTCATTTTAGATAGTTTAATTAGGGTTTTTATTAATTCCGAATTTCAAATAAAAATTCAAAAACATTAGGTTCATGTCGATTAGTTTGCATGTTAGATTCATTATTAGTAAAGTTAGGTCATATAGTTTAAATGCATGTTTTATGATAAAGTTTTAATTAAAGGAAAATTCAAAAAATTGTTTGCTTTGTGCATTTAATTCTTTTGATGCAATTTGTTTGATTCATTGATGTTTAATAATGATTGAGCACCCATGTGATCACCCTTTTACATGATAGTGATTTAGGTTAAAATAAATTCATGTTGCTTGCAAAAACATTTTTGAAAAAAAAAAAATGGTACGGAAAGGGTATTAGAGAAATCTAGTGTAACCAAGTCCCCATACTCAAAATCTTTGGTTCGTAGGTGTAAAATAATTTTCCCATTATTTTACTTAGTTGTCTAATCGATCTACCATAAATTGATTAGTGGTGACTCCTAGATAAAATTTATTTGCATGTTAAAAAATGAAAACCTAAGTTGTGAATGGGTATGGGCTTGGAAGAGCCCGAAATAAGTCTGGGCTTAGCAGTCCATTAGCCTAAACCCTAAGTGGTGCACCCGAAATTTAGGTAGTGAGTATCTAACTTCAGTTTTGGGTTATATTACAAGTGATTTTGGCTCTACTGTTATCAATTCATTCACATTTCAAATCATCAAAAGAACATATGGACCATTCAGTATTGGAAAGGGAAGGTATTTTCATTTCGGAGGAAGATAATTGGATTTTACGGAAGTTCCGGTACCTATTTGGAATCTATTGGAGCCTACTTAGAACCAATATCTCATCTCTATCCAATTAAGTCTGTCGGGCCATTTGGAGGCCAAGGTGGACGGCCTTGGGATGATGGAAAGTATAATGGCGTGAAGAAAATAAAGATACTGTTGGAAAGCGTTGCCAACTACATCACCATTGACTATGACAAAGATGGCGCGTCCATTTGGTCTTCCACACATGGTATGTTCATCTAGTTTTAGGATTAGGAATGCCTTTCTCACAAATCTTTCCTTTTATTTTGCTACCAAAAAAGAAAGTTCATTGACTTTCGAGTCTGTGTATATCGGCATCTTTGCTGCAACGATTGAATATGGAAGGAAAAACATGAAAGAGAAAAGAAATGAGGAGCTTAAGTTACATATGATTGTTTTGGCATTTACTTATTTTCGTTTCCTTTGGCAAACTCGATTTCTATCATATTTAAGCATATTAATTGCAAACTTTGTAGGTTGATTCGGACTACCCACATGAATACTTAAAATCAATCTCAGGTTATATCATTTGCTCGCTGACATTTCAAACTACTACAAGAAAGTACGCACCGTTTGGTGAAGAAAAAGGAAGGTTCTTTTGCTGTCCATTGATATGCACCAAGATAATCGGCTTCTATGGAAGATCAGGTGCCCATCTTGATTCACTGGGATTTCACTTAGAACCAATTTCTTGTTCTGGTCCCTTCAAATCCATTGAGCCTTTTAAAGGTCGAGGCAGCAGCCCTTGGGACGATGGTATCCACACATATGTGAGAGAAACAAACATAGTCGCCGGATCGGTAATTGACTCCATCACTTTTGAGTATGAAAATGATGGGTCTACAGTCCAGAGCCCTAAACATGGTGGAAATGGAGGAGACAAGACTTACAAGGTATGACCATCTTTCAATGACTTGTTCTTATATTGTCAAGTGTGATATCAGTTGATTTTAGTTGCTATTAAGGTCTTAAGCGGTTTAAAAGTCATATTATGGACATTAGCATCGGATTTGTAATGCAGAAAATGCAAAAAGTAGATCAAATGACCACTCTGGTTTAATAAATTTTCCTGGAAATTTGCAACTTAGAGTTGACTCGTATAATAAACTTGTCTCGATGTTAAAAACTAATGCACAAGATTGGACACACTGTCATGTTCTATTTGGATCTTGTGCCTTGTTAGTCTAACTTGGGGGCCTGTCTGTGGATATTTTTACTATTCTACAGTGAAGAGATTGTGATTAAAATGTCTCCCGGTCAATTTTTGCAGATTAACCTTAATTACCCCGGAGAGTATTTGACCTCGTATTCTAGTTATATAAGAGTGATTTTGGACATGTCGTGATACTCTCCCTCACGTTTCAGAGCAACGAAAGAACTTTTGGACCATTCGGTACTGAGAAAGGGAAGTACTTTTCATTTCCTTCAACTGATGGAAAGATTGTTGGATTTCATGAAAAGTCTGGAACCCTTCTCAATTCACTCGGCAGTCGGCGCACATGTGGGACACTATTATTAGACGTCAGTACCTAGAGGGGGGCTAGCCCAGGACCCTAACAGGGCCCCCACTTAAGACATTTTAGCAATAAGAGGGTTCGAATCCTCAGTCTCAATGATGAGGGAGAGAACACATACCAATTACGTTGCCCGTGGTTGGGTATCGCCTTTCAGATGTTAGAAGTCTAGGATTACAAAAATTAATGAAGACTGCAAGTAAAATGTTTTCATACAATGAAAATGTACCGAAATGGTGCTAGATTAATCAAGCACAATCAAACCACCGAACTCGTAAATCTCTTATTCGTAGAAATTAGACATACTCCCGAGTCTTACTCAAGTTTCTAAAACCCATGTCACGCCCCGTTCCTCCGAGCGCGCGCACATCCCACTCTGGTCGATACAAATGCGACTTCCTAGGACACGTCGCCGACCCATTAAATTTTATTATGCATGCGGAAGCGAAACAAATCCCCTGACAACATTTAACTTGGGATAGAAAAGCAGGCAATCAATGACAACCAAACAAGCTTTCTATAAACACATAGGTTTATATAAAACATTGGATTGACTACAAAATAGACCGGCTTAACAAAAAGGGAACTGTCCTATGACCAACTTGTCAGACACGTTCGCCGATTCTTCAGCCTTCACCTTCTGAACTCCAGGACTTCCGGTCCTCCACAACCGTCATCTAGGGACTTGAAATATTATCCCACAACCGGGATGAGACTACGTCTCAGCGAGTCCTACCCTTTAAAACTCAATTAGGAAGAAAATACGCCTCAGGGCACTTTAGCCACACAAATAGGATAGAGGACTTACCTCGCCTCAGTCCCTTTCCTGCACGTCAGCACAATTCATATTCAAGCAATGCTCGTACAAGCTGAAACTATCGATACTTATATCGGTCAATTCAATCAATCCAATCATTCGCAATGATTCAATTCCATCATACTATCTATCTTTCCATTTCAATCCACACTATCTATCAACCATTACTATCTATCATTCAATACCGTCTATCAAACCAGTCGTTAATACGACACATGCTCTCCAAAGCTGTAATATATAGACGGTAGCTCGCTCAAGCTGTATAGATAGATTGCTCACCAAAGCTGTAACTGATAGATAGCTCGCACAAGCTGTATAGATAGATAGCTCACCAAAGCTGTAACTGATACATAGCTCGCACAAGCTGTATAGATAGATCGTGCTCACCCAAGCTGATAAAACGATCTTAGCTCACCAGAAGCTGCCATATATATATATATATATATATGTGTGTGTGTGTGTGTGTGTGTGTGTGTGTGTGTATCATAATTGCTCGCCTAAGCGGATACATATATATATATAAACCAATTGCTCGCCAAAGCTGATAATTCAATAATAAACCACCTCATAACTCAATTCAATCAATCCATCAATCCAATCGATTCAAACTGGTCATACAAACCAATTACGGTGCTAAAAGCCAACACCGGGTATTTTCAAGTTAAATACCACAACTTCATCAATATCACTCAATTCCACACTTTTGGAATAATTCACCATAATCATCACTCACTCAATTTCTCAATTTAAACATACAATTAACACAAACCGACCGCACTTCTTTGCGATCGTGAAATTCTAACAACCGCCATCCCGGCATAATTTTCGAAATTATTAAATAATTAAATTTAATTCCGAAATTAAATAATTAAATATTATATTATAATAATATAATTTAATAAAATAATATTTATAAATTCGAAATAATTAATTAATTGAAAATAATTAATTATGGCTTAAACAAGATTACACTAATTTAATCACACAATTAGCCCTAATTAAACATCCATTAAACTAAGCATACAACTAATCTAATTTACATTAAAATAATCTAATTTAATCACATAAACCTAATTAGACTAATCTAAACACCCCTTAAGCATCATTAACTCACTAAGCAAGAATTAGAGGATAAACTCACCGGATTAACGAGCCGAACGGCTCAAAACGACGGGGACGACGCGAGGGTCGATAGTCTCCAAGGCGGGCCTAGCTTCCAGGGTCGGGAAGCCGACCAAAACGGGCCAAATAGCCGCTGTCATACCCATTTTCCAACTCTCTGTCCGCTGCTGGTTGAGGCCAAGAAAGGGCGGATCCGAGGCTGGTTGGGGTCGGGAATGGGCGGAGGAGCTGAACCAGACCTAGGCAAGGCTTTACGGTGACCGGAGGTGGGCTGGACGGCTCCGGTGGAGCTCCACCAGATCTGAAATGGCCACTGGAACAGAGAAGAAGAACCAACGACTCGGCTTGCTGGAAACGGGCAAAGCGGGGCTTCGGCGGTCCAGGCGGTGGTTCCGGCTGCTATACGGCGGCGAGACGGCCTTCGACGAGCTACACGACGACCTAAGGAGGCTAGACGACGACCCTGGACGAGTGGGTAGAGGCGAACTAGCGCGCGAGCAAGACAGCAGCAACTCCCCTCGGTTGGCTTCCACGGGCGAGCGACGGCGAGGACGGTGTGCAAGCGGTGCGCGACGGTGGTCCAACTAGACGGCTTGTTACTTCGGTGTCCTCAGATCTGCTGGGTCTTCAAGCAGGAACCGGAGATGGAGGAGAGAAGGCTTCGACGACGCAAGATGGAGAGAGAGACGGAGGTGAGCGAGCGCGGCCGATGGCGTGTAAGGACGGTGGACGGCGACGGGCGGCGCTGCTGCTCCAGGCGATGAGCAGCTTCTCCTCTGCGGTTTCTGGGCTTCGAAGAAGAAGATGAAGATGGAGAGAGGCTGAAGAGGTCGCACGGTAGGGAGAGGGAGGAGAGAGAAGGAAGATGGGACCACTTTTCTCTCTCTCATGGCCCATCATGACCTCATGGATGATGTCACCTTCCACTATCTCCCACAACCTCATTCCAATGGGTTCAATTTCATTTTCCGCCGTGGCATGAAATCTTATACACTTAATTCAATCAAATCTTGTACATTTAATTCAATCAATTCTCAATCAATTCCATCCAATTGAAGCTCAATTAAATTAACCCATGTGTCCTCGGCCTTCTCATGACATTTCCCCATCAAATGATCCAACTTGCATCCCGAAGATTTGATTAAAAACGGCCCTCTGACAATCCCGAACATAAGTGGCCTTACTTTGCTTTTTCTGCCAAAAATCTCGGTTTGTAGAAAAATCTTCTGAGGATGAGTTGACGTTCCTAAAATGAATTGTGACTTGACAGAACTTCCAATTTCTGTAATCGGGTTCAATTTCACGGTTAAATTCAATCTAGCGCGACTTTAGCGCGTCATAATCTACCGGGTAGCTTTTAGGAATTTTCTGTGCAATTGACCTGTGGTTGATTATTTTCAAGCCACAAAGTGCATCTTCGACACCTTAGCGACTCTCGATTGTCGTAGAAATCTCGAGGTTTCAATTACAGACACGGGGTACCTAAAACGACAGAAGAATTGGTCTAGTGTCGGTCAATGAGGATATTGCGATTAGGTGGAATCACCCACATTCTAATCACATATCTCAGTCGAATCGATCTATTACTGATCTTTGTTCGATTCTGACAGTGTCGTAATGATCCTTGCAGATTAATATGGTCGAGTAGCCGATTCATGGTCGAATTCTCAAGTTTATTGCGTTTAGATTCCTTAACGGCTTCACCTGATAAACTAGTTATCTCGTGAGTGGCCAACTCAGAGAAGAGAGCTATAAACGCAAAGATGAAATGCCCGACTTATTCAATTGAAACCAGAATTGGAAAATCAGGATGTCACAACCCATAATTGGTTAATGGCAGCTTCCAAAAGGAGGAACAAATTTTCGTAATTAACCAAATCAATTTACGTTGCCATCGTTAAGGTTTGGGATAACTTGAGCCAAATGTAAGCGCCACCTCATAAGAGGAATCGTTTGCATTTATTTGGCAATTTGTTAACTTGACTCGAGGTCATGCACTTAATATGTCTTGCCTAGAGAGGGTTTGGGACAATGCGAAATGTTAAAGTAAATAAAGCCTCGTTATTAAGCCTCGGAAAGGATCCCATGAGTTAAGCCCCAAACCGTGCCCATCTCTCTAAAGCTGTCGCAACCTAATTTTCGGGTGCACCACCTAAAACTAGGTTAATGGACTACTAAATTTTTAAACTTAGCTCGGGCTCTCCCAAGCCCATACTAATTCGCGACTTAAAGTTCAAATAGTTAACATGCAAAAGATTATTAACTAGGAGTCGCCACTAATCGGTTTATGGTAGATCAATTAAACACCTAAGTAAAATAAATGAAGAATTATTTTACTCTTACGGACCAGAGACTAAGGGTACAGGGACTTGATTACACTAGATTTCTCTAATGCCCTTTCGGTACCATTTCTTTTTATTTTCAAAATATTTTTGCAAGCAGCTTGGATTTATTTTAAGCTAAATCACTATTATGCAAAAAGGTGATCACACAGATGCTCAAGCATTCAATAAATAAATTGCATCACACAAAGCAAACAATTTTTTGGGTTTTCTTGAAAATTAGAATTCTTTATAGAAATGCATTTCTTAACTAAATGACTTAATCTTATTAATATGCAAATTCTAATTAAATGACCCTATTATGCAAACTAGTTATTATGCACCTCATGACCTAACTTCACTAATAAACAAATTCTGATTAAATGATCCTATTATGCAAACTAGTTAACATGCACCTAGTATTTTTGTATTTTTTTTTATTGAAATTCAGAATTAATAAAAAAAAAAATAATTAAACTATCTAAAAAGAGATAATTTTCTAAGTTATTCTAGGGATTAATTTGACTTAAACCTTATAAAACTATTTTTTTTGAAAAATGAGATAATTAAAATGTGCGAAGATTATCTAAAAAAACTAATTTAGGTCCAACCCTAACTTAATTCTAAAAATGCAACCCTAAAAATATAATCCTAAGAAAATTCTAATTTACTAAACCTACATGTCTGATTTACTAAACCTATATGCTCATGCAGAAATTTGATTTTTTTTATTTTCTGATTTTTTAAGTTTTTTAAAGATAAGTAATTATTAAATAAATATTAAATCTAAACTATCAGCAAAATAAATGATTAAAATAATCGAAAAAATAACATGTTGTCTCAGAGGTCAAATTAACGATTATTCTAACCCTAATTATCACGACAAAGAGATCAAAATAATTAAAAATCTGATCCGAAGTCTTACGGGTCAAATTAATAATTATAATGATTTAACAATTTAAATTCTACCAAAAAGCCCAAAAATTAATATAATTAAAAAAATAATCCGATGTCTCTCGGATTAAATTAAGAATTACAATAATTCCGGACAAAATCCTAGCGGGTAATGCCTACAAAATGCACGAATATTAACATTCAATATTACAATTCAAATAATTAAACTAAAAGAATGCTATCAAATAAAGTAAACAAAAAAATAACATAAAAATAAAGATAGTAAAATGAACTAAACTACAAAAAAAGGTAAAAAGTAGAAATATTTATTAAAAAAAAAAAAAAACTACCTACTAAGCCAACGTCAACAGGGAAGCGGATCGCAGGCGGAGGCGGTGCGGAGGCGCAGCGTCGGCGAGGTCAGGAGCGGTGGGCTTCGGCTGCCGAGCGAGCAGGGGGCAAGAGCGACGTTCAGTGGCGGCGGAGGCACTCGGGTGCTCGCAGCTGTGGAGGCTCGGTCGTCGGATTGAGGCGCGGGGTCAACGGCGGAGCTCGGGTGCGAGCGTCGTTGAGGGCAGGCGGATGGAAGCAGCAGCGTCAGGTTGCAACGGCGTCGGGTTGCAGACGGCGCGTGGCGAACTGCTCGTGGATTGCAGGCGTCGGGGCTCGGGCTTATGCGCAGGTGGAGGCGAGCTGAGACTCGGCGGGGCTAGACGTCGCGGCGAGACCGGTGTGGTAGGGCAAGCTTGCGGGCCGCTCCGGCGTTCGGGGATGAGCTACGGTGGCGCGGGTAGTGGCTAGCGCATGTGTTCATGGCCAGAGGCCGACAGCAAGTGGCGCGGGGGGTACAGGAGCAATGGCGTCCGGCGGCTGTGGCTGGTGAAGCGGCAGTGGTGTAGGCGCGGTGGAGGCGCGATGGGCAGCAGCAACGCCGACAGTCCTTCGAGGAAGATGAACATCAATCCCCTTTCTCTTTTCTTTCTTTTTTTTTTTTCTCTCTTTCACGTCACTTCCCACGTCTCCTCTTTCTGTCTCTTGTCTCTTGCTCACTTTTCTTTTTTCTTTTCTTTGTACTTCAGGTTATCAGAAAAGAAGAAAAAAACTTTTCTTGGACGACAAAGGGGGTTTCCTCTTCTTCTTTTTTTCTTCTCACTTTCACGAATTCTCTCGCATTTGCTCTTCTCACGAGTTTTTTTCGCGAATCCTCTCCATGTATTTTTCTCTCAAATTTTTCTACCAAAAGCCCCCCAAGTTACGAAAAATAAAGCTCTTTTTTGTACTAATTCCGAACAGCTGCTTTGTATGGCATATTTCAAACTTCCATCTTCTGTTTTTTTTTTTTTTTATGACCCAGGGAACCTCCGTGTGCCGCTTCGCGGCGGAAAGTAAACCCTGGGGTGAACTGGGCCACCACCACAGACCACACAGGTGAATCGCGCGTTTTGCATTGAAGCAACGCGGACGCGGAGTCTCGAACTCTTCCCCCTGGCGGATGGGGTACCAAGCCTTAACCATCGCGGTCACCGCTGGCAGTGGTAACTTCCATATTCTGTTGCATTAAATTAAGGATACAAATTAGAGCATGATTTCACAATCAGCTCGATTTTGTACCGATTCATGTCATTTTATCAAAATCCTTATCCTTTGTTTACCTGATTTTTAATTGTTTATGCATTTATCAAAATCTGAATATCCATCAGAATTTCAAATTTCCATGCATAATCAATTAAATCAATTTCCTCCATTTTTTCACTTTTTTCCTTTTATTTGTTCCAATGCAATTTTTATTTTCTTTATTTTCCTAGATTTGCTCAAAATTAGGTGTCAACACTAAAATATGCATACCTCCCAAAAGAAGACTTAAGTGGTGAAATATTTTATGAAAAAACATGCTATGGTAAAGTAACGAGTTAAACTAACCCCAATTAATCCAATTTTTATATTTTCTAATGTCGAACATTAGATACAGGCCTATCATGAAATGTCTCTACATATGAAACGGAACAATCCTAAAAGTGTAATTTTTTTATTTATTAAATGCCATCTTTACCCCATAAGTAGCACGGACACGCGACACGGACATGCGATACGACACAACATGACAGGTCGACACGTTATTTCTCAAAAATAGAGAATTCCAACATGTTGAGATACGTTGTATATTAAATGAATATTTTTAATTAATTTGATTCAAATTCATAAATAAATAATTAATTAAAAAAAAAAAGAGCCTACAATGAATTTACACTACTAATATTAATAAGTCAATTTATTGAAAATTCGAAAAACATATTCATAGTTAATGTGTATCCATGTTTGGAAACATGTTTTTAACTTTAAGAAAAGTTATTATTAAAACTAATGATTAATAAGAAATTAGAATCAATTTATTTAAATAAATTTATGATTTTTTGCAAATGACCAAAATTTATCATTATTCAAAATTTAGTACTTTTATTTTTCAAAATTATTTTTTTAATGTCATTTATTTATTTTTCCGTTTTAAAAAAAAATCCCCACACCCCCACTCTCTACTTTCCCTCGTCCATTTCCCCCACCCCCAAATTTATTACAATTTTATTTCCCTCCTCCTATTTCCCTCCCCCACCACTTGACAGTGATAGATAAGTGGTCACTTCCCCTCCCCCCAAAATTAAAACTCACGCCATCAGATCTCCTCTTTTATTTTATTTTTTGAGTTTTCTTATCAAAAACCCTAGCCAGCCCTCCTTTTCCTCCTCCTCCTTGCTGCTTGCCGCACGACTCCCTTCCCTCTCCTTTTCCTCTCGATCCTTCTCCTCCTCCTCCTCCTCCTCCTCGCTACATGACCCCATTCCTCTCCTCTTCCTCTTGATCCTTCTCCTCCTCCTCACCGCACGACCGCCTTCCTCTCCTCTTCCATCTCTCGCTGTCGTGGGCTCGTCGTCGCTCGCAGCCTTGTCGCAGGCTTGCTGTTGCTCGTAGCTCGTCTCTGCTCCCTCGCCCTCGCCTCCACCCTTCATCTTCCGAACACGCATGTCAAAACGTGTTTGACCACGTGTCGGAAAATCCGACATGCGTTAACCGCGTGTCCGACCGTATTTGAGCGTGTCGACATGACACATAAGCACGGACAACGTGTCCGTGCTTCATAGTTTACCCCTTCTTTCTTTTTAAGATATTTATTTTTTTGGTCATTTTTCATTTCTATTCAAAATAACATATTCCAAGACCTATATTACGCTAAAATAAGCCGAATGGTCGTGAATTCTACTATGACAATATGGAGCTAAACATGGATTTAAATTTTGCTAAAGATATGATTTATCACTAAATTATATTAAGAATAAGAAAAAAAAACCCAAATAAAAAAGAAAAGAAGGAAAACTCAGGCGAGGTAGGGCTGTGCTGACCTCCGCCACTCCGGCAACCCTCACCGGATCTGTCCACATTAACATGGGATTGTGTTGCAGAGAATGCAAGAAGTAGATCAAGTAAATGTTAATTGAATACAACAAGTTGTGGATTTCTTTTTCTTTTTGCTTCTCCGTTATAACTTTTCCATATTTTAGTTTAGAGTCCCGACCTTCTCACTTGCAGTATCATTTTAATTTTTGCAGAGTCACATTACAAAATATGGTTCGATAACTAACGATCCTGGAATTTTGCAACTTAGAGTTAACACGTACAACAAAGTTGTTTCATTGTAAAAAATTCATGCAAAAGATCAAACGGCTTGGTGCACTGAAATTTTCTATTCTGGTCTTGTGCTGTGTTAATCTAACTAAGTCAACCAGTGGGTTCTGTTTGTTGACACTACTACAATTCTACAGTGAAGAGCTTGTGATTAAAATGTCTACCGTTTAATTTTTGCAGATGAAGCTCGATTGCCCCGGCGAGTACTAGACTTCGTATTCCAGCAAGAGATGATTTTGGATCAATTGTTATTCGCTCCATCGCTTTGCAGAGCAACGAAAGAAACTGATGGACCATTTACTATTGAGAAAGGGAAGTACTTTTCATTTCCTTCAACAGAGAGAAGGATGGTTGGATTTCATGGAAGGTCGGGAAACCATTTCAGTTCGCTTGGTGCGCATATAGGACACCATTATTGAGAACTGACCATGTCTCCTTGTGCATTTGCTTGTCCTGCACGCTTTGCAGGGGCGCGTGCTTTCAAGTGTACGTGCATCCTTCTTAGGACATGCCACTGTATGTAATTGGTCATCGTCATATTCCTCGACATTCTTTCCTATATCGCCCCATAATTTGGGTCTCACGTCAGCTCTAAAGAAAAGGTTCACATAATCAATAATTAAGACAAATCAAGTCCACTCGATTGGGATTCAGTCAAACATTTGTATGATCATGGGAGGAAAAGGTGACTTGTTTGCATTATTCTCTCCCGGGGTGGATGGGTATGATAATTTAATGTTTCTTCTTGTACTCGGATTCTGTAGCCCTTAATTGCCTTGACAAATCACTCACGTTTAGTGCTAAATGTCGGTATGATTTTGAGAAGACGTTTAAAATGATTTGAGCATCGCGTGAGGAAAATTATCAAAAAAAATTTAAATCTATTGCAATTGTATCAATTTAAAATTTTTCTTTTTGTCAATTGGATTTTAAACATTTTGCATTTATGCCGATTTAGTTCATTCGGCTAATTTAGCCATAAATCGCAGACACGGACGTCAACCGTCCTACGTGACCCAACATGCATGGAAGTGGATAATTTTTAATAACATTTTAATATGGTTTCAAATTATGAATTTATTTTTTTCTTTTTATTCTTCTCTTTCTCTCTCTTAGTCTTTTTTTTTTTTTCCCCTTGCCTTCTTCTCCTTAGCGACCCGCAAGAGGCGAGGGCCAGAGGGGTTGACCTTGTTGGCCTCGGGTGAGCCTCGCCATGGCTAGAGCTCCCTCGCTAGAGGTCACGAGGGTGTCCTCACCCAAGTTGCCCGCTGAGATAGCAAGGGTCAAGTCTTGCGGGCCCTCACCTCTTACCGATCACCAAGGTATGGCGATAAACTTGAGTAGGAAGAAGAAGAAGAAGAAGAAGAAGAAGAAGAAGAAGAAGAAGAAGAAGAAGAAGAAGAAGAAAAGAAAATGAAAGAGAAAGAAAAGAATAAATATTAAAATATTATTAAAAAATTTCTATATCTGCGCCTGTCACACAACATAAGACGATCGAGTGTCTAAGTTAGCAATTTTCAGTTAAAATTGACACAAATGCATAAAGCTTATGACTCAATTAACAAAATAAGAAAGTTTATAACTGAATTTACACAATTACAATAGATTTATGAGTTTTTTGGAAATTTTTCGATATCGCACACGGTATCCGAGACCATTTGCTACCCTTGGTCCTTAAGGAACCCCGGTGCACTCCCACTTTGAGGAAGAAAGATTTAACAATAGGCCGCATTTAATTCTACACATAAGTTTCGAACAAAATAGATATAAACAAATAAATAGAAACCAGCATGAAATATTAAAAGACCTCGGCATGTCCACCAAACCCGGACGATGCGCTCTCGGAGGTCAACGGTCAATGGTCAACATTGTTTCGCAACTCTAATCACGTTCCTAGTTTCAGTGCCGTCAATTAACGCGCAAATATTCTATATCAAATTCTGCATCCTACGAAGACGAAGGATGAATCTTAGGGGATGAAGAGATTTCTGCTCCGGCCATTCAATCAATTTTCTCTTACAAACGTTAGTAGAAACTAATAAGATATTAGAATAATCTAAGTTGAACCACCGTAAAGTGTGAGCAACTACTGCACTTGATAAGTACTTTTGATAGGAGCATATTGCACTTGATATATTCATTCATTTATCATTATATATAATTGTTCATGCTTAACTAAACTTGATTTTAAAATTCCGCAAAATCTATTAAGTTTCTTTTGAGTGACTTAGGTGGTTTTTAGTCTTGATTGTCACTTGATCTCTAGTAAAACTCTTTGCTACTCTTTCCACAAACATAAGTCACGCCAATCAAACCACATAAATCTACTATCTAGTTCATTTCCTTGTTTTGTTTATTTTATGTTCGATTGCTTATTTTTTGCAATACTTATAATGTGCCAATATTTGAAATTAGTCATCACCAATATATTTGGAGAAGTAGATAGGTTTGGTTTGTGATATCTGCAATCTGTTGCTAATTCCATTTCTGTTCTTGATACCCCTTTACTCACATATGGTATTTGGTATTTGGTCTTTTTTCTTTTTTCCCTCAAGTATTACGCCTAAGGTAGCCTATGCTAAGAATTGTGTGCGAAAAAGTTGGGTGTGAATAAGTGCATATATGGTGTAGCTACTTTCTATCTACAAGCCAATAGATCTTCATTGGTGAAATCATGCAAAGCTCGACCCAACTGTTGCGTTTCATATGGGCCCTCAATAAAAGATTAACATAATCAACCTTTGAGATAATTGAAGTCCAGTGAATTCAGATCTAGATAAATTTTTTCATGATCCCCAAAAGATAAAGCAACTTGTCTATGATATTTTCTCTCTCGGGTTGAAAGTGCAAAATAATCCAATGTTTCTTTTTATATTGAGGTTAGGTTACCATTAATTGCCTATTCATTTCAAATTCACTCACGTTTTCTAATAAATGTCAGTATGGTTATAATAGAACATTTACAGATGATTTGAGTATCTCCTACTAAATAATATTGAAAGTGTGCAAAGCTTGACCTGGCTGTTGGGTCTCATGTGGGCCCTATATAAAAGATTAACATAATCAACCTTTGAGATAATTGAAATATGGTGAATCCAAATTTGAACAAATCTTTTCATGATCCCTCGAGGAAAATATGACTTGTTTGCGATATTTTCTCTCTTGAGTTTGAACGTACCAACTGATCCGATGTTTCTTCTTTTTTTTAATTTTTTTTTTTTATTGAGGTTAGGTTACCATTAGTTGCCTCTACATTTCAAATTCACTCATGTTTTTTGCTAAATGTTAGTATGGTTCTAATAGAACGTCTAAAAATTATTTGAGCATCTCATACTAAATTATACCAAAAGCATACACAGCTCAACCCAGCTATTGGGTCTCATGTGGGCCCTAAACAAAAGATTAACATATTCAACCTTTGAAATAATTGATGTCTGGTGAATCTAGAACTAGACAAATTTTTTCATCATCCCTAGAGGAAAATGTGACTTGTTTGCGATATTTTCTCTCTTGGGTTGAGCGTGCAAAATAATCCAACGTTTCTTTTTGTATTGAGGCTAGGTTACCATTATGCCTCTACATTTCAAATTCACTCAAGTTTTCTACTAAATGTCAGTGTGGTTATAATAGAACATATAAAAACAATTTGAGCATCTTGTACCGAATCATACTAAAAGCATGCAAAGCTCGACCTGGCTTTTAGGTCTTATGTGGGCCCTAAAGATTGAATCAACCTTTGAGATAATTGAAGTCCAATGAATCCAAATCCAGACAAATTTTTTCATGATCCCTAGAGACAAACGTGACTTGTCTGCGATATTTTCTCTCTTGGGTTGAACATACAAAATAATCCAACATTTCTTTTTGTATTGAGGTTAGTTTACCATTAATTGCCTCTAAATTTTAAATTCACTCATGTTTTCTTCTAAATGTCAGTATGGCTATAATAGAAGATTTAAAAACAATTTGAGCATCTAGTACTTAATCCTAGGACCATTAGCTCCCTAATTAATTATAGTCTACAAAGACTCTGATGAGTCGCATTTAATTCTACTCACTAATTGTAACGAAAAAGAACAACTAGAAAGGCATATTAAAACGCGTCGTAATGTCCACCAGACCCGGATGATGCGTTCTAGGAAGTCAACGGTGTAACTGTCAACATCTTATCGCAGCTCTAGAATCAGTGCCGTCAATAAACGTGCCAATATCTTTTAATAGGTTCTGCATCTTGCGAAGCTGAACGATGAACCTTCGGAGAGATAGATTTCTGCTCCTGCCATTCCAATCCGTTTACTCTTAATGTCAGTGGGAGCTGATGAGATGTTGTCAAATAAATCCAAGTTGCAGATTCAACATTCGCTAAGACCAATCGGACCAAGTCTCTGATTAAGTTAACCGACATTTTTGTTGAAAGAATTGCATCCCATCCCACCAATCATTGGTTTTCCCTGATAAATTATTGTGCGACAAGGAGACATGCACGTTCAAAAAGAAGAAGACATGGGCGTCGATCAAAGATTCTACACCACGCATCAACAAGACAAAAACCATGTCGTCTTCTTCTACTTCTTCTCATCAACAGCAACACAGACATATCCGTGAGTTTCAGAGGTGTGGATCTTGAAGACTGTTAAGAAAAAAATCAACATACGCTGAGGATGACACAGATTGCAAGAACGTCTACAAATTGAAATACACATACTCTTATTATTGAGCGGGCAACTCATTATTACCACGAGTGACTGACTCACTAATTGTAATCTCTTTTGAGAAGTGAACGGGTGTTGTATTAGTGCATGGGAATTAGTAGAAGTAACATAGGCTATGTTGTAACTTTTCAAAGAACCACTAGCCAAATCCAATCTCTTGGTGTCTATTATTCGAAAAAGTAGATGCTGGCATAATTTAGGCCAAACCACTATAAATGTTCATGCAACTCTTCTATCTCTCTCCATTTCATTTAAGTACTTGGTTGAGAGGAGCATATTGCACTTAATATATTCATCTTACTCTTGCATTCATATACTTCTGTATATTAAATTGTTCGTGCATAATCAAACTCAATTTTAATAATTTCACAAAATCTGTCAAGTTTCGTTTGAGTGACTTGAGCGGTTTGCAGTCTTCATTGTCGCTTGATCTATAGTAGAACTCTTTGCTACTTTCCCTACAGGTGTAAGTCACATTGGTAGAACTACATAAATCTACTGTCCATTTCATTGCCTTTTTTTTTTTTTTTTTGAGATAAGTTCATTAAAAGTCCTAAAACTTGTCAATAAAGTGCAATTTAGTCTTAAAACTGTCAAAAAGTGCAATTAAGTTTTAAAACTTGTTACGAAAGTGCAATCGAATCCTAAAACTTTGAAAATGTGCAATCGAATCGTAAAACTTTGAAAATGTGCAATCGAATCCTAAAACTTTGAAAATGTGCAATCAAATCCTAAAACTTGTAAAATTGATAAAATCAAGTTATTTTATTGAACTTTTGAAACTATTAGAACTTAAATGCACTTTTGTGATAAGTTTTAAGACTTAATTGCACTTTTCGAAAGTTGTAGAACTCGATTGCACTTTCGTGACAAGTTTTAGAACTTAATTGCACTTTTTAAAAGTTTTAAGACTAAATTACACTTTCGTGACAAGTCTGAGGGCTTCTAGTGTACTTATCCTTTTGTTTATTATTTGTTTGGCTTGTTTTTCACAACACTTAGAACATGCCAATATAGGAAATTAGTCATTGCCACTATATTTGGAGAAGTAGATGACGCATGTAGAGCACCCCTTGCTTTGGTTTGTGATATCTTCAAGCCCTAGCTAATTCCATTTCTATTCTTGAATATCCCTTTCTTCACATATGGTGTTTGTTTTTTTTTTTTTTTTAATCTCAAGTGTTACACTTAAAGAAGTGTGCTAAGAATTGCGTGCGAAAAAGTTGGGTGTGCATAAGTGCATATATGGTGTAGCTATTTTCTATCTACAAGGCTATAGGTATTCATTGATGAATGCATGCAAAGATATGTTCGAAGTCCTAAATGTAAGGTTTTGAATAAGTGCATATATGATGTAGCTATTTTCTATCTGCAAGGCTATAGATATTCATTTGTGAGATGCAAAGCTGACGTGGGGTCTCCTAAATAAATGATTAATATAATCAAACTTTGAGATAATTGAAGTCCAATGAATCCAGATCTAGACAAATTTTTTCCTGATCCTTAGAGGAAAACGACTTTTTTGCGATAGTTTCTCTCTTGGCTTTGACTTGCATAGTAATCCAATGTTTCCTTTTTATATTGAGATTCGGTTGTCATTAATTGCCTCTAAGAGAAATGTTCACTAGAAGTCCTAAATGTATGGTTTGAACAAGTGCATATATGGTGTAGCTATTTTCTATCTACAAGGCTATAGATATTCATTGGTGAAAGCATGCAAAGCTTGACCTGGTTGTTGGGTCTCACATGGGATCTAAATAAAATATTAAATAATCAAACTTTGAGATAATTGAAGTCCGGTGAATATAGATCCAAAAAAATTTTCCCTAATCCCCAAGGAAAATGCTACCTTTATGTGATAGTTTCTCTCTTGGCTTTGACTCGCATAGTAATCCAATGTTTCTTTTTTATATTGAGATTCTATTGTCATTAATTGCCTCTAAGAGATATGTTCAATAGAAGTCCTAAATGTAAGTTTTGAACAAGTGCATATATGGTGTAGCTATTTTCATCTATATAGATATTCATTGGTGAAAGCATCTTTGTTGGGTCTCTCCCTAACTAAAATATTAATATAATTAATCTTTGAGATAATTGAAGTCCAGTGAATCCAAAACCAGACAAAATAATCCCCAAATCACGATTTTTTTTTTCTCTGTATTAATAATAAGAATTTCTTTTTGTATAAGATTACCATTAATTGCATCTACATTTTAAATTCACTCACGTTTTCTGCTAAATGTTAGTATGGTTATAATACAACATTTAAAAATGATTTGAGCATCTCGTACAGAATCCCAAGAACATTAACTCCCTAATTGATTATGGTCAGTGAAGAGTCCGATGAGCTGCATTTAATTCTTCTCACAAATTCGAATGAAAAAGAACAACTAGAAAGACTATTAAAAGACCTGGATATGTCCACCAAACTAGGATAATGCGTTTTTGGAAGTCTAACGGTGAATAGTCAACATCGTAATGCAGAGTGCTGTCGGTTTACGTGCAAATATGTTATATTAGGTTCTGCATGCTCCATGGTTGAATGTAGAATTTGGAGAAAATTTTAAATAAGAGCTTTTTTCTCTAAAAAACAGAGTTCAAAGTGGACATTATTTCAAATAAGAATTTAAAGTGATTAATGTCTTAAATAAGAGTTAAAGTGACCAAATCGTTTTAAATAATGGCTTAAGCTCGCCAGGTAGCCAAATCTTTGGCCAATTGGAGAGTGTGTGACTATTTTGGTCATCAGAAAATGGGTATTTTAGTCCAAAAAATTCTAGGTATATAGTTTTTTTACTTTTTTTTCCTTTTACATTTTCCCTCTTCCCTCTGTTACCCATCGCTAGGCCTCGTCATTAGCCAACAGAAGTTGCCAAACTCAGAATTGTCTCAGCAAGGGTTGCCCTTGCTTGACGGGGAGCACCGCCCTTGTATGGGTTGGCAATGCCATGCGAGGGTGATGATTGCTCTCATCGGACTGAGCAGGGGACTGTCAACCAAGGCCGGCGACCTCCACCGACCATCAATAAGGGGCAATCAACAAGGTTTAATGATGGCCAGGGGAGGAAAGAGGAAAAACAGAAAATTTAAAAAATAAAAGAAACTTAAAGTTTATTTTTAAAATTTCAAAAATATATACTTAGAACTTTTTTTTACTAAAATAGTCACATGCTTGTCGACCTTTATTTGAGAAAAAGTCCACTTTGGACCTTTTTGAGAAAGTCACTCCATTTCAAGTTTTTATTAAAATTTTCTCTAAAATTTTTTAAGAGAGAGAGAGATTTTAATCCCACCATTAAATCCATATTTCTTAACAAGTGTAAGTGGGAACTGACAAATTTTGTCAAAAGAAATTCAAGTTGCAGTTCCAGATTTCAAAGAGTGAAACCAGTGATGAACAAGTCTTTGATTAAGTTAACAGACATTTATGGCGAAAGAATTACATCCCATCATTATTTTTCCCTTTTAAATTATTGCATGACAAGGAGACACGCACGTTCAAGAAAAGAAGCCATGGGTTTCCTCTTAATGTCTTTTTAACCAAATGCACATATGGCCTTTCAATGGAAGTGGGTACACCATATATCAATTAGACAAAAACCGTGTTTTCATCTTTCTTCTTCTCATCAATGGAAACTAGACGTATTCATGAGTTTCAAAGGTGGAAAATCATCAGAATTACATGGAAGGTTTGGAACCCATCTCGATTCACTTGGGACACATATAGGACACTATTATTGAGAGTTGATTATGTGTGCCTGTGTTTATGCCTGTTGTGTATACTTTGCACAAGATGATCTTTTTAGTGTTACATTTTCCATCTTTCTTAGATTAAATTATGTCTCAAATTTAATAAAAAAAAAATTCTAATTTTAATAGATTTGTGAGTTAAGTGGGGTTCCTAGCTTGAGTAGGTTACTTGAAGAGAGCCTTTCTATTTTAGATCCAATTCTTGTTTATATATATAAAATGGGTCTTTTTCGCGAAGAGCATCCAGGAGGTGACTTTTTTGTAAATTAGACTGTAAAGTAATCAAAGGCAAGCCAATAAATCTTAGGGTACGAATTATGTATTCCTTTGTAAGATTGAGATATTGTTTTGCAAGCAATTGTGAGGATTAAACACTGTGGGAGTTGTTGTATATAATTAGAGGATGGAAAACAGTGAGTGTTTGAGTGACTCAAGTGGTTGTTATCTTCGTTGCATCATCTAATCTATAATGGAATTCTTTGTTGATCTCATCGTGGCATAGGTCACCAACCAAGTCATGTAAATCCAATGTCCAATTTATATCATTGTTTTGTATTAATTAGTAGTAGAACCAGGCTTGACTAAGTTAAGTGAATCAATCGGACAGCAGAAGGAAAAGTCAAAATTGACACATTTAATGGAAGATTTTGGATTTTTGAATATGTTGATTGAGGATTTTGTTTCCTTTTTTGCTATTAGATTATAATTCCTTCAAATTTGAGTTTTGCCATCCTGGTCTTCTCTGTTGCAATGCCATTTTTAATTTTTGCCAGATGTTAATTGACTGCATATGGTTTAATATCAAACTATCCTGCAACATTGCAACTTAGAGTTAACTTGTACAGCAAAGTTGTCTCCATGTTAGAAACTCATACAAGATCGGACCGCTTAGTGCACCGAAATGTTTTTCTATGGTCTTGTGCCTGGTTAGTCTAACTTGGTTAACCGGGGGTGTTCTCTTTGTCGAGAATTTTCCGATCCCACAGTAAAAAGCTTGTGATTAAAATGTCATCCTTTCAATTTTACAGATTAAACTTGATTACCTCAGTGAATGTTAGACTTCGTATTTTGGTTACATAAGAGATGATTTTGGGTCTTTTGTTATTTGCTCCCTCACATTTGAAAGCAACAAAAGAACTTTTGGACCATTCAATATGGAGAAAGGGAAGTACTTTTCATTTTCTTTAACCGGTGGAAACACCGTCGGATTTCATGAAAGGTCTAGAGCCCTTCTCAACTGGTTCAACACACATATAGGACCCTATTATTGAGAGCTGACTTTGTGTGCCTGCGCTTATTGATGTCGCATATACTTTGCAGGTGCACGTGCTTTTAAGTGTACATTCTTTGTCATTCTTAGTACATGCCAGCATATGCACTTGGTGTCACAGCACTTGATGTTATTTGCCATATTACCCCATAGTTTTGGAAAAGTGAATATCGCATTTAGAGCACCCCTGTGTTTGGTTTGTGATATCCTTGAGCCCTGGCTAAATCCACTAAGGTTCTTGAACACCCCTTTATCTACACCTGTTCTGGGTCTTTTTTATTTTTCTATTTTTTATTTATCTTTTTTATATAGATTTTTATTTTTTTTTGCTAAAATATGCCTATGCCTATGCTAAGAATCGCAGGCGAAAAGATTGGGTATGAATGAGTGCAAATATAGTTGTAGCTATTTTCTATCTACAAGGCTGTGGATCCTTATTGATGAATGCATGGGGAGCTAGACCTGACCGTTGGGTCTCACGTGGGCCCTAAATTAAAGCTTCCCATAATCAACGCTTGAGATAAATCAAGTTCTGTTGATCCGGACCTAGATAAATTTTTCCTTTACTCCAAGGGGAAAACGTGACTAGTCAACATTATTTTATGTCCGGGGTTGGACGGGCATGATACTCTAATGTTTCTTTTTGTATTCAGATTCTGCAACCCTTATTTTATCTTTATTTAAAATTCACTCACGTGCTTTGTACCATTAATTGCCTCTATATTTCAATTTCAATCACGTTTTCTGCTTGATGTGAGTATGGTTTCTCAATTTGCGTGCAAATATTTTATATTAGGTTCTCCATGCTACGAAGTTGAACATAGAATCTTCGAAGAGATTTCTGCCCCTGCTATTCAATCCATTTTCGTTTTCAACTGTCAGTGAGAACTGACAAAATTTGTCAAGTAAATCCAAGTTTGATCCTAAAACCAATCACGAACAAGTCTCTGATTAACTGGCGTTTTTGGTGAAAGAGATGCATCCCACCAATCATATTATTTACCTGGTAAATTATTAATGACGAGGAGACGTGCACGTTCAAGTATAAATAGACATGCTTTTCCTCTTAATGTCTTTCAAACCACATTCACATACGACCTCTCAGCCAAAATTTCTATACCACGCATCAACAAGACAAAAGCCATGCCTTCTGATAATTATCGTCTATGGACACCCGACGTATTCGTGAGTTACAACGTCACTGACAGAGACGCGGAGAGCTTCACATCGATCCTCTTCAAAAAGCTAAAGCGGGCGGGGATTGGCTTCAGAGACTCCTGCGAAAGGCCCAATGACCTCTTGAACGCAATCTACCAGGCGAGGTTCGCCCTCGTCGTGTTCTCCAAGAACTATGCCAACTCCGGCCAGCGCCAGAATGAGCTGGTCAATATCCTCCTTCGCAGAGGGAATTCCAAGTACCCCAGACTCGTGGTTATTCCCATCTTTCATGGCATAGACGCAGGCAAGGTTATGGAGTCTGGGGCAAGAGACAAATTAGAGAATGCTTTCCGCAGCTTGTCTGTGAAGGAGAAAGATATGAAGAAGGACGAATGGAGGCGTGCACTAGCAGAGGTTCTGAGGATTTGGGGTTACGATTTGCAGAAAGACGCCAATGGGTACGTACCTGTGATTTTTACTCCATGTCGAAGCCTAGTATCGCAATCTATGGTTTTTCTATTTTGCTGTTATTCCTTTGGTGTGTCTGCTTTATAGATGGAATTTTTGTGTGATCGGCAGAATTGGTTTTCTTAAGGGAACGGAACAACTCTTTCAATTTTCCTGAATTTCTCGTTGCCATTTTTCGAAAAATTATGAAAAACATGATGTGATTTTATGTGTTAATTTCAAGATTTCAGATATAAAATACGAATAATATAAAAAATCATCTCAACTTTTCATTCTAATAGCAATTCTAATCCTGAGTTTAGAACACCTACAATTTGCACTTCCTAATCCTCAAATTCAAAAAGACCAGTCTACCTCTAACTCATCCATTCCTGAACCATTCCCCTCTTTTCCCTCTTCCTGTCTCACTGTTGGTCTAGCTTTCTCTCACCCTTGCTCTCTCTCCACGGTGGTCTCCTACCACTGACTACGACAGACATCCGTCGCCAACCCCACCCCCCCCCCCCCCAGCTGTCTCTCTGTGAAGATGCTCTCTGCCTCCCTCTTCTCGGCCATGGCCGGCGTTGAGGTGGACTAAGGTTTCAGTCAACTCAAATCTTAGTCGAGCTCAACGGTCGTGACTCAGCTGGGGCGGTAGTGGTTGGTGGTGGGTGGCGACAGCGCGGCATGCATCAATGAAGACGAGAGGGGAGGGGTTGAGCTGTGGATGGGTGGGGTTAGGGATCTGGGCAAGTGAATTTTCAACGTGAGTGAATTTGAAATGGTAAAATGTGCAAAATTGGAAGGAAAACGAAAAGTTCATTGATAAGACGAGATGCTAGATGCAATTACGATGCTAATTGTGGGTTTGGAAAACTTAAGGTGCAAGTTGACACCAAGTTGCAATGTGAAGATACTTTAAACATGTATATGCTTTTTGATATTTTCCCCGTGAAATATATAATATGAAAGCCGAAGCAAAATGGCCGAATTAAATATTCCCCAAGTTCGTAGCGAGCACTGTAAAAAATTGTGGAACGAAAATGAAAACTATAAATGAGAGAAATGCAAACAAGATAGATACTAGGTTTGAATTATAGTTCAATCCAAAAAGTGTATAATAGGGTAAACTATTTATCTTCTGCTACGAGTTCCTTTTGAGCTTTCATGCCTTCTGTGGCCCAATCTTTGTCGTCTCATACTTAAATACATGATAACATAGTAGAAATTGGGAAAAGCATCGACGATGCACTCATTTTTACTTAATATTTGCTGTTTTTACGGCCTCTGTGAGAAATGTGTTGTTTCTTGGCATGGATGGTACAGCGCACCCTCCTCTGCTGCAGGGTAAGTTCACTATTGAAATTAGAGCTTAGTTAATCACCATTTCTTAGTTACAAATGCCAATGCCGACGATGATTTAGTCAAGCTCGACCTTTTTCTATTCATATTTCATATACTCACGAAGAAATTTGCATACAATGTTTGTCATATGTCGTCTCTTGGGGTATAACGTGTATGTTTAGTTTAATTTAGTCGTACTTATTGCTAATAAATTTTTTGTGTTAACACTTTACATCAGCAATGACTTGGAGCTTGTTGAAAAAATAGTCCAACGCCTGGTCGATGAGATTTGTTCTCTATATTCCTTCAAGGTTTTCGGGCCTTTTGGAGGCAGCAGTGAAAAGCCCTGGCATTCTAATGAAATAAATGGGATTGAAATTCTCTCCATGAACTCCATTGAGTCCGTTATTTTTGAAGTCAATTTTGGCACCAGCACCACCCTGTATTATGGTAGAATCAATGGGAAGTGTTTCTACAAGGTTGTATCTGGACTCTTTCCTTTTCTCTTTTTCCGTTTCTACTTGAATGTCATAAATTCATTTTCTCTAACTTAATCATAACACTAGTTGATTACGGAATCGTGAACCTTGAGATTCTTAACAATTGCTTCGCAAATGGACATGAAATTCTTGTACCAGCGATACATGAGGATCAATATCATTGTTAGGAAACCAACTAGAAAAAACAATAACTTCACCTCATTAAAATTCTAAACTTCGACAAAGACAAACCTAGCCATAAAACAAAAGGCAACTTAACTTATGATTTACAAAATGAAATGTAATCAATTGATTGGACTAATCTCAGAATATACGACTTATTGTGTAGATCGGAATCGTATTTCAAAAGAGATCTACACATTTATTTTCCTCATGGAATAATGCAACATAGAGTCGCTCACGTTGAATATGTCTTTTGTGGCCTGTATGCAGGTTACATTGAATCCAGGTGAGGACATAATTTCTTTTTCTGGACAGTTCCAAGAGGCAAGGGATGGCCGTATTCAATTCAAGGCCCTATGGTTTCGAACAACCCTAAGTCGAAATGTGGGAGTGGGACAGATTGACGTGCGAGAGGACTACTTTTGCGTAAAATTACCGCCAGGCGCCGGGAAAGTTATCGAGTTTTTCGGGACCAAAAGTAGGGATGGTTCTCTCACATCAATTGGAGCACGTGTCAAGCTAACACGTAAGGTGTCCTGTCCTCCGGAGTTATTCGGGGGTAGAAGAAGAGGGGTAAGTTGGGTTGCTAAACGGCATGCCACTGTAAATGTAAATGGAATCAGGGCACTACGCGAGTCAAGTGGCAATCGATACATCCGATCAATCGCGTTTCGATTTGACAATGATGAATGGTGGGGGCCGCCTGGCAGCGATAAAAGATGGCACGTGGAGGTATGTCCCCATACATTATATGCTTTGTAAAATCCTCAGAAAACTTGCACTGCATCCGTTTTTTTTTTTTTTTTTTTTTTTTTTTGGGAGACTTTTTAGACTTACTAAATAATGAGTTTGATGGTTATGTCTATCATCGCAGTTTACAATAAATGGTCGAGGTGAGTATCTGTCTTCAATGTCCGGATATTATACTTATAATGACATTACATCTCTCACATTTCTGACAAACAAAAAAAGCACCATAACAATTGGTGATGGAATGGGAACCCACTTCTCATCTCCTGAAACGGGTTACAAGATTGTTGGATTTTACGGATGGAGTGATGAACATCTTCTTTATGGAATTGGAGCACATTTTGAATGGATCCCAAATACCCCCCTGGCTAAATCAATCGGGCCACTTGGAGGAGTAATTGCTTGGGACGATGGGAAATTCAAGGGTGTGAAGGAAATTTGGCTAGCTAACAAAGATGGTATCCGTTGCATTAAGATTGTGTATGATGACGGTAGTCAAGAGGGCCACACAGCTATTCACGGTGACTCCACTGAAGATTTCTCCAGCTACATACAAACGGTTAGTGTTTTTTTACCCTTTTACATTTATCTCATTGGCCGAGATGATCTAGGCATGTGTCCGGTCATGTGATTTAATTATTTTAAACTCAGACAAATTGCTTGTCCAATTTTAAGAGATACTTTTGAGATTGCACAGGTTAAATTTTATCCACGAGAGTATTTGATATCGATCTCTGGTTACACGCGAGAGGATGATTGTATCGGATCACTCACATTTTGTAGCAATAGAAAGATAACAACCGTGGGGCCCGAGAAGGGGAACTACTTTTGGTATCCATCCAACAAAAGCAGAATCGTCGGTTTTCATGGAACATGTGGCAAGAGTCTCAATTCCATAGGAGTGCACGAGGAATCGATACTGAACTGGAAATCTTTCATGTATAAACCTGTCGGGTTTCCAGGCTCTGACATTATTAATTGGAACGATAAAGAGCATTCTAATGTGGTAGGATATCGTGTGACTCAGATAAAATCCCCGCAAGAAAAGCCAAAAATTGAGTCCATCACTTTTAAGTACGATAACAATGGTTCCTTGGTCGACGGCACTCGACGTGGCGGAGGAGACCCAACTTCAGGCCATTGGGTTAGTCCATACATCTCAATCCCTCTCTCTCTGTCCTCTTTCTCTTTCGTCTCTTTCCCGTATACATGTTGCTTTTCAATAATGTTGGGAGCTTCATGTAGCAGGGGTTTCTTTTGATCGTAGACTGAGGCACTCATTTTGGCATCCTATATCTTTGAGTTTATGGTCCGAACTTTCGTCTGTTCTCACAAGTACAACATGTCTCGCTTTGCCATGCTTGCAGGTCATGCTGGATTATCCCAAGCAGCGCCTACGTTGGATAAGGGGTTATTGGAGCAGGGAAGATCATGACACTATCATCCACGACCTGACAATATTTACCACAAGGACTCACTGGACGTACGCACATAGAAAAGAGCGAAACTCAAATTCAGAGTCAGCGTCAACGTCCAACCCAAAGTCAGAGGAATTTACTATCCCAGAAAACTCAGATGGAGACAGGAAGATAGTTGGCTTTTTCGGCAGGGCGGCGAAAACATGCCTTAATTTTATTGGAGCACATTTGGAACCATAAGAAGGTTAAACCTCCTCCGTACCGCAAGCTCTTTTTCTCCCCCTCTCTTTGGCTTGTGCTTGCAATAATATTCTTCTTTATTTCTCTTTTGAGATGACAATGAAATAACTCCCAATTCGTGATGATGTTGCTGGTTTCTAGATTTGGTTGTTGCTGTTCTTCAATGTTCTTCAGTGAAAGCTGCAAGCATTTAATGAAGAAGATGAAGAAGATGAAGAAGAGCTACTGAAGCATGAAGACGAAGAATGCCAACAAAGATCATTGAAGAGTTCTCCACGGATTGCTACCCTTGTCTTCAAATGCATTTGTTGTGTTCACTTTGTTTGTTTGCTTTTGTTAGCTTTGTGGACTTCCTTGTTTTTCTTCATTTCATGTCGTCAGACATCTGTGCTAAGTTGTGTGCATCCAGCCACTATAAAAAGTTGTGAAGACACCCTTGAAGCAACACTATTTGCATTCCAATAAAAAAGTTCCCTTTGGTCTTTCATTTGCGGTCTTGTTCGAAATTTTGAAAGTTATTATTATTCTTCTAGTCACAAAGATTTAACCTAATTTGATGAGGAACTATGAGATGCTCCAAAGTGCGGCCAAGGTTATACTTGGACGGGAAAGCTAGTCATAAAAGAGAGGAAAATGAGGAACTTCTTGACCATGACATAACTCCTGGATATTTTTAATGGATCCAAGAAGTAAGTCGGCACTCCATCTTTCACATTGGCTCATGAATCGGAAGTCAAATTGTTAAAAGGATTAATTTTAACTATATATATAATTAATCGAGTTGCGGATCGTAATTTGAAATAAAGTGTGAGATTTTGTAAGATATTGTCGATTGTTCTAAAGGTTTAAACTATTAGAGGAGGACATGTTTAAATATTTAATTATTCCAATACTTTTCCTCATGCTTAATTTGGTCTTTTTATTTTGTACTAAGCGTGGACGTATTTAATTAGGGAGACAATTGGAATCTAGAAAGATTTGAACTCAAAATTTTCAATTTTGATATCATGTGAGATTTTGAAAGATTATTGTTAACTATTCTAAAAATTTAAGTTATTAGACGAAGACGTGATTTAATATTTAATTAGATACAAATTCGAAGGTTGTGTCGGCAGAAGAATGCACGGACTATATGTGAACCAAATATGTAATTTTCTTTTGGCACCTTCGGGAAATGAACTCTGAATCCCAAGCTTATCTCACAAAATCTGCTCATCTTCTTTTTCTTTTGGTTTCCTTTTTCTCATATTTCTGCCAAAAATCTGCTCGTCGTCTTCGTTTCTTTGATGAAGTAACAAAGTTTTTTAGAAGGGGAGAGAGAAGAGGGGAGGGGGAAGGGGGAAGGGGGGGCATGGGATCGGGTTCCACTGATCGCCACGTGTCCAACTGGCCCCGCATTTTTCCGATTTCTTCTCTCCTTCGCTCCCCCTCTCTTCCGTCTCTTTCCTTCTCCGTCATCCCTCTCTCTCCTCCGTTGCTCTTCTTCCTCCACTCTTTCGCTCTGCTTTTGTTTCTCTGCAATACCATTTCCCATTGAAGCACCACCCTTTTTGCTTCGCTGCAACTACAGAGATGCTCTCACCAAGTCCATCCTCTTCTTTGAAGCCATTAATCTGGGAAGATCCCTCCTAGCCAGAGGGTCACTTGGAGGAGAGACTCTAGATCTGTGAGGCAGAGGAAAGGTAGTCGCCGGTGGGCGAGGCGGCTACGGCTCGACGCTGGGATCTAGGATGGGGCTTTGGTGGGCTCATATCCGGTTCCTTTATCTTTTTTCTTGATTTTTGAGCTCGCAGTAGTTGCCCGTTGCGGCTTCTCATGGCCGTTGGGATCTTGACCTTGCCAGTCGCGGCCATGGACGAGCCGGTCGTGGCAAGACTTGAAGCGGCTGGAACTGGATTCTGCGTCAAAGTTGGACAGCTACATCAATGGTGCGGAGCGTGAGGAAGGAGAAGAAAAGAGATCGAAGAGAGAAGGCAACAACGGGGGAGGAGAGAAGAAATCCTAAGGGGCGGGCCACTTGGACACGTGGGGATCAGTGAGCGGACCGATTTACGGATGGCGTGTCAAACCAGTTCTACCTAATATTTTCTCAGAAATGAAAGCTGAGCTCCAAGGCATAAACCCCCCACCAAACCGCAATTTCTGCGATCCCCGTTCAACCTCTTACGCAGCGATCGCATTCGGTGACATTCGCGTGGCTTCGTCGGAGATCGAAGTCACCGCGTCGTCTGGAGCGTCGAACACCCAAAACTCTCCCAACGAAGAGGCCGTCGTCGATGTGTTCTCTGCCTCTGCGTGCGACGATTTGGAGAAATTGAGCAAGTTCGTGGAGCAAGGAGCCTCTCTCTCGAGCCCCGATGCTATTGGGTACTGTCGCTCTCCAATGGGCTGCTCTCAACAACTTCGCCGGCGTTGTTCAGTACATCATTGATGTATTTGCTTTTCGTCGCTCGCTTCTTCTTTCTTCTCCTTCGTGAAAGCTTTTGCGCGCCAATTGTGCATTTCTCGCAACATAGTCCTGAATTTGGGTGTGTAAAGTTGCTGCTAGAAGCATTTGCTGCCTACTTGGTACTGTCTTAACATACTAATTGCAGTTTTTTTTTTTTTTTTATGTCGGTGTTGGATGATGAATTGTTTCTAAAATGGCCATTAAAGAATGGGGGTAATGTGAATGGGATGGACAACGGGAAGCATTGGGCCGCTGTTCATGGATCCGTTGCAGTTGCGAATATGCTTTTGCGAAATGGAGCTTGGGCGGAGGCATCTGATATAAATGATAAATGGGTATGGAGTACTTATTCGTCCTCTCATTTTGCTATTGATGGATAGTTATTCTCAGTTACTTTCCTTAGTTAAAGGAATTCTAGCATCGGCATGCTTATTTGAATGAAGAACGAATTTGATAATTGTAGAATTGCCGTTCTAGGTTTTGTCTTCAGTTAAAAAGGGATTTTGGGAGTTTTATATGTGACTTTTATGCTGTACTAATAATCAGCAGTGTGCGATACAACCAGTCACTAGCTATAGCGGTCATTTCCATTTTGTAAAACTATTTTTGCCAAAGATCATGGAATTTCATCTTCTGAAGTCATGATTTATTGTGTTTGACTATATTTCTCCATTTGGTTCGGTGAGAAGTTCTATTCCTTTTGTTAATTCCTCTAGTGTCATTCTTTTATTTTATTATTTGATTATTTTTTGAATGACAATTCTTCATTTTCTAGCCTCTTCGATGCAGGTGGTTCATGTAGAAAGTGCTAGTATAAACACCTAGAAGGGAGGTGAATAGGTGTGAAGACAATTTTTTGCAAAAAACAGTAAGAATATTTTACTTTTGAAACTGAGTTTGAAGAACTATAGACTTTGAGCAAGTTCAAACTTTAGCAGTTAAATAAAACTACGAACAAAATAAAGGAGTTCAGGGAAAAGAATAAGAACACAGGATTTATAGTAGTTCGGCTTAGATTAAGCCTACATCCACTCTCCCACGCTGACAGCCTTTTAGCTGATTTCCACTATTAATCAAAAGAGAATTTACAATCTTGTGATCTCGACTTCACAGTGAAGAGTCTCTACTGCTCTCTCACGAAATCGCACTATAAGTCTCTCTCTCTTTTTAGTATAATTTAGAGCATAGTATATGGAATAACAAGAAATTAGGAAATTTCAGACTTTGAAATTTTTCTTTCATGCACTCTATCGAATGACTGGAGATGTTTCCTTAAATATTCATTCATGCCTTCTCTCTGTTGGCACTTTCCAAAAGGAATTCTTTCTATCAACTTGTTTGACAGAATCAATCAAGGCAATCTCGAGCCGTTTGAAGATTGTGATGAAAGCCCGTCAATTATGTTTACCCATACAATCAAGATCTTGGTTTCCATAAGTAGATTTTTTTTCCAAATTTACTTGCCTTCCGAAAAGATTTGATATATCTAAATTGATTCCAATAAAGATAACCAATCTCGTAGGCGTTGTTGTCAACCAAAAAGCCATATATATCCTATAAAAACCGAAGCTTTAAAGAAATGAAGATAATCTTGAGTCTGATTTTGTCTTCGTTCTTCATCGCGTTCAGTCTGGAATTCGTCAGAGTGGGCATATGTGACATCCCGATTTTCTAATTCTATTTTCAATAAATTGATACGGGCATTTCGTTGGCACGCATATAGTTCTTTTCCTTGAGTTGGCCACTCGTGTGAAAACTAGTCTATCGGGTGAAGCCGCTAAGGCCCTGTTTGGCAACACTCCAAACAGTGACTAATTCTGATTTTTTGTTCCCAGAATCAGTTTGGGATGAGAATCGCGTTTGGTAAAAATTTTGTTCCGGAACAAATTTGTTCCCGAGAATCGGTTTTGGAGTAGATTTGAGAATTAAAAAAAAAAAATTGATTCTACGTCCGAGAATCAAAAAAAGAATCAACACAATAAAACTCTTCTTCTTTCCTTCGCCATCACGCGACCGTCGCCGCCGCCCGCCGCCCGCCACCGCCGCCGCTCTCACCACCGCCCGCCGCCGCCGGGACCGGCGATCTCGCCTGAGGCTCGCCGGCCGCCGGACCGGCGAGCTCGACGGAGGCTCGCACAGCGGGGTGAGGTCCGGCGAGCTCACCGGAGGCTCGCCCAGCCACTGGCGAGGTCCGGCGAGCTCGCCGGAGGCTCGCCTAGCCATTGGCGAGCCTCGCCGAGCCTCCGGCGAGCCTCGTCGGGGCTGGGCGAGGCTCGCCAGGGCTGAGGCCCGCCTGGCCACCGGTCAGGCTAGGCGAGCCCGGCCGGTGGCTAGGCAGGCCTCGCCTAGCCCCGGGGAGCCTCGGCCTCGCCAGATTGCACCAATTCTTGTCGATCGGCACTAGACCGACTTTTCTGTCGATTGGGTACCCTGTGTTCATATTCGGAACCTTGAGATTACCCCGACAACCGAAAGTCGCCAATGTTTCAGAGATGTACATCGTGGCTTGAGATGATCAACCACAGGTCAAATGCATGAAGATTTCTAAAGGCTACCCGGTAGGTTGGGCCGCGCTAGTATCGTGCCAAAGTGAAATTAACTGTGGAATTGAGATCAAATTCAGAAATTGGAAGTCTGGGTGTGTCACGAATCATTTTAAGATCATTGGCTTATCTTTGGAATATTTTTTTTCATGTAATCAGAGTTTTTCAGCAATTAAATCAGAAAATGGTTAATTTGGCTCGAGAAATTAGTAGGCTCGTCTTTTGGTCGCGCTTTTGGGACTTAAGTTGATTATATAGACAAGTGAAGATGTGAATTGAAGTGTGGTGACATTGGATTTATTTTATGGACTTCAATTTGATTTAATTGGAAGAGAATTGATAAGATTTGAAGAAATTGGATGTACAAGATTTTATGCCCCAGCGGAAAAATAAATTGCAACCATTGGAAGAGGTTGTGGAGGATTGGGTGAGTGGAGTGTGATGTCATCCATGAGGTCATGAGGTGGGCCATTTTTGGTTGGATTAAAGAAAAAAGAAAAAGAAAAGGGAATGGTCCCATCTCTCTCTCTCTCCTCCTTCTCTCTCCTCCCTCTCTTCTTCCTCTTCACCGTGCGACTCCTCCATCTTCTTCATCTTCCTTCTTCGGCTGCTCGGTTCCGTGGAGACCGAAGACCAGGAGAAGCAGCAGCCGTCGTCCACGCCTCTCGCTGCCGTCGCCGCCCACGTGCCGCCGCTCGTGCACCCCGCCGTTCGTGCATCGACCGCGTGCCCTCCGACCCCTTCTCCTTCTCTGTTTCGTTTAAAGACAGCAAACGCAGAAGCAGCAACCCCGTCCCACCGAAACCGGAGCCAAGGCCGTCGTCGCCGTGCGCCATCGCAGCTCCGCGACTGCCCAGCCGCGCCGTGCACCCCCATCTAGTCGAGCTGCCGTCCACGAACCGCCTGGCCAGCTGCTGTTCGGTGGTCTTAAGGGACGGTAGAGACCCACCGGAGCTCCCTCCGACCACCTCCGGCCACCATGAAGCCCCGCCTAGGTCCGGTTTAGCTCCTCCGCCCATTCCCAACTCCAATCGGCCCCGGATCGGCCCTTTTCCGGCCTCAACCAGCAGCCAGCAGAGAGGAGAAAAATGGGTATTGCAGCCCGCTCGTGGCCCGTTTTGGCCGACTTCCCGAGCCCGGATGCTCGGCCCGCCTTGAGGAAAGTCGATCCTCGCATCGTCCCCGTCGTTTTGGTATGCTCGGTTCGCTAATCCGATGAGTTTAGCTCACTAAACCTTGATTAGAGTGTTAATGATGCTTTAGGGGTGCTTAGTTTATGTTAAGTGTTATTAGGTGGTTAGTTTAATTTATTTAAGTGTAGATTACATTAAGGTGTTTGATTAACTTAAATTGTGTTTAATTTAAGGCTAAGTGAGTGATTACATTAATATAAGCTTTGATGTGACATAAAGGAATTTACTTTTGATTTATTTAAATATTCCGAAATCATTAAATAATTTAATAATATATTATTATTCGAAATTATTAAAATATTATTATTTAATTATTTTCGGAATAAATTTAATTATTTATTAAATTCCGAAAATTTTGTCGGGACCCTAAGTTCTCAGAATTCGTGACGGTCGCTGCTGTATAGTCGGATTTTGAAATTGATAATTGGATATTATGAATTGAGTGTGGATCGTGAAAGATAGGGATATTATTATTTAATTAATTTTCGGAATAAATTTAATTATTTAATAAATTCTGAAAATTATTTTGGAACCTTATTTTCTCAGAATTTCGTGTTGATCGCTGCTGTGCATTTAGAATTTGAATTTGATGAATGGGTGTGGCAAATTGAGTGTTGATTGTGATAAATATAGATTTTATTCATAAAAATCCAAGTGTTGGGTTTTGATGCAAAAATTGGATTTTAATGATTATATTAAGTAGTGGGGTTTGAAAAAGTGAGATATTGGCTTTTTGATTCGAAATGAGCGTGTCCCCACGCGCGTGAGTAATTTCTGGAATATTTTTAATATGAAGAAAAATGGTCGGGATCATTGTTTTAAAGTGGAAGCATTGAGTGAAATATAAAGTGTCCTGGGGCCAAGTATGCTTTGACTGTGTGATAACTAAGAGGAATCGTCCTGGGCTGTTGAGCCGGACTTGCCCCTACATGGGATGCCCACGCGGTGGTTGCAGGTCGCAGTAGATTCTGGGCCCAAGCTCCTTCGGGAATGCCGTCGACGTACTGACGAAGCCGCGCTCCAAGGGGGGAGGCGATGCCTGGCTATATGCCAATAGATAGCCGAACTGCGAGTAGGTTATGCCCTTGTGTGGCAATGAATATCAATTGGAATGCATGTTGAGTGTTGTTGATGTGTCGGATTATGGGACGGAATTGTGTGGCATGGAATGGGACGTGTCATAACGATTTAGTCTTATAATCAGGACCCCCGCGGTTGTTGGTTATATGAAAGTGAATGCGTTCCGGTTGTTTAAGTTCCTATTATGTACGTGATTGAGTGATTTGAATTGTGCTAATCTGCGGGGAAGGAATTGAGGCGAGGTAAGTTCTTCGTGTGATGTGGCTAGGCCACCCCGGGCGTATTTTCTTTCTAATAGGGGTTTAGGGGGTTGAACTTACTGAGACATCGTCTCATCCCGGTTGTGGGATTAAAAATTTCAGGTTCCTAGATGGCGGTCGTGGAGGGCCCGAAGCCCTCCTTAAGGAGTTGCAGATGTGAAGTCATAAGGATTGGAGAACGTGTCCGACTTGTAGGTTGTAGGACAGTTCATTTTTGAGAGCCGGTCTCTTGTAGACTTTTGGTTGTAGGCTTCTGTTTGTAATTCCGTTGAATTATGAAAGTGTTATATTGTGGTTTTGATTCCTGCTTTTCTATCCCGTATTTCATTGTCAGGGGTTTTATAATACGTTCCGCTTGCGCAATGATAAAATAATGGGGTCGGCGACACTACCTGGGAATGTCGCATTTGCATTACCATGGTGGGATGTTGGCGCACTCGAGGTTCGGGGCGTGACATCCCCGTTTAAGTGGTATCAGAGCATAGTTTGTGTATGGAGTGATAAGGTGCGATGAGTCATAGGATAGTTAGTAGGAAATGCTTTTAATATGCTGATGCATGTGGTTGATAGCTGTTTGGTAATATGTTTGTGGGGTCACTCAAATCCTAACCTGATGTTGGAATCGAAAAACAGGTGTCTATAAAGAGCCTGTAGGATGAGTGACCAGGAGTGGAGGACTCCTTGGTGAAGGTCTGTAGGACCCATACCTCGGGGTAGGATGCTGACAAGAGTCGCTACCCGAGGTAGAGCGCAGGCTTAGACCAGCGCGAGTGTGAGAGTACCGCCGCAAGTCGATACTGAGAGTGTTGCAGCACCGAATGATCCTAGGTTTGTCAGGATTGTTCAGGCGCTAGTGTTCCTTGGAAGCTTGTTGGGCCAGTAAGTTCAGGACCGAGCCGTCGTTGTTGCCGTTGTTTCTACCACTGCGAGTGTTGTGACCGTTGTTGCTGCTGTGCCTGTTAAGGCCCAATCTGGAGTTGTGATCGAGGATCAAGCCTCCGTATCTGAGTCAAAGTTCAGTTTAGACAGAGGTAGAAATCGATTAGGGAGAAAGGCCGATGTCAGAAGAAAGGTGCTCTGTTTTACCCAACCGGAAGAGTACATTTGGAAAGCCAGAACTTAACTTGATAGATGTGTGTCGTGTTTGTAAGAAAAGACATGGATCTGTTCCGTGCTGTAAGAGGGAAAGGACTTGTTACAAGGGTTGCCAATACAATCTTTTGATCAAAGATTGTCCGTATAGACAGATGGAACTATAGTTGTTTCTGCATCGTCGTTGATAAGACAGAACAGGGGAAACATGCTTCGGGACATTTAGTGGGGTACTTGGAACAAACCCCAGTGCAAGGAATGGTGCATGATGTTCCTTGATGGGAAGTAGAGGACTCACCGATTGTGTGCTGAGTTTGTGGAAAAAGAGAGTGAGTCAGCCCAATGTCAGAGTAAAAAGAGAGCATGCTTTGAATATGGCCAGCACGACCATTGGGTTAGGAATTGTCCGCGTAAGTCCACGAGAGTATAAGTACCGTTACTGCAGATGGGACGTCACTAGGATGGCTAGAAGAGCATGAATGGGTCGATCAAGCATCGATCAAAGGAAGAATGTTTTTGAGATGTTTTTTTATCAGAGTAGTGCAACAGAATTTTCAGTGAAGGTTGTAGGATTTTCGGATTGGTAGTAAAGTAATAGAAAGATAGATCTCTAACTATAGTTGTACTTGAAGAATTTGCTTAAGTATGACTTGGAAATCATTTATAAAAAGTTTGGCTCAAGGAGCTTTCTGTTGTTTTGAATCGTGCTTTGGTGATATAATTCAGTTTGTTCGGTTAATGTGCGAAAGTTTTGAATCACCGAAAGTTGAAGAGGAACCTTAATCCTTGTTATTCTTCACTGAAGATGACTTAGTTCTAGTTGTTGGTTACCGAATCTACTTGGCAACTGTAATGGATAATGGATGCGCCAGTTGAGGAGCCGAATATGGAGAATATAATCGTGGTACATAAGTTTTCTAAGGTAATTGCTGAAGAATTGTCAAGTTTACAGTCAGAAAGAGAAATGGAGTTCGCGATTGAATTAGCACCCGGAACAGAGCCAGTCCCTAAGGCTCCTTACCGGATGGTGTTACCCAAGTTAAAAGGAAAGAAGTGTTGGATAGGGGATTCATACTTTCCAGTGCATAACCTTGGGGAGCACCAGTTCTGTACATGAAGGAGAAATGTGGTTCGTTGTGGTTGTGTATCGATATTCCTCAAGATCGACTGGAGGTCAGGGTATCATCAATTGAGGATCAGGAAGAAAGACACACCGAAGTTAGCATCTCGTACTCGATATGGCAGTTATGAGTTCGCTGTAATACCGTATGGTTGATGGACACCATAGCTATTTGTTTGGGTCTAATGAGCAGAATGTTTAAGGGTACTTGAATCGGTCTTGATCGTGTTCATTGAAGTTATCCTAGTGTGTTCAAAGAGTGCTGAGGAGCACGAGAGACATTAGAAGATGATACTTCAGACCTTGAGGACTCTTCAATTTTATGCTAAGTTTAGCAAGTGTGAGTTTTGGATGACTCATGTTGCGCTCCTAGGTCACGTGATTTCAGGCGAAGAAATCTCCGTAGACCCCGTCCAAGATTGAAGCAGTGAACAGTTGGCCGAGATTGACTACAGTGACAGAGATTAGAAGTTTCTGGGGATTAACAGGATATTACAGAAGTTTTATGGAAGGGTTTTACGCGTCAGCGTTGCAATTGATTCGACTATTGAGGAAGTAAGAAAAGTTTGTGTGGACGGATAAGTGCGAGCGTAGTTTTCAAAGGCCTAAGAAGAGGCTGACTACCGCACTATGTTGATCGTTCCATCTGGTCTCGAAAGTTATGAAATCTGCAATGATGCATTGTTTAAAGGATTTGGTTGCTTGTTGATGCAGCAAGATGGGATTGTTGCATATGCGTCCCGTCAGTTGAGACCTCGGGAGTTGAATATGAGACAGCGTCGCTAGATGGAACGCATTAAGGATTATAACTATGACATTTTGTATCACTTTAGGAATGTGAGCAAAGTCGCAGATGCATTGAGTCGAGAGTCCTTAGTTGCACAGTTGGTACTCAAGGATTAGATCTTATTTGAAAAAGTTCGAAATTCGGTTTTCAAATCTAAGGTAGGCCACCTTTTGAATCTTATGACTATCCTCAGAATTGAGCCGAAAGTTCATATCAGAATCAAAATGCTTCAGCGGACAGATTCAGAAATTCAGGAGACTCTATAAGAGTATGCAAATGAGAGAGAGGTTGATTTTAAGAAATCTGAAGACAGAACGCTAAGGTTCTGAGGATGATTGTGTGTAATTGATGATGTAGAGATTAAAGAAGATATCTTATGGGAAGCTTATCATAGCAATTTCAGCGTTGACTAGATAGTACGAATAGACCTTGTTTTGAGTGTGTGACATCCTGATTTTCAAACTCTGATTTCGATTGGTTAAATTGGGCATTTCATCGACGCGATTACAGTGTTTTTCTCTGAGTCGACCACTTACGAGATGACTAGACTAGTTGGGTGAGTTATTAAGGACTTTAAGGCAAATAAACTTGAGAATTCGACTAGGAATTGACTTCTCGAACGTGCTCATCTTTAGAGATCATTACGGCATAGTTAAAAATCGAATTAAGATCAGAGATGGGTCAGTTCGACTGAGATGAATGATCAATCGTGGGTGACTCCACTAAATTGGAAAACTCTCGTCGAATGATACTAATTTGATTTTACTATCGTTTTGGTACTCTGTGTCCGTATTTGAATCATCGAGATTTTCACGACCCTCGAGAGTCGCTAATGTGTCGAGTGGGTTCATCGTGGCTCGAAGAAAATCGACCACGGGTCATTTGTCCTAAAAAGCTCCGAAAACTACCTAGTAGCCTATGTCACACTAAAAGCGTGTCGGAGTGAAATTAACCGCCAATCTAAATTCGATTTCAGAAATTTGGAGATTCTGTCTTGTCACAAAGTGGGTACACCGAAGTGTGTGTATATCATATAAATCATCTGCATGGAGTGCCGGGGATGAATTGTATTTCAAATCTAGATCAGATGTTCCAAGTTGGCAGAGCTTTCAGATGATTCTTTCTTAAGCAGTGCATAGCAGAGAGTGCAGAATTTCGATTGTTGAGATAAAGTCAGGGAAAGAAGGATCACAGACTAGGGTCAGTACAGTAGTCAGTGATTGCAGTTGTCGAGATCAATGTCAGAATTATATCAGATCTTGACTAGAGGTTCCCAGTTTCAGCAGATCAGTCAGATAGTTTCTTTTAATCAGTGCAGAGTAGAGTGTACAGGACTTCAGTCTGTTGAGATGAGATCAGAGATCAGAAAATTGCAGGTCCAGAGTTGGTTCAGAAATTAGTGATTCAGTCACAATTATCAGAGACAGTTTAGAAATTGCTCAAAATCGCCAGTTTAGCTTTGTAGATTTTGTGTTGAAGACCTTTGGAATTTTAAGTGGGCAAGTCTTCAATATTTTGGATTCGAAGTGGTTTGGGCAAGATAGCAGTGATCTGGCAGCATTAGTATAAAAGGAGCAACCTGAGAAAGAGAAGATTATATGAGACGACTGTATCCCTACCTTTTTGTTTAAGAATTGGTAAATGTTTAAATTTCGAGGACGAAATTTTTATAAAAGGGGAAGAGTTGTGACATCCCGATTTTCCAATTCTATTTTCAATAAATTGATACGGGCATTTCGTTGGCATGCATATAGTTCTTTTCCTTGAGTCGGCCACTCATGTGAAAACTAGTTTATCGGGTGAAGCCGCTAAGAGTTTCTAATGCATCAGACTCGAGAATTTAATTAGGAAGCGATCTTTCGACCGAGCTAATCTGCAAGGGTCATTGTGGCACAATTAAAAATCGATTAGAGATCGGAGATAGGTCGACTCGACAAAGGCATGTGATCAGGTGTGGGTGATTCCACCAGATTGCACAATTCTTGTCGATCGGCACTAGACCGACTTTTCTGTCGATTGGGTACCCTGTGTTCATATTTGGAACCTTGAGATTACCCCGACAACCGAAAGTCGCCAATGTTTCAGAGATGTACATCGTGGCTTGAGATGATCAACCATAGGTCAAATGCATGAAGATTTCTAAAGGCTACCCGGTAGGTTGGGCCGTGCTAGTATCGTGCCAAAGTGAAATTAACTGTGGAATTGAGATCAAATTTAGAAATTGGAAGTCTGGGTGTGTCACGAATCATTTTAGGATCATTGGCTTATCTTTGGAATATTTTTTTTCATGTAATCAGAGTTTTTCAGCAATTAAATCAGAAAATTGTTAATTTGGCTCGAGAAATTAGTAGACTCGTCTTTTGGTCGCGCTTTTGGGACTTAAGTTGATTATATAGACAAGTGAAGATGTGAATTGAAATGTGGTGACATTGGATTTATTTTATGGACTTCAATTTGATTCAATTGGAAGAGAATTGATAAGATTTGAAGAAATTGGATGTACAAGATTTTATGCCCCGGCGGAAAAATAAATTGCAACCATTGGAAGAGGTTGTGGAGGATTGGGTGAGTGGAGTGTGATGTCATCCATGAGGTCATGAGGTGGGCCATTTTTGGTTGGATTAAAGAAAAAAGAAAAAGAAAAAGGAATGGTCCCATCTCTCTCTCTCTCCTCCTTCTCTCTCCTCCCTCTCTTCTTCCTCTCTACCGTTCGACTCCTCCATCTTCTTCATCTTCCTTCTTCGGCTGCTCGGTTCCGTGGAGACCGAAGTCCAGGGGAAGCAGCAGCCGTCGTCCACGCCTCTCGCTGCCGTCGCTGCCCACGCGCCGCCGCTCGTGCACCCCGCCGTTCGTGCATCGACCGCGTGCCCTCCGACCCCTTCTCCTTCTTTGTTTCGTTTGAAGATAGCAAATGCAGAAGCAGTAACCCCGTCCCACCGAAACCGGAGCCAAGGCCGTTGTCGCCGTGCGCCATCACAGCTTCGCGACTGCCCAGCCGCGCCATGCACCCCCCGTCCATTCGAGCTGCCGTCCACGGACCGCCTGGCCAGCTGCTGTTCGGTGGTCTTGAGGGACGGTAGAGACCCACCGGAGCTCCCTCCGACCACCTCCGGCCACCGTGAAGCCCCGCCTAGGTCCGGTTCAGCTCCTCCGCCCATTCCCAACTCCAATCGGCCCCGGATCGACCCTTTTCCTGCCTCAACCAGCAGCGAGCAGAGAAGAGAAAAATGGGTATTGCAGCCCGCTCGTGGCCCGTTTTGGCCGACTTCCCGAGCCCAGATGCTCGGCCCGCCTTGAGGAAAGTCGATCCTCGCATCGTCCCCGTCGTTTTGGTCTGCTCGGTTCGCTAATCCGGTGAGTTTAGCTCACTAAACCTTGATTAGAGTGTTAATGATGCTTTAGGGGTGCTTAGTTTATGTTAAGTGTTATTAGGTGGTTAGTTTAATTTATTTAAGTGTAGATTACATTAAGGTGTTTGATTAACTTAAATTGTGTTTAATTTAAGGCTAAGTAAGTGATTACATTAATATAAGCTTTGATGTGACATAAAGGAATTTACTTTTGATTTATTTAAATATTCCGAAATCATTAAATAATTTAATAATATATTATTATTCGAAATTATTAAAATATTATTATTTAATTATTTTCGGAATAAATTTAATTATTTATTAAATTCCGAAAATTTTGTCGGGACCCTAAATTCTCAGAATTTTGGTGACGGTCGCTGCTGTATAGTCGGATTTTGAAATTGATAATTGGATATTATGAATTGAGTGTGGATCGTGAAAGATAGAGATATTATTATTTAATTAATTTTCGGAATAAATTTAATTATTTAATAAATTCTGAAAATTATTTTGGAACCTTATTTTCTCAGAATTTCGTGCTGATCGCTGCTGTGCATTTAGAATTTGAATTTGATGAATGGGTGTGGCAAATTGAGTGTTGATTGTGATAAATATGGATTTTATTCATAAAAATCCAAGTGTTGGGTTTTGATGCAAAAATTGGATTTTAATGATTATATTAAATAGTGGGGTTTGAAAAAGTGAGATATTGGCTTTTTGATTCGAAATGAGCGTGTCCCCACGCGCGTGAGTAATTTCTGGAATATTTTTAAAATGAAGAAAAATGGCCGGGATCACTGTTTTAAAGTGGAAGCATTGAGTGAAATATAAAGTGTCCTGGGGCCAAGTATGCTTTGACTGTGTGATAACTAAGAGGAATCGTCCTGGGCTATTGAGCCGGACTTGCCCCTATATGGGATGCCCACGCGGTGGTTGCGGGTCGCAGTAGATTCTGGGCCCAAGCTCATTCGGGAATGCCGTCGACGTACTGACGAAGCCACGTTCCAAGGGGGGAGGCGATGCCTGGCTATATGCCAGTAGATAGCCGAACTGCAAGTAGGTTATGCCCTTGTGTGGCAGTGAATATCAATTGGAATGCATGTTTAGTGTTGTTGATGTGTCAAATTATGGGACGGAATTATGTGGCATGGAATGGGACGTGTCATAACGATTTAGTCTTATAATCAGGACCCCCGCGGTTGTTGGTTATATGAAAGTGAATGCATTCCGGTTGTTTAAGTTCCTATTACTGTCTGTGATTGAGTGATTTGAATTGTGCTAATCTGCAAGAAGGAATTGAGGCGAGGTAAGTTCTCTGTGTGATGTGGCTAGGCCACCCCGGGGTGTATTTTCTTTCTAATAAGGGTTTAGGGGGTTGAACTTGCTGAGACATCGTCTCATCCCGGTTTTGGGATTAAAAATTTCAGGTCCCTAGATGGCGGTCGTGGAGGGCCCGAAGCCCTCCTTAAGGAGTTGCAGAGGTGAAGTCATAAGGATTGGAGAACGTGTCCGACTTGTAGGTCGTAGGACAGTTCATTTTTGAGAGCCGGTCTCTTGTAGACTTTTGGTTGTAGGCTTCTGTTTGTAATTCCGTTGAATTATGAAAGTGTTATGTTGTGGTTTTGCTTCCTGCTTTTCTATCCTGTATTTCATTGTCAGGGGTTTTATAATACGTTCCGCTTGCGCAATGATAAAATAATGGGGTCGACGACAATACTTGGGAATGTCACATTTGCATGACCATGGTGGGATGTTGGCGCGCTCGAGGTTCGGGGCGTGACAGCATACTTCTGATGTAAAACAAACTTTGACACAAAAGTCTGGCAGTCTTCAGACTTTGACACAAAAGTCTGGAAATCTTCAAAATATAATGTAGATAAGTTTTGTCAGCTTCAAAACATCAAAGGAGTTTTCTCCAACAATCTTTCCCTTTTTTATGGTGACAAAACTTCCCTACAGATTTAAGGATTTATAATCTGCAAAACAACACTTTAGCAAGTACATAATATCTTATAAAAACAATTTATTAAGGATTTGGATAGAATCGATTCCGCAACCACAAAAACATGTTAATCTTGAAAATAGACAAGGACAAGATTAAACATCCACATCCATAATCACTACCACCACAGAGATTGCTGTAGAATATAAGTGTTCAAAACAATCAAACAAACTCAAATCAAATCTGCAAAAGTAAGTTCAAATCTGCACATTCTCCCCATTTTTGTCAGCAGCAAAAAGTGATGAAAGTCAAAATAGAGAAAAGATAAATGAAATCATTGTTGTTTTGGAATTTGAACTAGTTGGAAATCCCCCATTGACTGCACTACCTCCTCAACCTTCTGGCACCAGCGATGAACATTCTCAACTTGAGTCTGAATAGTCTTGAGAATTTGAAGAGTCTGATCATTCTTGGCCATAGTCTGAAAAACTTGTTGATTCAAAGTCTGTACCTGAGTGTCTAAATATTGTATCTTTCTAGTGTGAAAATCAAAAGTGGATCTCAAGGCAGTGTGAAGTTTCTGTATCTCAATCTCCATAGCATATTGCTGAGCTTTTACCTCCAAAAGGAGCTCTATCATCCTTGGATAGTTAGCATTCGGTTCAGTCTGCGCACTAGCTTCAGCGAATTGAATTCGTGGAGAGTTGAGAGATGAGGGAACATCAACTTGTCTAGCACCATGACTCAGAGTAGATTCTTCAATGACAGCTTCAGGATATTGAGAAGCATAGACATCTTCTGGTTATGCAGGAGATCGACTTATACCATCACTCGCAAAATGCGGAGAATAAGTTCCTGTTTTCTCAACCTCCCCCTGTTTCTGTGCCTACATATGGAGAAGGGATTCCTTCTTCTTCTGTCTTCTCTTTTTGAGAACAAGAGTGATGTTTTGTCTCTATTCGTACTCCTACTGGTCCACTCCTAGTTGCTTCTAAGTCTTCAGACAATGTGATTGCAATTGTCTCTTCATAAGAGTCATTCTCACCCTTCTTTTCAGAATGACCTTCTTCTTCTTCAGCTTCTACTCCGGCTTCTCTTTCTTCTTCTTCTTCTTCTTCTTCTTCTTCTTGCTCTGTCTCTTCTCTGTCTCCTCCTTCCTTTTCCTTTGGGTGCTCAAAACCAACAAAACCTTAAAGATTATTTAAGGCAATGGCAGTGTAAAATCATCATCATTATCTTCGTCTTGCAGGATAAGTGATCTTCTCCTCTTTGCAGGTTCTTGCACAACTTCCTTGCCTTTCCTCTTTCTTCCAGCCAAGTCTTCCTTGGTTTTACTTGAGGACTCATCCTTCAAGTGCTTAATAGCCTTGTTCAGATCCTTCAACCTCATCTTCAAAATCATCTTCAGTCCTATCACCATAGGAGCAATAGTTCGAGAACAAAGTGATGCAAGAAACTGGATCTAAAAGTATCTAAACAACTTTGTAACCAGTGCAGAATAAGACAACTGTCCTTTATCCTTCATAATTGTCTTGTACATGTGCATCAAGATAGTATGAGGGAGTGAAAAGCGAATCCCATTGCAGATAGCAAACATGAGTCTTGCTTCGAATTTAGAAACATCCGTTTTTGATGTACTTTGGTCTGATGCAATTAATGACAATTTTGTGCAACAAAACATTTGAGGCTGATAGTCTAGAATATGTGATGCCTCCTTCTGGTAATTTGTCCTTGACAAGAAATCTAGTTGCTTGACCCACGGAGACACCAATTGGTTGAAAACAACTCCTTTCCACCCTAAGAATGTTTGCTAGTGTGTCAACATCCACCACATAAGCTTTATTACTCACAGTAAACTGGATTCGATTTTGGTCAAGAAAAGACAGATTTGAATAGAAAAATGCAGTCAACTCTGGATATGCTACAGCCGTCTCAAAACAAAAATTCTCAAGTTGAAGGAAAGCCAACTTTTCCCTCAAATTCACCTTGATCAAGTCTAAAAAGTCAAAATCGATCGATCGATGGTTCATTACCCCTCTTTTCAGCAATTTGGTGTAAACCCTTTTGTGTTCCTTAAAACAAAAGAGTTTCGTTCTATCACCCGGTTCATATGTAGCCACACCTATTCTAGGTTGAAAGTTCGAAAATATCCATTCATCATCATCTTTACGTTCGGGCTGATTCTGAGAGCTAAACTAAGATCAGAAGGAAAGTTAAGAAAAGTTTCGTCTGCCGCTCTTTTCAGCACTATACCCAAATGTTCCATCGTTCTTAAAAACAATGTTTCATTTCTATGCCCATGTCTTCTCAAGAAATTAGTAAGAAAAGTCATGGGAGAACAAACCTGCTTTAGATAAGTGTAATGCTTATAAAGAACATGGGGAGTCAAAGTTCGGAGAGGAACTGCATCTTACTTGACTTCCTCTTCCAATGGTTGGCATGGAGGGTTTTGTAGAGTGCTGTGGAGACTTTTGCGGAGAGTCTTCTTTAGTCAAATCGAAATGTCTCTGCCTTTCTGGCACATTCCGAGGCCCCTTGCTTGCAATCCAAGAGGATTTCTTTTGGTAAGACATGGATGCAGGCTTGGAGGATTTCACAGATAGGTTCGAGTGAAGAAAAGATGGAAACTTGTAGAGCAAACTGGAGAGTAAAAGTCAAAGAAGTAGAGAATCTGTATTTCAAGGTTTTGAAGCAATGCTCGAAAGAAATACTCGAAGGCATATAAAGAAATTGAAGCGGGGTATTTGAAACATCACAATAAAATGCCTTTTCAGAACAATTTTCAAAAATGTAACTTCCAAAAATTCAAAATTCGAAAATTATCAATTAAATAATTATTTCTAAAAATAAATTAGGCAAGCGACAATTTAGATAATCATACCTTTTCATTCCAAAAATTAAAATACCCGAATTCGAGACATTCTCATACTAAAGTAGCATTTGGAAATTCTGAGTCGACCAACTTCGGACTTTAAATAAGAGGAGATATAATATTTAGCTTGCTGCGAATAGACTCAAATAGATTTTTCTCCAGAGGTTTCGTAAAGATGTTTGCCAACCGATTCTTCGAATCAATGAACTGAATCATAATCTCCCAATTCTGGACATGATCCCTTATGAAATGAATTTTTATATGCTTTGCTCATGAATGAAGAATTGGGTTATTGGTGAAATTAATAGCACTTGTGTTGTCGCATCTGATCTCGATGCACAATCTTCTATTCCAAATCTCTCAATTGTTGTCTTATCCATAGGATTTGAGAATAACAACTCCCAAGAGCAACATACTCTGCTTCTGCTATTGATAATGCTATAGTACTTTGCTTCCTTGAGAACCAAGATACTAGCATATTTTCTAGCAGTTGACAAGTGTCAAATGTGCTTTTTCTATCGATTTCTCAATCGGTTAAATCAACGTCTAAATATCCAAATAAAGTAAAGTCTCATTCTTTTGGGTACCACAAACCCAGCTTTGGAGAAGTCGCAACATATTTAATGATGCGTTTTACAGTACTTAAGTGAGATTCTTTAGGATCAGACTAAAATCTAGCACAGATACAAACACTGAATAAAATATTAGGTCTAGAAGCAGTAAGGTAAAGAAGAAAACTGATCATGCATCTGTATAACTTCTTATCTACTTTCTTCCCTCCTTCATCCTTATCCGGTTTCGAAGAGCTTGACATTGGTGTCTCTATCTTCTTGAAATTCTCCAACCCAAATTCTTGATGAGATCTCTTGCATATTTGTCTTGATGAATGAATATATCATTCTTCGATTGTCTTACTTGCAATCCCAGAAAGAAGGTTAACTCACCCATCATGCTTATCTCGAATTCATCCTGCATAGATCTTGAAAATTTCTTGCAGAGACTTTCATTAGGAGAACCAAAGATAATATCATCTACATAAATTTGTACTAATAGAAAATCTTTTCCTTCTCTCTTTATAAACAGAGTAGTATCAACATTTACTTTTTCAAAACCATTTTGAGTTAGAAACTTACATAACCTTTCATACCAGGCTCGAGGTGCTTGCTTCAGTCCATACAAGGCATTTTTCAGTCTGTAGACTGAGTTTGGTTTCCTTGGATTTTTAAATCCTGATGATTGTTCCACATAAACTTCTTCTTAAATAATTTATTGAGGAATGCACTTTTGACATTCATCTGGAATAACCTGAAATTTTATAACAAACAAAAGTAAGTAATAATTTAATCGCTTCTAACCTCGCTACTGGTCTAAAGGGCTCGTCATAATCTATCCATTTTTCCTGTGTATATCCTTTTGCCACAAGTCTTGCTTTGTTTCTGATCACTTTTTCTTTCTCATCCATCTTGTTCCTGAAAACCCACTTCGTTCCAATCATAGATTTGCCTTTGGGTTTTGGATTCAGCTCCCATACATCATTGATGTTGAATTGTTAGAGTTTTTCCTACATAGCTTCTATCCAGCTTTCATCAGATAAGGCTTCGTTTACACCTTTTGGTTTTACCACAGAAACAAGTACTAGAGCACTGGACTCTTCTATTCCTTTGGATCTGATGCGAATTCCTTCATCAATGTTGCCAATGATGAGTTATTTGGGATGACTTGACTTGTGCTTCCAGTTGTTGTTTAATTTGAGAGTCTGTTGATCCTCTGCTTCGTTTGAATCTTCTCGATTTGCTTGTTGTTGTTCTCTAGAAATTTGAACCTCTTTGGGAGAAATAGACTTTGTAAAGTCTGGAACATGTTCAAACTCTTCAAATTGAGTTTGATCTGGTTGATTCTGCACATAATTTTGAAACTTAACGTTCATAGATTCTTCCACGGATTGAGTCTTTTTGTTAAAGACCTTGTAAGCTTTGCTTAAAGTTGAATAGCCAAGAAAGATTCCTTCGTCTGATTTTTCTTTGAACTTCCCAAAACGATCATTCACATTCTTCAGAATAAAACATTTACAGCCAAAGACATGAAAGTAGGAAACAATAGGCTTCTTTCCTTTATATACTTCATAAGGAGTTTTATCTAGGATAGGCCTCAAGAGTACTCTGTTAATAATATAACAGGCAGTAGAAACTGCTTCCGCCCAGAATCAAGAGGATAATATACTATCTATCAAGAGATTTCTGGCCATCTCTTGTAAGAATATATTCTTCCTTTCCACAACCCCATTTTGTTCTGAAGTGTATGGAGAAGAGAAAACATGCTGAAAACCAGATTCATCATAGAACTTCGCAAACTTCTGATTTTCAAACTTACCTCCATGGTTAGTTCGTACGCTTGAAATAGCATAACATTTTTCATTATGAACTTTCTTTGCAAACTTCGAGAAATAAGAAAAGGCTTTAGACTTACTTATCAGAAAACATACCCAAGTGAAGCGAGAGTAATCATCCACGATTACTCTCACTAATTTTCTTTCCACCAATACTTTGAGTTCTGGTTGATCCAAAAAAGTCCATATGAAGAAGCTGCAGAGCTCGATTGGTGGAGACTTGATTCACAAGTTTAAAGGAACTTCTGACTTGTTTTCCTAAAACACAGAGAGTGCACAACTCATTCTTCTGGTAAGCCAGATTAGGAAGGCCTTGAACAAGCTTCTTAGAAGAAATCTTGGCAATCTACTTCATGTTAACATGACCAAGCTTCCGATGCTAGAGACTTGCTTCATGAAGCAGCTTGAGTCTCTTGTCATATGCCTCGAACAGCCACTATTCAAATACCATTTGATCTTTATTTTAATAGTGACTTATAATCAAAAGAAAAACTCAAATTTTCTTTGGTACCCAGATTTTCTTGGGTCCATGAGAGTTAGTATTAAAATCAGTCTTAGCTCAATCCTTCTTAAGTGGTCTCCAAACCTTGGAACATTCTTTCTCGAAATATTTTGAGCTGTTACACTTTGAACATCTGAGTGCACTACAAAATTAACATGTTTTACAAAAAATTTTTGAAAATGATTTCTATAAAATGCCTTTGCAAGTATTTGTTTAATTCTTTCTTTTACTTTGGGAAAATCAATTAATTGAATAGTTTCTGAAGTTATACCTAAACCAAATTTGTTAAAGTATGGTATTTGAGCTGAAAGAATTTTCTCTAGTTTCTCGGATCCTTTTGAAATTTTTTTTTTGTAATATTTAAAATATCTCTTTTTAAAATGGTGTTTTCCTTTGAAAGAGAATTATAATTTTCTTTCAAATTATCAAAAATTGTTTTCAGACTTTCAAATTTTTCTTTCCAAGAAACTTCCTGTTGCCTGAGCTTAGAATTCTCCATTTTTAGTTCGGAAATCTTTTTAAGAGAGGATTTAAGACTAATACAGAGTTCATCTATATACTTAGAGACTTTGATAGGACTTTTTAAGGCACTAACCTCAATTTCTTTGTCTGAATCTAAATCAGAGTCTATTTCTGATTCTAAGTCTGAGTCGGAATGAGCCATCAGACATTTGACATATTCTTCTTCACTTTCCTTACACTCGGTGTCACTCCAAATTTCTGCTTTGAGAGCCTTTTTGTACTTCTCAGTTTTTCCTTTCTTCTTCTTCAACAGAGGATAGTTATGTCTCGATATGCCCATTTCATATAACATCATTACTAGTTTCATTGTCTTCTGCTGATTTCTTCTGGAAATTCTACATGTTCTGTTTCTTCCAATTAAATCTTTTTCCCTTTCTATTCAACTTTATGAATTTTTTGATTATAAGCATCAGCTCATCATCGTTCATATCATCATCTATATCATTAGAATCAATGTTAGACTTTAAAGCAATTGATTTATTACCTTTAGGATATTCCTCATCATTGATCTGCTCCACTTCGTACGACTAAAGTGTTCCAATTAATTCTTCTACTGATAGAGGCATAATCCTTTGAGTCTCTCTAATTGAGGTCTTTACATTATTCCAATCCTTTGAAAGTCCACGCAACAGTTTATTGACTTTTATTGGTCCAAAAATTGGTTGACCTTAATAAGCCAAGCCATTCACAATCTATGTAAAGCGACTAAACATATCAGTAATAAATTCTCCAGGCTTCATTTTGAAGGCTTCATACTGTCTAAGCAGAATGTTTATTTTGGTTTCCTTCACACAGTCAGTCCCTTTATAAATAATGTGTAATTTGTCCCAAACTTCTTTTGCTATTTCACAAGAAGAAATTCGGTTATATTTAGTGAGAAATAAGGGACAATATAAAGAGTAGATAGCTTTAGCGTCAAGAGCTTGTTTCTTGGTAATTTCAGCTTGTGTTGTTTTGTCAGCATCAACAACTTATTTCCCTTTGTCTGAGGTTGATGTTGCTTTAGGATTGATCCCTTTTTCAACAACATCCCACTCCAAGGGATCTCTTGATCTGAGAAAAGCCTTCATCTTATTATTCCATACATTGTACTTCTTTCCATCAAAGTAAGGAGGTCTGGTGTTGCTCTGACCTTCAACCAAACGTGGAGCCAAAATACTAATCATATAGGATCTTTAGCTTAGAAGTAAAACACTTCAATAATTAAGCACGTAAATTCTGATACCAATTAAAAGTGCTAGTATGAACACCTAGAGGGGGGTGAACAGGTGTGAAGACAATTTTTCACAAAGAAAAATAGGAATATTCTACTTTTGAAAGTGAGTTTGAAGAGCAATAGACTTTGAGCGAGTTCAAACTTTAGTAGTTAAATAGAATTATGAACAAAATAAAGGAGTTCATGGGAGAGAATAAGAACACATAATTTATAGTGGTTCGGCTTAGATCAAGCCTACGTCCACTTTCCCACGTTGACAGCCTTCTGGCTTATTTCCACTATCAATCAAATGAGAATTTACAATCTTATGATCTCGACTTCACAGTGAAGAGTCTCTACTACTCTCTCACGAAATTGCACTATAAGTTTCTGTGACATCCTGATTTTCAGATTTTGATTTCGATTGGATAAGTCGGGCTGGATAAATCGGGTCTTTCATTAACGTGACTATAGTGTTTTTCTCTGAGATGGTCACTCATAGGATAACTGACCTATCTAGTGAAACTATTAAGGGATTTTAAATGCAATAGATTTGAGAATTCGACCAGGAATCAACTACTCGACCGTCCTAATCTGCAAGGGTCATTGTAATATAATTAAAAATCGATCAGAGACTGGAGATAAGTCAATTCGACTGAAATGTTGATCAAAGTGTGGGTGATTCTACCTAATTACAAAATTCTCGTTGATTGGCACTAAACCAATTTTCTGTTATTTTTGGTACCTTGTGTCCGTATTTGAAACCTTTAGATTTTCATGACCATCGAGAGTCACCAATGTGTCGGATGGGTTCATTGTGGTTCGAAGAAAATCGACCATATGTCAATTGTGCTAAAAATTCCTAAAAGCTATCCAGTAGGTAAGGTCATACTAAAAGCATGTTTGATTGAAAATAACTGTGAATTTGAATTCAATTTTGGAAATTGAAAGTCCTGTCATGTCACGGGTCATTCTAGGAATATTGACTCACCTTTTGGGGAAATTCTAGAGAGTTCAAGATTTTTCGGGAAAACAAGACGGACGATTCGGAAAATGAACGGAAATACGGATTGGCCAATTTGAAGAGACTTTTGGCATCTGGTGTAAGTGAATCAGTGAATGGAAGTTGTTTGGGCTTTTTCTGCATTCGAATTAGACCTCAACCGGATTTGTTATCAGATGCCGAGAATAATGAAATAAAAGTCGATTTTGAAGAAAATTTGTGGGATTGAAGGACCGTCTTATTTTGGCTTTCAATCAGGACTTTAAATTGGACAAATGGGTATAGAATTTGGCCTAGCTTGACCAATTGAATTGTTGTGTGGAAGTTGGACAAAATTATAACTTGGTTTTGTTTTATTTTCTCCTTCTTTTCCTTTGGACCCACGCCCCAAGCATGCACACTCTCCCCTTCAGCTGACGTTGCCCCCACCTCATGCACGCTTTCTCTCTCTCACTCCATGTTTTTCTTTTCCCCCCACGCACGCATGAACACCCCCCACCCGCACGTTATTTCTTCTTTTTCTCTTCTCTTCTCTCTCTCTCTCTCTCTCTTTTGCTCGCTACCCCACCGACGGTTTTCCCCCTGCAGAAGGCCAAATTCACTTTCCCTTGTTTGACCAAGTTCATTCTTATCCAATTGATACAGATCTCTTTTCTCTGTTGGTGTGGATGGTTTTCCTCCCGCCGCACGTGTTGTTTCTTCTTCTTTGACTGGGACACTGTTGAAAGAGCTAGTATGAACACTTAGAGGGGGTGAATAGGTGTGAAAACAGATTCTACAAAATGTAGTGAAATCCTTTACTTTTAACCTGAGTCTAAATAATAACAGACTTTTGAAACTGAGTCTGAAGAGCAGCACACCTTGAGCGAGATCGGATTTTAGCAGTTAAATAGAATTACGAACAAAATAAAGGAGTTCAGGAAAGAGAATAAGAACACAAGGTTTATAGTGGTTCGGCTTAATCCAAGCCTACGTACACTCTCCCACGTTAACAACCTTCTAGCTGGATTCCACTATGCAATCAACAAGAGATTACGACTTTGAATGCAAAAACTTAGTAATAGATCACACTATCTCACTAAGTCACTCTTTTGGTATTTCTCTCACGATCACAAACGTTTAAGCTCACCAAAGACAAGTGTATGATCGAAGGTCGCTCAGACTTTGGAATTATAAATTCTACGCTTCGTCTCTTACTTGATCATCGGTCCTTGATCTCCTTAAATACTTCTCCACTTCCAAACTAGCCATTGGACAGTATCTTAGATGATCATCTTCCAATCTACCCGTTGGACAGATCTATATCTAGAAGATTTGGTAGCCGTTGAGTGATAAAAGTAGAATCTCAAATTGATTCCGATCGCCCATACAAACAGAATCTTAGTTTCCATAAGTAGAGCTTCTTCGTATAGAAAGTTCTTGTCTTCAAGATCTAATTGTCAATCAATTAGATTGAGTCAATCAAATCAATCTTGATGTAGAATCCAAATAAGATCAGTAGCCGTTATACATTTAGGGCTTGTGTTACGTTCTGTCTCATTCTGGATGTAAATCTGAGAGTCTTTAAACTGAAGTAGAGTCTGAGTGTCCTTATTCTGAAATAGACTTTACGATTTGAACATAAGTGTGAACATATTCTGCTTCTGAACAAATTTAGCCTTAAAGTCTGGACACGATCTGAATAAGTTCAGCTTTATCATAGAGTCTGTCTTCTGGTTCTTCATTCACATCAGTCTGGAATTTGTTAGAGTGAGCAGACTTCTGATATAGAATGGACTTTGACACTAAAGTCTAGCAGTCTTCAGATTTTGATACAGAAGTCCGGAAATCTTCAGAATAGATTTTGGACACCTTGACATATTCTATCATCCGCATGATATGTTACTCAACTATTAAACACGTTAGTAGCTTTTGATTTATTTTGTCATCTTCAAAACATCATAAGTGATTTCCTTAACAATCTCCCACTTTTTGATGATGACAAAACAATCTCTGAATATGCAGATGTATAATCACACTTTTTAAGATAATAAATCAATGCAATCTTAAAGAATAATGTAATTCAAAATAGCAAATAGACCAAGATAGCAAATAATTATGCATATAATTATATATGTAAAGATAATTGCAGCTCAATAAATATCAACACATATACATATTTATATTCTCTCCCCCTTTTTGTCATAATCAAAAAGTGATAACAATAGAAATAGTATTACGTAGAGAATATAAAATTATAGCAAATATCTTTCATGAAACACAATTTCCAAAAATCAGCTTTTATAAAGTAAATCGAATATTAAAGATATGCAATATAGCTCACTTCGATCATATATATCAGCAAATATCTAATAAAAATCACTGATGCATTATAAAATTTACTTATCATTTTTGTCATAATAAAATGATAATATCAATAAGAGATTTGTTAATGACAAAAGGTAATAAAAGATGTACTAATCGGATTTTGTAGAACTTGATAAGTTCTAATACATTTACCTTTTCCTTCCTTCCATAATAATCAAGATCACAATCGATTCAAAGGATTTTACTATAATTGATCAATGCTCCTCCTCAATTAGTTGCTTTTTTGAGATGATCACGATTTTTTCCTTTCTTTTGGATTCGCTTTCTCCCCCTGTCATCATGACAATATTTGCAATAGCATTAATTGTGGCATGTGCATGTTGAGCTGAATATCATTCCATTATTTCCTTCGTAGCAACAATATCCACAACAATCATTTGTATTTTGAAATTCAAGGCAAAAATTTATTTTCTTCAATCAAGCTCTTCTCGAATTCAACCTACATAAACTTAACAAACTTTTTGTACAAATAAGCTGTAATAATATCCACATAATATATAATGCCATTTCTTCAATAAATATATTGAATAGCATATATAAAATTATCAATTATTAAAATTCAGAATTACTCAATCTTTCGTACGACACATAAGGGATTTCCTCAACAATTTGCAAAAACTTTGCACAAGGAAGAGAATTTTTGAACCTCCAGAAGATAGTATAGAATCTCCATGATTTTCAAATCGAGCTTTTCTAAGATTCTTTTGTCACCTGCAAATTCTTGTATAATGGATAATCATCTTTGCAAAAGTGTCACATAACATATTTCTTTGATTTGCGGATCGAACTTGCTAGATTTAATATATCTTCTAAGAATATAGCAAGAATATCCATAAATATGCAGTAATATCTTTCGAGATCAAAGAGATTTCCTTGAGCATAAATCTCAAATATATATTATTGATGCATTTCGCAAAAAGAAATATAATATTTCTATCACGTGCCAAATCAAGTAAAAACTTGCAATGCCTTATATTTATGACAAAAGATGTTTGTAATATAATAAACAATCATCCAAAATTATAATAAATTCACGTAGAAATTTGTAAGGCGGGATGATAAAAAATATTCCCTTACTCATGGTATATGTTTGAAATATACCATTGCTAACAAAATCATTACCAATCTTCGTAGGAGATATTTTTCTGATTGCACCAAAATTTGTGTAGATTCGCAATCATTGTTGCCTTATTGAATTTCCTGCAATGCACTCATTTCCTTTTTGGTATCCATCAATTTGGATCCTTCCATTTCGTTAGAGCAAAATATAAAATCTCCATAGATAATCAAATATTCTTTCTAAACTCATCATAATAAAGTATTTAAGGAAAGAATATCTTGCACAAAAGTAAATTCTCACTTAATTAAAGCACAATAAAATGATAATAAAATCATTGAATATCTAAGAAAGAATATTTTAATATCACGTAAAACAGATTTCCACTTTACAAAATATGACAAAATCTGATAGCATAAAATCAAACCAAATAAATTCAATTGTCTCTAAGCAAGATATAAAAAATAATCACACGTATTAAATCAAATCTCAACTCACGAATCACAAAAACAAGTCATACAATTCTTTCTTCAATAAAAAAAATATTATCATTATAAAATCTCAATCAACCAAGGATATATTGAATATCAAGTATAATGAGAATTATTGCCCAAATCAAATTGAGAAAGAAGAAAAAATTCCTTATTAAATTCTCTTTCTTCTTCTCCTTTATTTCCTACAAAAACAGCTCATTGAGAGTTAGTAGAGTTTGTTGTTTTTACCAAATCTTTCTTAATAGATCTCCAGACTTTAGGACATTCTTTCTCAAAGTGTTTCGAGTCTCCACAATTTGAACACTTGAAGTCATTTCGACCAACAGATTTTGTAAAAATCTTTTGAAAATGCTTCTTATACGCAAGTTTAGGAAGTCTTTGTCTAAGTCTCTCCTTAACTTTAGGAAAATTAATTAGATAATCACTTTCCTTATTGAAACTAAGTCCCGACTTATTATAGTAAGGTACTTGTATTGAAAGAATATGTTCTAATGTTTTTGAACCATTTGAAAATTTTGTCGAAATATTTGAAAATTCTTTCTTTAAAGAATCATTTTCTTTGACAAGTAAGTCTCAACTTTCTTTTGTTAGTAGAAAATCTTTTTGCAAAATTTCAAAATTTTTTTTTTCAGAAAGATCTTGTTGCCTAAGCCGATAATTCTCCTTTTTAAGTTCGAAGATCTTTTTAAAAGAAAATTTGAGATTTAAGCAAAGCTCATTTATATACTTTGAAACTTTGAGAGAAATTTTTGAATGGCTTACCTCAATTTCCTCATTGGATTTTGAGTCTGTGTCTGAGTCAGACTCTGATTCTGAGTCTGTGTCTGAGTTAGACTCTGATTCTGAATGTGCCATCAAGCATATATTTCATTGCTCATCATCTTCTTTCATTGTTCTTTTCTGCCCATTTTGCTTGTATTGTCTTTTTCCATCGAATTTCCTTCCTTGTCTACTTAGCTTTTTGAATTTCTTAATCATAAAGGCAAGTTCTTCGTCGTCCATGTCATTTTCTAAGTATGTATCATAAGAATCAGCATTAGATATTAAAGCGATGGACTTCTTACCTTCGGGATTTTCATCATTGAGTTGTTCCACTTCATAAGATTAAAGAGTGCCAATTAATTCATCAACGGAGAGTGGCATAATCCTCTGAGTCTTTTGGATTGAGGTCTTGACATGATTCCAATCTTTTGAAAGACCTTGCAAAAGTTTGTTGACTTTCATTGGGGTAGAAATTGGATGACCTTGATACGCCAAACCGTTTACAATTTCTGTAAAACGATTGAACATATCTCCAATCGATTCTCCTGGCTTCATCTTAAAGGATTCATATTGGCCAAACAGGAAGTTTACTTTTGTCTCTTTTACACGATCAGTCCCTTCATATGTAACATGAAATCTATCCCAAACTTTTTTTGCTATATCACATGAAGAGATTCTATTATACTCAATAGGAGACAATGCACAATATAAAGAATAAATGGCTTTTGCATCAAGAGCTTCTCTTTTGGACATCTCCGTCCGAGACATAGAAGCAGGGGGTTTATTTTCTTTGTCTTTGCCAATCTTATTTGATGTAGACACAACAGTGGGATTGATTCATTTTTCCACAACATCCCATTGCAAGGGATCTCTGGATCTTAGGAATGCCTTCATGTTCTTTCACACGTTATATTCTTTTTCATCAAAATATGGTGGCCTAGTCTTGCTCTGTCCCTCTATAAGTCCTGGTGCCAAGATACTAGCCATAGAAGATCTTTAGCTAAAAAGTAAAAATACTTTTATAAACCGAGCACTTGGCTCTGATACCAATTGAAAGGGCTAGTATGAACAGCTAGAGGGGGTGAATAAGTGTGAAAACAGATTCTACAAAATGTAGTAAAAACCTTTACTTTTAACCTGAATCTGAATAACAACAGACTTTTGAAACTGAGTTTGAAGAGTAGCAGACCTTGAGCGAGATCAGACTTTAGCAGTTTAATAGAACTACAAACAAAATAAGTGAGTTTAGAAAAGAAAATAAGAACACAAGGTTTATAGTGGTTCGGCTTAATCCAAGCCTACGTCCACTCTCCCACGCTAACAGTCTTCTAGCTAGATTCCATTATGCAATCAACAAGATATTACAACTTTGAGTGCAAACACTTAGTAGTAGATCACACTATCTTACTAAGTCACTCTTTTGATATTTCTCTCACGATCACAAACGTTTAAGCTCACCAAAGACAAGTGTATGATCGAAGGTCGCCCAGACTTTGGAATTATAAATTTTACGCTTCGTCTTTTACTTGCTCATTGGTCCTTGATCTCCTTAAATACTCCTCCACTTCCAAACTAGCCGTTGGACAGTATCTTAGATGATCGTCTTACAATCTACCCGCTGGACAGATCTGTATCTAGAAGATTTGGTAGCCGTTGAGTGACAAAAGTAGAATCCCAAATTGATTCTGATCGCCCATACAAACAAAATCTTGGTTTCCATAAGTAGAGCTTCTTCGTATAGAAAGTTCATGTCTTCAAGATCTAATTGTCAATCAATTAGATTGAGTCAATCAAATCAATCTTGATGTAGAATCCAAACCAGATCAGTAGCCGTTATACATTTAGGGCTCGTGTTACGTTTTGTCTCGTTCTGGATGTAAATCTGAGAGTCTTCAGACTGAAGTAGAGTCTGAGTGTCTTCCATCTAAAATAGACTTTACAATTTGGACATAAGTCTGAACATATTTTGCTTCTGAACAAATTTAGCCTTAAGGTTTGGATACGGTCTGAATAAGTTCAGCTTCATCATAGAGTCTATCTTCTGGTTCTTCATTCACATTCAGTCTGGAATTTGTTAGAGTGAGCAGACTTTGACACTAAAATCTGGCAGTTTTTAGACTTTGACACAGAAGTCTGGAAATCTTCAGAATAGACTTTGGACAATATCTTTTACATATTCTATCATCTGCATGGTCTGTTACTCAACCATTAAACACGTTAGTAGCCTTTAATTTGTTTTGTCATCTTCAAAACATCATAAGGGATTTCCCTAACAACTGCCACCAAGACCGATGAAGCTGCTTCTTTCTATTTTGTTGTTGTCCATCCCTTTTGCGTTTCCTGCCCCACCGAATCTACTGCCCCATTTTTCTCTCTTGTTTATTTACGTCCCCCGCACGTCTGCCCCAAAAAAACCCCACCGAATCTCTATGTTTTCAACCCTTTAATCTTCACGAGTCAACCCAGCGACGTCCCTTGCTTGTGTGTTGACTTTAGTGGCCGCGAAATCGGCTCATCGAGCGGCCCAGCACCACCCAAGCGCAGTGACGTCTTCAACTCATCCCTTCCTCATTCATGATCTTCCTAGTCAGCCAATTAGACTAGCCCGCATCTCCATTCGTGGGTTCTAAAATCGAACCGAGCCATGGCCCGTACCACCACTTGTGACTGGCGAGCGTAGCCCAAGCCGGATTCAAATCAGCCCCACAGCATCCTATTTCATCATTCTGCAGCAAGGGTTGTGGGCCTTTGTCGCGACCTATTTTTCGGGTGTGAACCACCTAGGGTTTGGCTAATGGATTGTTAAGCCTAGACTTAACTCGGGCTCTCCCAAGCCCATACCAATTCACGAATTAGGTTTAAATTCTTAACATGCAAATATATTTTATCTAGGAGTCGCCACTAATCTATTTTTTTGTGGGTCGATTAGAAACCCAAGTAAAGTAACGGGAGATTTACTTTACTCCTACGAACTAGAGACTATGGGTACGGGGACTTGATTACACTAGATTTCTCTAATGCCCTTTCGGTACCATTTCTTTTATTTTCCAAAATGTTTGTGCAGGCAGCTTGAATTAATTTTAAATCTACTTCCCTAACATGTGAAACGATCATACGGGTGCACAAACCACCAATTTAACACCCAAGTAAAGCAATAAATAAATTGCAGGACTTACCTCGTAGTAACGAAAGCATCTGCGTTGTTAGTTTAGAATTCACATAAGCAATCATAAATATGATTTCTAATTAACACACAATTTCTTTTTTTGTTTTCACTTAATTAATGAGAATCATGCTTTATGCAATGCATGCCGCTAATCTAATATAGAATAATATGACATGGCAACATGGCTTAGCTATATGACCTAGTTCTAATGACATGCAATTTCTAATTAGGTGAACCTAGCAACAATCATTAAATGACGTGCATTTCATGAACCTAACGCTATATGACATGCACATAATTTTTTTTAATAAGCATGCATTCTATCCTAATATGCAATGACGTGCAAAGAATGTCTTAATTCAACATGATATATGCATGATGATTTTTTTGTGTTTTTTTATTAATTTCGAAATTAAAATTTCACATGCAATTTAAATAATGATAAAACTAACATCCTAAAAGAATGTGCTTTTTGTTTTGGTTTTCTTTTCTATGATTCAAAATAAAATTCTTATTCTAAATATAAAAGATAATAACTAAAACAAACCTAATTCTAATTCCAATACTTTTTTGGATTTGTCCTTTTACAAAATTAAAATTGACTCAACCAACATGACGGCAAATCAGATAGGATAGGATCGATATCCACAAATTGGCGAACCATATCTCGCACATGAGATCGGGTTGGCCAATTTTGTATAAATCGCGAATCGAATCTCGAGCGAGAGATCGGATTGGCGATTTTTCAAGCGATTGCGATTGCGAGTCGGATTTCGGGCGCGAAAATCGGACTGTCAATCCCAAATTTCAGAGGCAATTTCATGTCGGCAATCTCAATCTTACATCAAAAGATAACTATACTAAAAAGAACGAATAGAATAAAATAAAGAATAAAAATAAGGCAAATAAATAAAAGAAAAACTACCTAAATTAAGATTGTTTTTTTTTTCTCTCTCCCCCTTTTTACGGCTTGGCAACTTCATAGGTGGTTCACCGGAAGTTGGGTCGCTGGCGTTCGAAATTCCAGCGAAGACCGGCAATGGGCGGATCGGCGGCGGCAGCAGCAGGTCGCGGATGGTGTCGCGGGTCAGTCGGAATCGTGCGACCGGAGCAGAGACAGCGGCTCGAAAACAAAATAGGGCCCGAGCCAACAACAGGGAACTCGGCAGCAGGGGCGGCGTCACAGGCAGGCGTCGGGGTCGCTGGTCGGAGCGGCACGAGCGGAGTAGCAGGCAGCTGCGCTCGGAGGAGGCTCTGAGCGAATTTGTTGGGCGTCGGCGTCGGCGTTCAAATCAGCGATGTCACTAAAAAAAAATGGCCTCGGAGCGGATCTGCTTGGCGTTAGAGCAGAGGCGTCGCGGGTGGAGGCGTCGGGCTATCGCGGTGAGGCAGCAGTAATGGGTGGAGCAGGAGCAACGTCGGGTTGTCACGGGTCGGTGCGAGCTGCAGGCGAGGCGCGACGGAGCTTGGGATCTGCTGCAGAGGGCTGCTTGGGTCGGCGCGGTGGAGCAGGGACGAGCTTCGGATGCTGGGCGGCGACTGGCACGGGGGACGAGCGTCGGATTCTGGGCGGCGACTGGCACGGGGACGAGCGGACAGGGGCGTGGGCATGGTAGGCAGCGGCGAGGGGGTGGCGGCGGGGTGCCCACGGAAGAGCGGTGGCCTCGAGTGGCTGCGAGGCAGAGGACAGCGACGGAGAAGATGAACAGCAGCTCCTGTTTTTTTTTACTTTTTCTTCTCTACAGCACATCACTTCTCTCTCTCTGCAGTCCCTCTCACTTCCGTTCCCTGTTCACGTCGTTTCTCTGTTCTTCTTTTGAGCAGAAGGGACAAAGCCCTTTTCTTTTGTTGATTTTTTTTACTTCGAAGAAAAACGAGAACAGCCCTCAAAAACCCTAAAGACAAAGAAAATTCTCTCTTTTTGTCTTGAATTTTTTACCTAGAAATCGAGAGAAAAGCCCCAAAGTGGCTGTGTATTTCTATTGTCTGGCCTCTCCTTAAACCCTATGTATGTTTACTTATTTATAGGGCACGGATTAGGTTTTTTTAAATTTTCCAAATCCATATCCACGAAAATTTCTTTTCGAAACGCAATATTTATTTTTTCCAAACGTAATATTTGCTTTTGAATTGAAATCTCACAAAGATAAATCCGTAAAATATCTCCGAGGATACGGGCTTGGACCGATTTGCTTTTCTCGTGGACTTAGCCCGACTCATCAACTTAAAGTTTCTGAACCATCAATTCTAATCCATCCGTCACCGGCCCAATGTAAATGCAAATAAAAAATAAATGCACCTAAAACTATATGCTATACGATTAACTATTTTTTTAGGGGTAAAATTAAGTCCTAATTTTTTAATACGATAAATGACTAAATGGGTCGCCAAAATTTAGGTGTCAACAACTGCCCCTCTTTAAAGGTGAGCTCGTAGAAGTTGCCTTCAAAGACAAAATGAGACCTAAATTTTGACCATGCACATGCAGTAAATGATTTTTTTGTCGGAACATAAATTCCATTTTTTAATGCAATTTGTGTGATGCATGGAAATGCTAATGCAAATGATAGATGAACCTACCTGGAATAACTTACCTTCGAGGAGGGTAGAGTGATTCAAGATAATTGGTGTTACATGTTCAGGACCCGTACCTTTCTACAGTCGCCTAGTAGGGCAGCAAAGTTTTGTAAGGAAACTACTTTCCTAGGACCCGTACCTTTTTACGGTCGCCTAGTAGGGCAGTGTTTGGTTGGGAAACTACTTTCCTAGGACCCGTACCTTTCTACGGTCGCCTTGACGAAAAAATCGATTTTCCAGGACCCGTACCTTTCTACGGTCGCCTGAATGGGAAAATTGTTTTTCCAAGACCCGTACCTTTCTACGGTCGCCTGAACTGAGGTAATTGCTTTTCCAGGACCCGTACCTTTCTACGGTCGCCTGTTAGAGCAATAAGGTTGTCTAGGACCCATACCTTTCTACGGTCGCCTAAACTGAAGTTTTGCTCGGCTAGGACCCGAACCTTTCTTCGGTCGCCTAACGTTGTAGCATAGATTATCTGACCAGGACCCGAACCTTTCTTCGATCGCCTTAATCAGATTGAATCTGGAGAAAAATCTTTGGGGACAACTCCATCGAGTGTCGATTAAAAGGGACTCTGGACTATGAAAGCACACCAGGTCAATATAAATGGACATCGGGCTACAAAAGCACGCCGAGTCGATAAAGAGGGACTCTGGGCTATGAAAACACGCCAGGTCAATATAAAGGGACATCGGGCTACAAAAGCACGCCAGGTCAATATAAGGACACCGGGCTACAGAAGCACGACGAGTCGATAAAGAGGGACTCTGGGCTACGAAAGCACGCCAGGTCAATATAAAGGGACATCGGGCTACAAAAGCATGCCGAGTCGATAAAAAGGGACTCTGGGCTACGAAAGCACGCCAGGTCGATATAATTGGACAACTTGACCAAGTCAAGTGTCGATGTAGCTGAGAGAGAATACCTGCACAATGACAAGTATTTTAGAGTATGGTAGAGATATACTTACCTGATGATATCTATGATTCTTGGGGATAATGTCTTTTGGAATTTAGATATCCCGTGGAGGTCTTTCACCTCATGGTGGAGGTTTCTCATCTCCTAATATCATGAAACATTCTGAAAGGAACTTGAATTACCTGTCAGACATGATTTAAAGCAAAAACTGATATGCATTCATCAAAGAGATAGACAATCTGAGCTACTCTAGAATGCACATTTCAAAATTCAGTGAGGTTTTCATCAACTCAATCGGGGTTCATGCATAATGACCTTTGCATCACCCAAATTTCCACTGGAGAGAATTATCATTCAAGACAATCTTCACTCATGACATGGATTTCCTAGGAATACCAAATGAGGGACCTTCAGTTAGAAAGGACTTTCACTCACTCTCATTTAGAGGCTATTTTATGATAATCACTCCGTCTCACTATCATCATACCAACAAGGGTCCAAGTATTCTTGCAAGCGGTACGACCTTACCAATCTGAGAGGTCTTTAATAGGGATCGTAATGTAGGTTTGGTCAACGGCTTAACAAATGGGACTCTTTGAGTCAAGGTTATTGAAAGAACAGCTTCGCAATCATTTCCAGGTTTACAAGTCAAGAACCCTGCAAAATGATAAAGAAATAGTCTTGCTCGCACTTCTTCGAGCGATGCTTACAAACATATGAACTCTTATGTTAATTCAAGTGCCCTAATCTGAAGAGACTTTGTAAATGACGTAACGTAGGCTAGGTTCATGGGTTGAGAAATGAAAGGATCATTAGGCTCAAAATATGTGTGAATGGTGAGAGTTGGTGATCATCTTGGCATTGCCACCAGTTTTCTTTTTCACCATCGGGGATTGTCTTCCTGCAGTGCCCCATTGATTATAAAAACTCAGCATTTGAGTTCTTTGAGTATTGCTCCATTGTGATTCAATTCTTGCAATTGACAGTCACCTTATCTTGACTCTCTTTTTCATCTATGGGCATTGGCCTTGCTTTTACCAGGCACACCGCTTTTCATGCCCCTAGTTTTTATTCATTTTTTTCCACTTTTTTCATGGGCATTGGCCTTGCTTTTACCAGGCACACTGCTTTTTCATGCCCCTTAGTTCTATTTTGATTTCTATGCAAGTGTCAAGCAATTACACTTTGAATGACATTCAAACTTTCAAAGGTCTTCATCTGTCTCTTGCCTTGCCCTAGTGTGGGGGATGATCACCAACTGGGTTTAAAAGAAATGAAATTGCAGGCTCAAGTGGGCTATGCAAAGGATATAACTATGTAGGATAGAGAAAGAAATGCTCTTCGTCATCCTAAGGCACTTAAATTACCACATGAATTCAATGTAATAGCATGACTAGAAGATTGATGCAAGTGAGAGCAAGAAAATTTCAATCCATTTTCTTGACCTTATGGTGTTGTCTTACCCTCTGATTTGCCCCAATGTGGGGTGGTTCTTGATAGGGGTAATTTGAAAGAATTTCCACAAGTGTATGGAGCTCAAAAGGGTTAAGCAATAGATCACCTATAGTGTTTGGGATAAAGAAATGAACTGCCTCTCATCATTTCGATTGCCGTACCTTTTGCGAGAGAACTCTTTACCTTGTGTATATGGAACTTCCTACACTCATCTCACAAGTGTATAAGTAGAGGATTGTGTATAAGATAGGGCTTGCCTTTCATCATCCTAATACATCTCATTCAGCATTCTTAAGCATTGATGTCACTCCATTAAATTGTCTATCTTGACAAATCTCCACATGAAATTGGTGAGCTAAATCAATATTAAAATTTTCTTTTCAAAAGAGTTCAACAACTTTAAGCATAAAAAGTGTTTGTGACTTCAAAACAAACAATTTACTATATTCAAACATGATTTCAAGCATTCATTCAATGAATTGTCCCACGAAGGGATTGTCTCAGCAATGGATGTCCCTAGATAGCCTCTATCGAAAGGGAATAAACACACAAATTGATCAATCGATGATAAAAATCCGATCTTTCATTTGATAAAATCTTGCTTTTGCCCCTGCACAAAACAACATGCAAAGTAAATTCAAATTGCACAACCATTTTGGCTCGGATCGAGTTTTTGTCTTAGTCATGTCACTACTAGAATCTGTAGTTGCCCCAATTCATCATCTGCAAGGAAAAGAACAAAGCGTCATCTCCCAAAATTATTTATGTTCAAAGACGAGATGTACCTCTTTCACCAAAGATGGATGATCCTCTTTTAACATGCCACTCATTTAATGGGCGAGAATGAAAATTCCGTCAAGCATGGAAATGGAACACACTTTGTTTGGCCCTTCAAGATGGATATTTCAAGTAGTATCGAGATGTGACCGACATTAACTCTTTAGAAACTTGTTGAGTAACAATTGAACTAATTGCAACCTGATGTGCCGTTTTCAAATGCTTTCTTATCGGGTCAAGAAAGTAATGCTCTGAAACATGAAGTAAATGAGTCAGAAAATTAAACAAGGCTAATCTAATGCATGCTTTTTGGAAATGGCTTGAAAAATGATCTTTTTTTTTTGTTCTTTTGGAATTTTTTTGGATGAGGAAGCATGAAGAAGCCTAGTCCTCAGAATTCTCCTTGGATGATATTTTCTTTTCATTGTTGGATATCGTCACCGGGCTAGTTTGGTGTACCCCATCATGTCCTCAAAACAAAACTTGTAATTCTATTGATATTCATCAATCAAATTATATTTATTGGAATGTGATGCTCAAGCACAGAAGAAATTGAAATCAATCTCTAAAAAGAGATAAGAATTCCCACACAGGGGAAGGTGCATGCCCCTAATTAAATGAGGAAATCGAATTACTTAAGACCACGAATCATGTGTACTTGAATTCTTCACACTCCTTGATCTTGTGAGGCGAACCCTTCAGGTCAGATATTTTTCTCTCTATATATGTCACCGGTCTCTTCATGATGGCACCAAATTTGGCTACCTCAGGAAAATGATACAGTTCAAAAAGTCTTCTTGGCTCTCTCCTTAGAGTCACATTCTCATTGAAGATAGATCACAGCATTTTTGCTTGACGAGATAAGCTCCTCTTGATCCATCATTTTGGCTCTTGATCGTGAACGGATGGGTGAGCGGGATTGCTCCATAATCACCTAATCAAATGAACAGGAACAAGTAAGCATGAGGTGTAATTAGAAAGTCAATCCATGACAATGATCTAATCGATTTTTCCATTTTTTTTTCATTTATTCGTGAAAAGTTCTTACAATAAGGGCATTTCCTAAAAATGGACTAGAAAATAAAGATAGACACCCTAACAAGACCAAATTTCCTAAACATGAATTGAAAACAAATTCTCCAAAGTTTTTTTTTTTTTTTTACAAATGATTTATTTCATGGCAATTTCCTCATTTTATTTCTAATTGACAAATGAATTAGATCAAACGACTAACCTAGATTGTCATGGATGGACCAAAAGTAAATTGCATAATATAGGGATAGAAGACTTACTTCACCAAGGAAAATCAATGGCAATCACATAGACATGCGCATGGTAAGTGGCTCGATTTCTACTCTATAAGGCTTATCAAGGTGGAGCCACAAGGATGATCAGACTAGCCACGAGCTTGTGGACTATGTCGGGTCCTCATGACTCCGGCTTGGTCAAAGAGCCGACCCGGGTCGCGGGCATGTGGACCGAGGTGGGTACTCTTGACACCATGAAAGAAACTTCGGGATTGAGATGGGCGACTCGTACCGCGAGCATGCGGTCGGAGTGGTATCCATCCCAACACCATCCTAAATGATCCTGTGCGGCCCAGGTCCGGCGGCAGGTTGTGTGTGTAATAGTGTAGTGCTAGATGCAAGGCATGCACGACAGTTTATATCAAGCAACACTTCGTTCATGAAAATAAACCATACATTCATACACCTCCCTGCAAAACAAAGGTTAACAAACACTTCCCTTTATACCTCCCATCCTGCAAAAACATCTAACACCTTAAATGTTAGGGACGTACCTGGAATCCTCGCTGCCAAACAAAAACATTTTTCAAAGAAAAGAGAAATTGGCCTAAGTCCACTAAGAGTTTTAACTCAAGTCCCCAGCGGAGTCGCCAAGCTGTCGCGACCTATTTTTCGGGTGTGAACCACCTAGGGTTTGGCTAATGGATTGTTAAGCCTAGACTTAACTCGGGCTCTCCCAAGCCCATACCAATTCACGACTTAGGTTTAAATTCTTAACATGCAAATATATTTTATCTAGGAGTCGCCACTGATCTATTTTTTGGTGAGTCGATTAGAAACCCAAGTAAAGTAACGGGAGATTTACTTTACTCCTACGAACCAGAGATTATGGGTACGGGGACTTGATTACACTAGATTTCTCTAATGCCCTTTCGGTACCATTTCTTTTATTTTCCAAAATGTTTGTGCAGGCAGCTTGAATTAATTTTAAATCTACTTCCCTAACATGTGAAACGATCATGCGGGTGCACAAACCACCAATTTAACACCCAAGTAAAGCAATAAATAAATTGCAGGACTTACCTCGTAGTAACGAAAGCATATGCGTTATTAGTTTAGAATTCACATAAGCAATCATAAATATGATTTCTAATTAACACGCAATTTCTTTTTTTGTTTTCACTTAATTAATGAGAATCATGCTTTATGCAATGCATGCCGCTAATCTAATATAGAATAATATGACATGGCAACATGGCTTAGCTATATGACCTAGTTCTAATGACATGCAATTTCTAATTAGGTGAACCTAGCAACAATCATTAAATGACGTGCATTTCATGAACCTAACGCTATATGACATGCACATAATTTTTTTTAATAAGCATGCATTCTATCCTAATATGCAATGACGTGCAAAGAATGTCTTAATTCAACATGATATATGCATGATGATTTTTTTGTGTTTTTTTATTAATTTCGAAATTAAAATTTCACATGCAATTTAAATAATGATAAAACTAACATCCTAAAAGAATGTGCTTTTTGTTTTGGTTTTCTTTTCTATGATTCAAAATAAAATTCTTATTCTAAATATAAAAGATAATAACTAAAACAAACCTAATTCTAATTCCAATACTTTTTTGGATTTGTCCTTTTACAAAATTAAAATTGACTCAACCAACATGACGGCAAATCAGATAGGATAGGATCGATATCCACAAATTGGCGAACCATATCTCGCACATGAGATCGGGTTGGCCAATTTTGTATAAATCGCGAATCGAATCTCGAGCGAGAGATCGGATTGGCGATTTTTCAAGCGATTGCGATTGCGAGTCAGATTTCGGGCGCGAAAATCGGACTATCAATCCCAAATTTCAGAGGCAATTTCATGTCGGCAATCTCAATCTTACATCAAAAGATAACTATACTAAAAAGAACGAATAGAATAAAATAAAGAATAAAAATAAGGCAAATAAATAAAAGAAAAACTACCTAAATTAAGATTGCTTTTTTTTTTCTCTCTCCCCCTTTTTACGGCTTGGCAACTTCATAGGTGGTTCACCGGAAGTTGGGTCGCTGGCGTTCGAAATTCCAGCGAAGACCGGCAACGGGCGGATCTGCGGCGGCAGCAGCAGGTCGCGGATGGTGTCGCGGGTCAGTCGGAATCGTGCGACCGGAGCAGAGACAGCGACTCGAAAACAAAACAGGGCCCGAGCCAACAGCAGGGAACTCGGTAGCAGGGGCGGCGTCACAGGCAGGCGTCGGGGTCGCTGGTCGGAGCGGCAGGAGCGGAGCAGCAGGCAGCTGCGCTCGGAGGAGGCTCTGAGCGAATTTGTTGGGCGTTGGCGTCGGCGTTCGAATCGGCGATGTCGCTAAAAAAAAAGGCCTCGGAGCGGATCTGCTTGGCGTCGAAGCAGAGGCGTCGCGGGTGGAGGCGTCGGGCTATCGCGGTGAGGCAGCAGTAGTGGGTGGAGCAGGAGCAACGTCGGGTTGTCACGGGTCGGTGCGAGCTGCAGGCGAGGCGCGACGGAGCTTGGGATCTGCTGCAGAGGGCTGCTAGCGTCGGCACGATGGAGCAGGGACGAGCTTCGGATGCTGGGCGGCGACTGGCACGGGGGACGAGCGTCGGATGCTGGACGGCGACTGGCACGGGGACGAGCAGACAGGGGCGTGGGCACGGTAGGCAGCGGCGAGGGGGTGGCGGCGGGGTGCTCACGGACGAGCGGTGGCCTCGAGTGGCTGCGAGGCAGAGGACAGCGACGGAGAAGATGAACAGCAGCTCCTATTTTTTTTACATTTTCTTCTCTGCAGCACGTCACTTCTCTCTCTCTCTCTCTGCAGTCCCTCTCACTTCCATTCCCTGTTCACGTCGTTTCTCTGTTCTTCTTTTGAGCAGAAGGGACAAAGCCCTTTTCTTTTGTTGATTTTTTTTACTTCGAAGAAAAACGAGAACAACCCTCAAAAACCCTAAAGTCGAAGAAAATTCTCTCTTTTTGTCTTGAATTTTTGACCTAGAAATCGAGAGAAAAGCCCCAAAGTGGCCGTGTATTTCTATTGTCTGGCCTCTCCTTAAACGCTACGTATGTTTACTTATTTATAGGGCACGGATTAGGTTTTTTTAAATTTTCCAAATCCATATCCACGAAAATTCCTTTTTGAAACACAATATTTATTTTTTCCAAACGTAATATTTGCTTTTGAATTGAAATCTCACAAAGATAAATCCGTAAAATATCTCCGAGGATACGGGCTTGGACCGATTTGCTTTTCTCGTGGACTTAGCCCGACTCATCAACTTAAAGTTTCTGAACCATCAATTCTAATCCATCCGTCACCGGCCCAATGTAAATGCAAATAAAAAATAAATGCACCTAAAACTATATGCTATATGATTAACTATTTTTTTAGGGGTAAAATTAAGTCCTAATTTTTTAATATAATAAATGACTAAATGGGTCGCCAAAATTTAGGTGTCAACAGCCTTGCATGGGAATTTTTGGGCTGTCTCGACCCCGGTTGGCGGAACCGCTTTAGAGAGGATCAAGCTTCTCGCGTGCTCATTATTTTGATCCAAGTGGATCTTTAATCAGGTGAGTTTAGTTCACTAATCCTCGCTTAGTTTGCTAATGATGCTTAATGGTTGATTAGTGTTAATTAAGCATGATTAGGTGGTTAGATTAGTTTACAATAATTAGATTAGTGCCTTAATAATGCATGTTAGACAAATGGTTAGTGCTATTAGCTAGAGAATAGTCTATAGTATTTATAGAATATCTCTCGGGATTTTTCCCGATCTATTTTGGCATTCAATCAGGCATTACGGGCCTAAATTGGATTTATTAGTATTTAATAATTAATTTTTATAATTAATTAATTAATTAATTATTTTCCGGATATAAGGCTGAGATAGCCGACGATTAGAATTTTATGCTGATGATCGTGGTGCGGTCCGTTTATTTATTTGAGCTTTAAATTGTGTCGAATTAATTTAATTGTGGAATTTTATGAATTATTTCTAAATTGAATTGATTTTGAGTATTTAATTGATGAATAATCGGGTATCGGTTGTTAGTGCCAAAAGTGTTTTGGTAAACTACAGATCATAGTGGAATTTGTGGAAATGAAAGTGAGTATGTATGATATTATGCCGGCTCGATGACTAAGCACGTCATCTAGGAGAATGGGCATTTTGTATACTGGATTAATGGTAGGTTATATATCACCTCGGAGGAGGCACGTGGGCTTGGTGAGTTGGTCTATCACCTGGGAGAATGCACGTGGGCTCGGTGATTAAGTTTGGCATCTCGAAAGAGATACATGGGCTCGGTGATTCGATGCATCACCTCGAAGAATGCACGTGGGCTCAATGATTAAAGTATGGCATCTCAAAAGAGACATGTGGGCTCGGTAATTCAATGCATCACCTTGGAGAATGCACATGGGCTCAATGATTAAGTATGGCATCTTAAAAAAGACACGTGGGCTCGGTGACCTGATGCATCACCTTGGAGAATACACGTGGGCTCAATGAGTAAGTATGTCGTCTTGGAAACTGCACGTGGGCTCGATGACTAGATATTCCATCGAGGGGAATGTATGATATCAATTAGAATGATCGAGAGATGGTTTGATTGACATGTAATCGACTAGGTCGAGTGATTGATATATCGATCTATAATATTATGATTGGGTGCCTATTTGAACTGTGCTAATAGGCAAGTGAAATATGAGGCCAATGTAAGTCCTCCGACCCGTGTATGCATAGGCAGCTCGTATGGCATATTAGTTTACTAATCGGGTCTTAGGGGGTAGAACTTGCTAAGATGTTATTTCACTTTCAAGTGCGCAGATGGCGACTCCCCCTGAGAATCATGGTCGTCCTGTGAGAATAACTGAACAAGTCACTGTCTTCCCCGATCCTAGAAGCGATTGGACCTATGAGTTAGTAGTGACCTCAGTTTGGATTTTCGAAGTCCCACACCAGGAGACACCTGATCAATACACAGCCTGGTTTCATACCACTCCCTATGGTCTTAGAGTAGGTCCCCTTAGGGGTTTTGATATCCCTACTGAGGTGATGGATGTTGCCTAGGAGGAGGGCCCAACAGACCTGCCTGAGGGTGATGTGGGTCGTCTTGTCCAGATCCCGTGGACTCTGAAGGTTCAGCAATTGGGTCTGAATAGTTGGTCTTAGGACAACTAGTTTTGAGAAATCGACCCTTTTGATAGACCTTGTAAATAACGGATAGTAATGTATATGAATTGTGCAGATATGAAAAAGGTCAATTGTGGTTTTCAAGGAAAATATGGTCCTGTTTTTTTATCACATTGAATTGTTGTCTGGAGATTATTTATCTGCTTCTGCACGTGCATTTAAAATTAATGGGTCGGCGATGCGTCCTGAGATATCGCAATCTAATCGACCAATGAGGGATGGACACGTGTTCGGAGGATCGGGGCGTGACAGTTTCTCTCTTTTTTGAGTACAATTTAGAGCACAATATATGGAATAACAAGACACTAAGAGACTTTGGAATTTCTCTTTCACACACTCTATCGAATGACTAGAGATGTCTTCTTAAATATTCCTTCATGCCTTCTCGACCGTTGATACTTTCCAAATGAATTCTTCCAATCAACCCATTGGACAGAATCAATCAAGGAGATCTCGAGCCGTTTGAAGATTATGATAAAAGCCCATCAATCCTATTCGCCCATACAATCAGGATCTTGGTTTCCATAAGTAGATTATTTCCAAATTTAATTGCCTTCCGAAAAGATTTGATGTATCTAAATTGATTCTAATAAAGATAACCAATCTCGTAGGTGTTGTTGTCAACCAGAAAGTTATATATATCCTGTAAAAACCGAAGCTTTGAAGAAATTAAGATAATCTTGAGTCTGATTCCATCTTCAATCTTCATCACGTTCAATCTAGAATTCATCAGAGTAGGCAAACTTCTGATGTAAAACAGACTTTGACATAGAAGTTTGGAAATCTTCTAAACAGAATGTAGTTAAGTTTTGTCAGCTTTAAAACATCAAAAGAGTTTTTCCCAACACATGGTGCTACTCTACATAGCCAGACGACCTTCTTAAATCACATTGTTGCGCAATATCATGCAAATTATGATGCACCAGATAATGATGGAAGAAGTCCTCTTCATCTGTATGTTCAAATTGCTCTGGATCTTAAGGTGCATGAACGTTATGAAACTGCTTTCTAGAAAATAAGTGGACTAAATTGGACGCACGCATTTCTTTGACCGTGAAACTCCATTTTTATTGATAATGGGCTTATCCGATATGGTAGAAATCCCTTTGGTGGAAAGAAGCATAGTAATGCTCATCATCTCAAATGCTATTTCTATAGAGTTTCATGACATCGAAGGAGTGAATCATTTCCTTACTCTGCAATGGATGGTCAATCTAGTTGAGCATTGTCAAATGTGATGTCTTATGTACAATCATGAAATATGATATAGTAGTTCGTCTCTACTCGCTCTGTAAATCTCTCTGGCTTGTGAAGTTCTTAAACCTGGTTTTTTGGCCTATTATGATCTGAATGGTTAGGAGGTGTGAAGTTTTCTATTGATAAATAGTATGTCTCTGGAATTCATCTTTGTTGTTTTTCTTTTCTTTGTTTATATGATTCACATCCTGACGTTCTAGAAATCACAGTGGAAGATATAAAGAGCAGTATGAGGTGGGGATGACTTGATGAAATGCTCTTACATATATAAAAGCTTAAACAGTTTGGTAGATGCTTTGGTGCCTGGCCTAATTTAATTGTAAAATGCTTTAGCATAGAAGACCTTTGCTTGATTTTGAAATTCTTGCATTGAATTCAGGGTATAAACATGTTTGAGAAGACATTTATCCAAATCTGGAAGGAGCGTGAATAATTCATCATTAGTTGTTCAACTGAACCTGTTTCATGGAGGTCGCAAGCTGAACTATCTCTAGACAGTACCACTTGCTTGTCCGAATGAGTGATCTATCATGGCTAGAGATGGTTTAACTTCAAGTTCCCTGTTGTAATGAGGGATGATCGGGAATATTTTCATTAAAATGATGTCAAAGACAATTTCCATTTCCGTTCATATTATTTTATCCTGCAGCTTTCTTTTCTAATTATTTGTGATAGTAGTTTTTATGCCCTGCTTGATGTTTTGTCATATCCCTATCCTTGATAGAATTCGAGAATGCAACTTCTGATTTAACCATCCTGTAATTAACTGGAAGTTTTCATGTAATGACAAGAGATGGACTCCATGAGAGTGACCTCATACAATTGTTTTTTTAATGCTAGATGAAGTGAATCAGCAAAGTGCTCTTGAGAACCTAATGGTCTATCATCTTCGATTGGTGACCCTAAAAGTATGATGTAAGAATAGTAGTCCATTTATACATTAGTTTTAAATATTCTTGGGTTAGGATCAACTTCTAGGTTGTATGTGGATTCGGTGTTTGCTTAGGGCACTGTAGTCTATCTATCATATTAGATATAGACCAATATGACAGTCAAATCCAATAAATACTTGCTAATCTTGGACAACCCTCGTGAGTTATTGGCCTCAGTATTAGGTTATATCAAACATAATTATCCTGTTATTCAATCACTCACGTTTGGAAGCAATATAAGAAGGCATGGAGGAAGGTTCTTTAGCTGAGCATTGACAAGCAGCAAGAGAACTGGCTTTCACGGAAGGTCTGTTGTCCAGCTTGATGCACTAGGAGTCTACACTGAGCCAATTTCCGATCTTTGTTTCTTGAAAACCATTGGGTCATTTGGAGGTCAAGGTGGCAGTCCTTGGGCTGATGAAAATAGCGCGGGTGTGGGAAAATATTTTTAAGGGTGGATTAGCTGTTGCCTCCATTGCTGTTGAGTATCATAAGAAAAGGTCAGTGGTTCACTGCCCTAAACATGGTCGAGATGGAGGACATAAAACAGTCAAGGTATGGCCTTGAGACGTATACTTCATCTTATGAACGTACTACTTCTGCATTGTTGCTAAGGTTTGATTTAAGTGTTCAAGGATTGATCACCGTTGTTATCTATTTAGCTATTACATCTTTTGTCTAACAAAATACAACTTATTAACCCGAGTATTCTGTTTCTACTGATTTTCAAGGTTCTACGGTTGAGCGATTGGGATTGAATATGTGTTTATAAATTTCCAGATTAAACTTGATTATCCTTGAGATTACTTGAATTCATTTTCTGCATACTTTGGAGATATTTTTGGGTATATGATTGTTTGCTCCCTCACATTTCAGAGCATTGAAAGAACTTTTGGGCTATTTGGTGTAGAAGATGGGAGGTACTTTTCTTTTCTATCAACTGGTAAAAAGATCGTTGGGTTTTGTGGGAGGTCCGGAGTCTATATCAATTCACTTAGAGCACATTTTGAGCCTTGACATGCTAAACTCCCTTTACGTGCAGTCGATGTTTGAGTTTACATGTAAATGGGTGTCATCACCACCATTCTCAGAAGTCTAGGTGTGTCAATAGGTCGGTTTAATGTATACTCCAAGAATAAAGTGGGTTAAAGCCGTTATACAGGGAGTTATTTCATCGTCAACTAGTCTCACCATCACCATTACCCTATATTTTATGCTATAACTTTAGGGGAAAAAGCCACCAAAAACCCCAAACTTTCCCTCGAGTGATAGATTTACCCCGAACTTTATTTTGTGACGTGAAAAGCCCTGAAGTTTGCTAACTGTGACACATTTATCCCAAACTTTTATTTGTGACACAAAAAATCATAATCTTTCATTTGTGTGACACATTTACCCTAAATCATAAGGGCGTTTTGGTCTTTTTATTTTTAAAAACTTTTTTCCTTTTTTTTTCCTTTTTTTTCTTCTTCTTCTTCCTTCCCTCCGCCGGCCATGGCGGAGCCGGCGGAGGGAAGCCGGCGTCCGGCGAGGGTCGCCCTCGCCTGCGTCGGGCGAGGGGGATGCCGGCGAGGGCACCCCTCGCTCGACGCAGGCAAGGGCGGCCCTCGTCGGCGTCGGGCGAGGGGGACGCCGGCGAGGGCACCCCTTGCCCGACGCAGGCGAGGCCGGCCCTCGTCGGCGTCGGGCGAGGGCCTCCCTCGCCAGATCTGGCGAGGGCATCCTCACCCGACGCAGGTGAGGGGCGGCCCTTGTCGACGTCGGACGAGGGCCTCCCTCGCCAGATCTGGCGAGGGCACCCTCGCCCGACGCCGGCGAGAGCACCCCTCGCCGGCGTCGGGCGAGGGAGGCCCTCGTCCGACCCAGTCGAGGGCCTCCCTCGCCCGACGCCGGCGAGGGCGGCCCTAGCCAGCCCAGGCGAGGGCGACCCTCGCCCGACGCCGGCGAGGGCAGCCCTCGCCGGACGCCGGCTTCCCTCCGCCGGCTCCACCATGGCCGGCGGAGGGAAGAGAGAGGAAGAAAAAAATAAAAAAGAAAAAACATAACAAATAAGACGAAAATACCCTTAATGGGGTAAATGTGTCACAATTAGCAAATTTCAGGGTTTTTCATGTTACAAAATAAAGTTCGGGGTAAATCTGTCACTCGGAGCAAAGTTTGGGGTTTTTGGTGGCTTTTTCCCTAACTTTAGTAAGATCTCATAATTTGTCACGCCCCGATCTTCGGGCACGCACACATCCTTCTCGCTTGGTCAATTTTATAATGCGATATCCCATGATAATGTATCGCCGACCCTTTCATTTATTAAGCACATGCGGAAGTAGTTAAAATCCCCAGACAATAAAACGATGGGATAGAAAAGCAGGGCCATATTTTTCATATTGAAACTTATAACCAAACTTTTTATACAAAACACAAACTAGAGTACTTCACAACTTTTTACTCTATTTCTATTCACATCAAATTAGAGATCTCAAAAGAAGATAGAATCTCAGTCCATCCGGATCATATTTAAGACTCCTCTCAGTATTATCTTCTTCTTTCAAAAATCCTTCTCCTCAGGTTTCACCTCCGAGTTCTCCTTCTCAGACTCCTCCTCCTCAGCTACTCATCGGGGTCCTGAAATGTTTTCCCCAAACTGGGATGAGACTACGTCTCAGCGAGTTCTATCCCACTAAGCCCGATTAGTAAACCATTATACTATAGGCTGACTAAACACGCACAGGGCAGAGGACTTACCTTGGCCTCAGATCTCACCTGCAAGTCAGTACAATTCACAATAAACACCCATTTACTCCAAACAAATCGAACCAATCGATTACATGTCACACAAATCAATTTCCACTGAGGAGTATCTAAAAGCTAGGCCACGTGCATTCTCCAGGATGACCTTCCAAGTCTCCGAGCCACGTGCCTCAAACCTTGGGCCCACGTGCATTCTCTAAGGTGACCTCTTCGCCAAGGTGGTACATCAAGTCACCGAGCCACGTGCCCTTTTAAATGCCATTCTCGAATATTGGACCCACGTGCATTCTCTAAGGTACTCGCTTACCAAAGTGACGCATCAAATCACCGAGCCACGTGTCCTTTTTATGATGCCCGGGCCCACGTGCATTCTCTAAGGTACTATCTCACCAAAGTGATGCATCAATTCACCGAGCCCACATGCCCTTTTAGATGCCTGGGCCCACGTGCATTCTCTTAGGTGCTATCTCACCAAAGTGATGCATCAATTCACCGAGCCCACGTGCCCTTTTAGATGCTTGGGCCCACGTGCATTCTCTTAGGTGCTATCTCACCAAAGTGATGCATCAATTCACCGAGCCCACGTGCCCTTTTAGATGCTAAACTCTATCACCGAGCCACGTGCATTCTCCAAGAGAACATACCAAGTCTCCGAGCCACGTGCATTCTCTCAGGCGACCTTTTCGCCAAGATGACATATTCAATCACTGAATTCACGTGCATTCTCCAGGTGATATTCCAATTCACCGAGCCCACGTGTCCTCTTTCAAGTGATTACCAATCTACTTTCAATACCGACAACCAATGCCCAACAATTTCTCAATCAAATAATTAAATCAACCCAACAAAGCATTATAAATGCTTAATAACATACTTGGCCATTTACCAATCAACAATTCAATCTCAATCAATTTCAATCAATTTAGGGTAAATCCCTAAAATATTACAATTTATTCAATTCCATACAACGTGGAGCTCAAATAAATAAACGGACTGCGCCACGACGATTAGCACAAGATTTCGGTCGTCGGCCATCAAAATCTTAATTTCCGAAAAATAATTAATTAATTAATTAATTAATTTCGAAAATTAATTAATAATTATTAAAAAATTCAATTTAGCTCAAATAAAGCCCGATTAAATAAACGAACTTCACCACGATCATCAGCATAAAATTTTGATTCCAGACCATCTCAATTGAATTTTCGGGAAATAAATAATTATTTAAATTAATTCCAAAATTTAATATTTAAATACTAAAAATTCCACTTAGGCCCGAAAAGCCTAATTGGAGCCCACTAAGGGTCGGGAAAAATCCCGAGGCACTTTCAATAATTAGTAAACCACGTCTACTTGCTAATTGTGCAATCAATTTATCTAAATCGCATCACAATTGACTAATAATTGTTAATTTATTCTAATCTAACAACCTAAACATAATTAATTAAAACTAAACCAATCTTAAGCATAATTAGCCAACTGATCCTGGATTAGTGAGATTACTCACCAAATCGCGCGCAAATCGGATCAATCCGACGGGGGCAACGCGAGGAACAAAACTTCCCAAAGCACAGCTCGGGTTCGGGGCCCGGAAACGGCCCAAAGCGGGCCTTGAACAGTGCTGGAAACCCATTTTTCCAGCCATTGTTCTTGGTTGGACAAAGCTCGTCTGGCGGCTAGGGCGGCGAGGGGAGGCCGGCGAAGGGCAAGGGGGACGCCGAGGAGGTCCGGCAGGGCTGGGCAGTGGCCAAAGCTAGTCGGATGGGGCGGAACGGCGGCTGGGTCGCGCTGCAGCGAGCGACGGACGCGGGGCGTGCGCGGACGGCGGGACGGCAGCGAGCAGCGGGCGTGCGGGCGTGCGGGCGTGCGGGCGGTTCGGCTCTGGTGCGGCGGCGACGGGCGGCGACGGTGGTTGGTTGCTATCTCGGCGAGCGGCTGTCTTCCTCTTCCTGGTTCACTAGTTTGCACGAAGAAGGAAGAAGAAGAAGAAGAAGAAGAAGGAGGAGGTCACGTGGGGGAGAAGAGAGAAGAGAGAGAAGAAGAGATAACGGTTGACTAGTCAAAATGAGAAGAGAGAGAGAAGTCGGTGGGGGGCTGTCCGCACGGAAGAAAAGGGGAGAGAAGAGAGAGAGAAAAGAGAGAAAAAAAAGAGAGAAAAGAAGAGAGAGGGAGAGAGGGAAAAATAAAATAAAAATAACACAACTATTCTTATTTTATTTTCTTTTGTCTTTCCCTTTTTATTTTCTTTCGGTCTTCAATTTTCCTTCCGATAATTTCTTTCTTGAAATTTCGGACTCATCAATAAATTGACGAGCGATGAGACAATGTCCTAAAAAAGAATTATGACGCGCTTAAAATTCGATTCCCGAAATCGAGTTCAATTTCGTGGTTAAAAATCGACCAGACGTGATTTTAGTCCAATCCAACAAATTGAGTAGCTTTTAGGGATTTTACTGCAGATACGTCCCTTAACGGCTTCACCCAATAGGTTAGTTAACTCGTGAGTGATCAGCTCAGAGAAAAAAGACCCTAAGCACGTCGACGAAATGCCCATTTCACTTTATTAAAACGAGATCGAATTTCAGGATGTCACAACTCTTCCCCTCTTATAAAAATTTCGCCCTCGAAATTTAAACCATTACACTTTGATAAAAAAGGCGGGAGTACAATTGTCTCATCGATTCTTCAGTCTCCCAAGTCGCTCCTTCAGTACCGTGGTGTTGCTAGACCACTTTGACCAACGGAATGGTCTTTGTACGCAGAAATTGCTCTTTACGATTGACAATCTGAACCGGGCTTTCCACGTATGACACACGGTCATCCATGTCAAATTCCTCAAAATTGAGCACGTGGGTCGGGTCAGGCTCGTACTTCCTTAACATCGACATGTTAAAGACGTCATGCACTTGCGCCAATCTTGGCGGCAACGCAAGATGATACGCTAGGTTTCCGATTCTTTCAAGAATCTCAAATGGACCTACGTACCTTGGACTCAGTTTGCCTTTCTTACCAAAGCGCGAAGTTCCCCTCATTGGTGACACTTTCAGAAAAACGTGATCACCAACTTGGAATTCCAAAGACCTTCGACGCTTATCTGCATAACTTTTCTGCCTGCTCTGCGCTGTCTTTAATCTGTCTCTGATCACTGCCACGACATCTATTGATTGCTGAACCAACTCTGGGCCTGTTATCTTCCTTTCTCCGACTTCATCCCAACATACTGGAGCTCTGCATGCTCTGCCATACAATGCTTCAAAATGAGCCATCTTGATGCTCTGCTGATAACTGTTGTTGTAGGCGAATTCCACCAGATGAAGCCGATCTTCCCAACTTCCTTTGAAGTCTATTACACACGCTCTCAGCATGTCTTCAAGAGTCTGAATTGTCCTTTCCGACTGGCCATCCGTCTGAGGATGATATGCTGTACTGTACCGAAGCTTTGTACTTAAAGCACTCTGCAAGCTCTTCCAAAAAGTAGCAGTAAACCTCGGGTCTCTATTGGATGTTATCGTAACCGGCACTCCATGCATACGAACCACCTGACGCACATACAGGTCTGCATGTCTATCCAGACTCAGGTCCTTTCGAACTGCAATGAAGTGAGCCGACTTTGTTAGCATATCGACTACTAGCCAAATCGAATCATTCCCCCTCTGACTCCTTGGTAGTCCAGTCACGAAGTCCATCGTGATATGCTCCCATTTCCACTCTGGGATCGCGAGAGGTTGCAGAAGTCCTCCCGGCTTGCAATGCTAGGCTTTTACTTGCTGACAAGTCAAACACTTAGCCACATGCTTGGCGATGTTCGCCTTCATACCTGACCACCAGTAGTGTTGACGCAAATTTTGATACATCTTAGTGCTTCCAGGATGAACACTATAACTGCTACGATGTACTTCAGGTAAAATTTCTTCTCTAAGCTCTACATCGACAAGTACAACCAAACATCCACGAAGCCTCAGTACCCCATCATCAGAAACTTGAAAATCAACCTTTCCTCTATCAATATCCTCTTGAAGAATTCTTTGTACGTCTGGATCTGTTAGTTGGAGTTGCTTGATTCTGACTTGAACATCTGGTTCAATTCTGAGGGTGGCCATAAAACTTGAGAGGTGGCCTACCTCAAATTTGAATTCCGAATCCCGAGCTCTCTCAATTAAGTTCCACTCCTTAACCAAGGTTTGCGCTGTTGAAGACTTCCAACTTAATGCATCGGTGACCTTGTTCGCCTTTCCCGGGTGATATAGAATATCACAATCGTAATCCTTTAGCAATTCCATCCATCGGCGCTGTCTCATGTTCAACTCTTTCTGAGAGAACAAATACTTGAGACTCTGATGGTCTGTGAAGATCTGAAACTTTTCTCCGCACAAGTAGTGCCTCCAAATCTTCAATGCAAATATGATGGCTGCGAGTTCTAAGTCATGCGTCGGATAATTCAATTCATGAGGTCTCAACTGCCAGGAAGCGTATGCAACAACTCTGCCATGTTACATCAGCACGCAACCCAATCCCCTAAATGACGCATCACTATAGATCTCGAATCCTCCAGGACCAGATGGAATCGTCAGCACAGGTGCGGTAGTCAGCTTTTCCTTCAGCTCTTGGAAACTACGCTCGCACTTGTCTGACCATATGAACTTCTCATTTTTCTTCATGAGCTTTGTCAAAGGCGATGCTATCGATGAGAACCCTTCCACAAACCGTCTGTAATAACCTGCTAACCCCAGAAAACTTCTGATCTCTGACACTGTTGACGGTCTCAGCCACTTGATCACGGCTTCTATCTTGCTCGGGTCGACGGAGATTCCTTCTCCGGAAATCACATGACTTAAGAACGCAACACGAGTCAACCAAAACTCGCATTTGCTAAACTTAGCATACAGCTAATGAGTTCTTAAGGTCTGGAGTACTACTCTTAGATGATTCTCATGCTCTTCATCCCTTCTCGAATAGACCAAGATATCATCAATGAACACAATCACAAACTGATCCAAATATTCCTTGAACATTCTGTTTGTCAAATCCATGACAGCAACTGGAGTGTTCACCAAGCCAAATGATCTTATAATACTCTCGTAAAGAACATATCAAGTACGAACAGCTGTCTTTTGTACAACCTCATTCCTGGTTCGTAACTGACGACTTCATAATCTCAAGTCGACCTTTAAAACATCGATACTCTTTATAACTAGTCACACCATTCATTGATCTTTGGCAAAGAACACTTGTCCTTGATCTTCACCTAATTGAGTTGACAATGGTCGATGCATGATTACAACGAATCATATTTCTTTCTCTCTCCATAAAGCTGATGTTCCCTAAAGTGATGCATTGATCTGCATGAATTCCTCATTCATCAATCTTTACATCTGCATCTTCAATTCTACCAGTTCAAACAACAACAGCTGGTAAGAAGCCTTCGAGAGTAGCTCTATCTTGGTGCTAGCTCGATCACACTTTCTATCTCTTTCTCTGACGGCGGTCTGATAGTTCTTGTGACAACACATCTAGAAATTCTTAGACCACTGAGATGTCCTCCATCTCTAGTTCTTCAATCTGTCCTACCCAAGACAACCGTCAAATAATCCTGAGCAACCTTCATCTACCCAACGATCTACCTCTTATGACGAGATTAGGGAAATCAAGGGCCTTCTTCGACTTCTGATAAATTCGAAATTTTCCTCCGTTGACGGATTAAACTGTATCTCATTACAACAACACTTCCTTACAACAAAGGCTCCTCGAGTCAAACCTTTTTATATATGGTATCAAAGTTATACATAGGCAACTAGTGAAGTATGACTATAGCTAGTGATTCATCTTTCCTTCACTTTTCTTCAACAATTAAAGTTCTACAACTTAGCACAAAACTCTGCTACGCTGCTTTGATAAAATCACCTTCGACACATTCTTTCTCTGATTGGTGCAAGGTCCATTCTACTCCCATTCCTTTCGCCATCCTAGTGGCGTTCTGGCCGCAGTAGCGATGTCTATACTACCTTAGACTTCCATTGACAATCCTTCACCCGATGGTCATGCTGGTCATCATCACAACATATTCGAGCCATACTCGGACACTGAATTTATCCATGCTTCCTTCTACAATTCTGACACCTATTATGTGAGTCTTCTATCTCCTGCCAAGTGACAGCACACATTAGTTTACTAGGAACACTCCCGACCAGATATCCCTGTTGGTTATACTCCAAACAATTTCGCGTCCTAGGAAGGATATAAGACCGATCTCCATTATCACGTCTGGAACAACCTGATCTATTAGACTCGATGCTGACTTGACTATCCCACCCTTCCTCGTGAGTGGAATAGAATACTTTTCTCTCGACCTCGGTCTTCTCTCTGATCGATTTCCATTTATGCCTGAACTGGATCTATACCTCAGCTCGAATGCAATGACTCGCTCCCGGATCACATCTCCACTCTGGATCTCAGCATGTGAGGCGACAAAGGCGGTAATGAATGAGAAAATAATATAATTAAAACATTAATAACATTTGACTTCTTTAGGCGCGGTGTGGTACAAAACTAACAATATAAATTAGTGAAAATTTTATTTTTGGCTTGCAATGGAATTTGTATAAAATCAGAACTGATGACATGCGAAACAATATATCAAGAATAGAAAAAGAAAACTATAATAGTATAATTGATGATCCTATACACATTTTATCATGTGATAGAGAATATTAAATATATTAACATGAAGTAATTCTATAAAATAAAATCACTTTGGCTTAAGCATATACAAAATGTAGTAAAATACAATGTTGAAGTGAATTTCACTCAATTAAAAAATAACAATCGCTTAAAATTGACAATGGTATCAAATTAGAATTAAAAATAGGGCATGATAAATTCATTTTTAGTAACATAGGACATATACAATATTTGACATGTGCAAAGTGAATATATAAGACAAATTGGCCTATAATATTTTATCAGGAAAACTTTTAAAAAAGTTATAAACCTATTATATTGGTATTAATTCAATCATATACCTTTTAATTAGACTAATTTAGTCATAAATCTTTTCACATCGGCATCAATTCAGTCCATCTGGTCAATGTAGGTTGGAAATTGTTAACATGGATACCGGTCGATTGATGTGTCGTGACTCACGCTAACATGGACATTTTAAATAATTTTTTTTTGAATTTATTGAATTTTTTCTCTTTTTCCCCTTCCCCTTTTCTCTTCCTTTTCTTTTTCCAGTGGCTAGCAGTGGCCACCGATCACAGGTGACGGTCAGCCTCACCAAGCCTAGGGTGAGCGTCAGCTGTTCAGGCACGACCAATGAGTCGGCCTAGGGTGAGGCTCGCTGGGTCTGGCCCTTGCCCAAGCAAGGTTGCTCCAGCTCAGGTGAGGGGGACTCACTTGGGCTAGGGGGGTCTCGCTTGGCCACGCTTGGAGGGCTAGTGCTTGGCCTAGTAACAACCCTTGCTTATGGCTAGTAAGTATGACCTCGCCCAAGCGAGGTCGGTCCTCGCTGGCCATGGTTGTGGCTGGTGGTCGTTGACCACTAGAAAAAGAAAAGGAAGACAGAGTAAGGAAAAAAATCAATAAATTTAAAATATTATTAAAAATGTTCACGTTAGTGTTGGTCTTATCACATCGGTTGTTTGGTGTCCAAGTCAAAAATTTCCGATCTAACTTGGCTGGACGGACTGAATTGGTACCAATGTGAAAAGAATTAGGAGTAAATTGATCCAATTGAAATATTTAAGATTGAATTGATACCAATATAATAGGTTGAGATCTTTTTGATAATTTTCCCATATTTTATCATATAATAAATGATATATATTGTTTTTGCATAATATTTTCTTCAATTATCTAAATTTGATGTTTCGGTCACTCTTTTAACATTGAAAAGATATTATGTATTCATATAAGCAGAATGGGTTTAAGTAGAGAAGGAGTTTAATTGAAATAAGATTTTCAACAAATTTTAAATATGAAACCTTGTAAAACATGGGCAAGTACACTAGTCTCCTCTACAAACGTGACTTCATTTTGTAATAAAGGCAGTTACCAATCAATAGTATTAATTCACTTTTTATACTAAATTCTAATTTACTTCCGTATATGAAAATTTATTAACTAATTTGTCTTTTAATTATTTTTAAAACATTGAGAAACTCATCTTTTGGCTTTAATTTGACTTGAAATCTTTCTATATATCCAAATATTGACATGCAAAATCATATAGTAACTTTAGCAACAATGCATAATCAAGTGTTGGATCGATACATGTATATATTTTAAATTTCAACTCTCTCAAATCTCGCCTTTTTAACTAACAAAGGGTTGGTCTAGTGGTGGCTTGCTAACCCCAGACAAACTCTACCTGCCAATGGGCGGGGATTTGAATCCTTGTAAAAAGCCCTTGTTGGAGGGGAGAAACCCTTGATGCTCTAATTCCTAGAGTGGATGCCCACTTTGGCCACCATTTTTTTACCCATAAAAAGGGGTGGCGCTATTTCCACCCCATTTTGGCTAAGACACTCTTTGTTTTTTTCTTCTAATGAACTTATTGAAATACCCTCCTAGGTCGCTCTCTCTTCAATTGATTGTTTCTTCTTTTATGAGGCTAACCCATTTCTTTTCTTATTAGACTAACCCACAAAACTGTCATTTATTTCTGATTCACAATACAAATGTCAAATTTCACTCAACAAGATATTATCTTATCTTGCATCCTATTATCACTTTGTTTAGAGAAGGTCATTAATTTTAAATTGTGATCTCCTTCTCTCTTTTTTTTTTTTTTTTTTTTTTTTTTTTTTTTTGTATATCACAAAATTCACATAAAATGTTTGCAATTTCTAGTTTTAACAGATTTTAAATTCACAATTAATTGCCTTTTTCTTTTTCTAATAGTTTGAGGGAAACTTTACTTCAAAGTTGAAAATTAAAATTCAATCTAATTATCTAGCCAATATTGACATTGTCAATGTTTTTTCGGAACAAGTTCGTAGGTTTTTAAAGTTAAATATCATTGGTTTGTACATTATTTTGAGTTTTTTACATTTTAATAAGAATTTCAAGATGACGGTTGACCATTTTTTTACACTTTCTTCACTTTTAAAGTCACATCAAATATTTTCAGAAGAAATGAAGCATATTTTCAAGTTTTAATCCACTTGATATGAGATTGAATTCACAATTAATATACATAAAGAAGTTTCCTTCTTTGTTTTTTTCCCCCTTTCTATGTCTAAGTATGTTTGACTATTGATCGTGCTTCTAACAAATTAGCCTTTTCATAATTTGATCAATTTTTCTTTTCCATTTTTGATAAATAATTGAATGAATTTTAATTTTTGACTTTGAAATATAGTTACGTTCATCCTATTTGATAAAAAAAAAAAATAGGCAATTAATTTCGTGTTTATAAGTTGTCATAAATAGAAATATCTTGTTATTGAAGATATGTGACCATATATTAAAATTGAAAACATTGTCTAGGCAAATTATTAACAAGATGCGTGGTTGAGTATAACGAAGCATTTGTATTGTGAAATTGATGTGAGAAATGATAGAAATAAATGCTTTTTCGTGGAGAGGGGAGGGTATTTTAGTAGGCTAACTAGGAAAAATGAGTGTTTTAACCAAAATGGGGGTGGAAATAGCACTACCCAAAAAATACTCTTAGGTGTTACCTATTGGTCCTAAAAAAAGAAAGACAGTTTAGTCGGACTATCTTGAATAGCTAAAAGAAAGAAACCTTAAGGCCACGTTTGATGATTACAATTTAATTTAGGTTATAATAAAATTTATCTTATCTTACATTTGGTGCTTGGTTAATATAAAATAAAGTCAAATATGAGGGGATATAGGCTAGATAAAATTATCCCTTAGAGAAAGTAGGATAAAACTAAATATGATTTCTAATATTAATAATAGGAAACTTATTTTTCTTGAATAACGAACTTCTTAAATTAACAAAATTAAAATTTTATTAAATATAAATAATAGTTGAATTATAATACAAGATATTCAAAATAACAAAAAACAACATTTTAGTTTTTTAATTTAATATTATTTTTATTATATATTTGAATTTAATTCTATTTTATAATATAAATTTAATATATACACATAAATATATATTTATATTTATTATATATTTTATGTAATTTAGGTATGCTAATACAATTTACTATTTAATAAATTTTGATTAGATGATAATGGAATTGGAAGAAAAAATTAAGTTGAAATTCAATTAAAAAAAAGAGGAAAATAAAATAAAAAAACAAACGAAAATTATGTTGGCAAAAGTATTGTGAGGGATCTTTGTTTGTAAAATTTATGATTTATTTATATTGATATATCGTTTATATCATATAATTTATAAGATATAATGTAAATATATTTAACTTTATTATTACAATTGACCAAACCTAGCCTAGGTCTCTCAACTCATCCTCCAGCCCATCCAACCCCACTTCCTCTGCTTCCACATATCCAAACTTCTTTTTATGGTCAAATAAGGATTTGCGTTCTCATTAGAAGTCCGAGCAAACAAGATTATATGCTTCAAAGCATAACAATCTTAGGCTACGTTTGGTCATCCGAATTTCTAATCAGAATAGAACTGGAAATGATATGATATGAAATCCTGAGATCTTTTTATATATTATCCATTATTTGGTGAATCACAGTATTAAAATCGGATATATTCACATTATATTATGTACATTTTTTTAATATAAATCGCATATCATTATAAATAAACCTAAAAGTTTTTTTTTTTTTAATACCTGTGGAACCGTCTGATAAATGCAAGAACCCATGGATAAACCCTGGAGTGACTCTAGCGGAGGACCCACCACCCTAACATCACACTTAAGACACCAAGTGCCTCTACTGGGTTTCAAACCCCTCACCTTTGGGCAAGGATCAACGGAGCTCTTATCCAGTGAAGCCACCACGGTCGGTGGTAATAAACCTAAAAGTTCATAAATGGAGATGGTAAAAATCTCTCGTGACACTATTCCTTAATTAATTTTATTTTCTTTTTCCTCTTTTTAAAATTATTTTATTAATTATTTCTTTTTTCCCTTTTCATCATTCTTTAATAAAATTTTATCAAATAGTAAACTGTACTAACATACCTATAATACAAAAATACCTAAATTATATATAATAAATATAAATATATAATTCATAAATTGAATGTTTATTATAAGATAGGATTAAAGTTGCATATATAAATTAATTAAAAATTAAATTAAAAAATTATTTTTAATTTTTAATTTCTTAAATTAAAATTCAAATATTATTTATATGGAAATATAATTTTAATTTTATTAATTTAATAATTTTGTTATTCGAGAAAAATAACTTTCTTACTACGGACATTATAAATCCTATCTACCTTTATCCCACTCCTCAGGATAATTTTATTTGGCTTATATGCTCCTTATATCTGACTTTATTCTACCCTGAGGAAGCATCAAATGTAGAATATGATCTTATCTCAAATTTTATCCTAATTGCCAAATGCAACCTGTACAGGATGAGGCGATATCCGTCTTCTCATACAAATATCCCATCTTTCTCCTCTTCCCTGATCGCCCACACCAAATCAGTTCGGTCACTTTCCGGCTCAAGCCTCATTCCTTCCTTGTCTCGAAAAATCTCAGGGTGTCAACTACCGCCGATGCGTCCGCCTGAATCGCCGAGGTGACTCTCACCGTTCGAGCAAAACCGTCGATCAATCGCCTTGGGCTGTCTCGGCACACACATGCAATGGCTCCTCCCCCCCCCCCTGTTTCTTCTACAAACGGTCCGTCAACGTTGATCTTCAGAGTGCCGGGGGAAGGAGGAGTCCAGACCCGAGGTAAATTTGTTCCATGAAGCGGCTTTTTCTTTGTTTTCTCTGACCACCTGCTAATTCTTTCCCATGGCCATCGCTGAGTCGATTATGTTCTCGGGGTTCATGTTTTGAGCTCTAAAAGCCAGGTTGCTGCGCGCTTTCCAGATCTGCCAAAGTATCAGAGCATGGAATTTGAAGGAGATTGAGGTATGTTTTAAATTAACTAGCCATTCTTCCATTCGGTTCACACCGAAAGGATCGACCTTGATATCAACAGATGGGTTGTTCCGGATTTTCTCTGTCCAGGGGCACTGGAGGAAAATCAACTCAAGGGATTATGGGTGTTGTTGGGAAATTGCAGAGGTAGCCACAGGTAATAGCCTTCGTTTAAGCAAATTGTCCTTTGTTGCTAGAGCATTTTGACGTACTTGCCACATAAAGAATCTGATTTTGGGTGGGATGTTTGCTTGCCAAATTCTCTTCCCCAATTTTTTGGGGGTTTGAATAGAAGATGATGGTTGATTCTGATTTAGGGTAGCGATCTGTGTCCTGAAGCAATTGTAAGCACTTTAGCTGTAAATTCCCCGGCTTTAGTTGGCTTCCATATCAGTTTATCTTTGGGAAGTTGTGAATTTAAAGGGATTGCCAAAATCTCCTGGATAGTTGTACAACCGAACAATTCGCTTCCCCTTCCGTTATCAACTCAGATACTCGAGTTGGATTGTCCCTGTTTGCAGGGCCCCCAATTAACCCCCTTGGCACCCCCTGACTTCTCTTGTGCTGATTTTCTCAACCACTCATCTAATCGATTGGCTTGTATCTTGCCCAAAATTAAACTTTGACATCCTTAGGAAGGATAGAGCCTTTTCTAGCATGCCAGATGTCTGTATGGGGGTAATATAAACCTTTAATAACCTGACTCCACAGGGAATGTGGGTTCTAAATTAGTCTCCATGCTTGCTTTCCCAACATCGCCTCATTGAATGTAATTAGGTCTCGAACCTCATCCTTCTTAGCTTTAAGAATCTCCCACTTTCTCCAATGCAGCCCTGTTCTGTTTTCATTATTGTTCCACCAGAATGCTGCTATCTTCCGTTCAATAGTCCGGCAAACGGAATGCGGAATTTTGAATAGGGACATAGCGCACTGCAATAGAGCCTGTACCACTGTCTTGAGGAGAATTTCTTACCCTGCCTTTGACAAAAAATTCTCTTTCCAACCCTCCAATTTCATATTCTCTTGTGAGGATCCATGAGATCTTTTGTTTTTTTGAACTACCCCTATCAGATGGTATTCCCAAATACTTCCCTGTCTTTTCTAACTCTGGTACTTTCATTTCATGTGTCAAGTTTCTTCTCAAGTTATACGGGCAATCTTTTGCTGAAAAACATGCTCGACTTATTTAAATTAATGGCTTTTCCTGAGGCAAAACAGTATTGATTGAGGATCGCAGCCACATTTTGACACTCAGTAATTCTCCCTTCAAGAAAAATAATTAAATCTTATGCAAAAAGTAGGTGAGATAAGGTTGGGCAGAATCTGTTCAACTTAATCCCCTTAACACTAGCATTCTTTGAGCTTTCTTCAGTAAAACAGGCAACACGTTTGCCACAACAATAGAGAGGTGGGGTGAAAGAGGGTCACCTTGTCTAAAATCACGAGTTGGGAAAACTTCCCCATTAAATTGTCTGGCCCAGGGGCTTTTAAGGCTCCCAACTGGAAGGTAGCCTCAGTAATCTCTTTTAAAGACACATCAGCAACTAGGGCCTGGTTAATCTCCTCACTGAGATTTGATCAATTATCGGCTGAAAGTTCCTTGATCCTGTCAAGGTGTACAGTTCTTTGAAGTAATCAATTGTCATGTTTTTCCAGTTGGATCGGGTCTTGGCACCATATATGTCATTCACATTCTTCAACATCAAAATTTTGTTTCTCTGTCTCGTCTGCACTGTTGTTGCATGAAAGAATTTCGTGTTTTGTCCCCCCATTTTATTAAATTAATCATGAATCTCATCCCCAATAAATTTCCTCCTGTCTCCACGGTCTTTCCACTTCCATTTTCAGCCAATCCAGTCTTTCTTTTTCAAAATGTAGGTTTGGGCTTCTTTGTTATCACTTGTATCTCCCTTTTCAAAGAGCTAATTTGCCTCTGCGCATTTGAGAACCTCCTTTTACTCCATCTAGTTACTTTCTTGGCCACATTTTTCAGCCTTGTAACAAAGTTGCCGACACACCTTGAAAAGACTTCCAGGAATCTAATACAATCTGCTCATATTCCTCATCGTCTATCAAGAACACTTCATTTTTACATGCCCTTTTTCGTTAAACTGAATTAAGGAGTATATTAATTAGAATTGGGCTATGGTCCGATCCAATCGCAGGCAGTGCAAATGCTTCCACAACAGGTTAAGATATTCTCCAATCAATATAGACGACGCTCTATCCTGTCTTTTCTTAACAAAAGCTTTCCCTTCTCTGTCATTTGCCCAAGTGTAGGTGCACCCCTTGCATTTCAAGTCCATGAGAGCACATGCATTCAGAAAATCTTGGAAGGCTTTAAGTCTATAATTTTCTACCAACCTCTTCCCTACTTATCCTAGTGGTACAAGATATCATTAAAATCACCAACACACAGCCTAGGGTCACAATTTAGGTTATTGATTTGGTTAAGTCTATCCCACAACCTTAATCTTTCTTGGAAATCATCAGGTGCATGCACGAAAATAATCCTCATTGTTTGTTTGTTCTCCTCTACAAGGCAAAGCAACAACAAAGAACGTTGAACTTGACTCGATGGAAATAGTAACCTGCGCATTCCAGAGCACCACTACTCCCCTGCCAATTCTATGGGATCACTATGAAGCATTTCTGGAAATTCAAACGTCGTTGCATTCTTTTAACTACTTCTTTATTTTTTGTTTCTATAAAAAAACAAGATGGTGGGCTTTTCTTGAGCCCTAAGGGCTTTGATTGCTTGGATTGTTAGGGGAGAGTCCAGACCCTAACAATTCCAGCATAAAATTTTCATGTGTAACCCGGTGACTTATTTGGGCTAGCCACCAAATCCCTTCTTTTAGCTTCTTCCATAGTCTGAATGAGAGTATCCATCAACTGGGTTTCATCTATATCCTTGGATGTCTCCAATTCGTAAGAGGAAAACCTCTTGTTTCTTGCTCGCTTGAGCCTTGAGACCCTTACAATTTTTCAAGATTTCTTCCTAACTACCAAGAACTAGTTCAGTGACCATAGGTCCATCCCTGTCTCATTCCAGCTAAGTTCCGCGCTTGCTGTTTCCTTACCCTTATCTAGAGGCCAGCTATTGCTCCCCTTCTTAGGCTTGTTAATATCACTTTTGTACACCACTAATTGTCTTGAATTCAAAGGCGTCTCCAAGATGCAATCTTCTTCTATTAGTTCCTCTATTGTTTTTCCATAGAAGAAATTCTGATGGGGGCTGACTTCATTTGCTTCTGCCTTGCGCCAAGAACCAAATGCCATATCATTCACATTTGAAAACCTATTCTCAATATACGAGATTTCCTCATAAGGTTGAGCATAATGTCCCAATCTCCCGCGTGAATAACAAAAGTGTGGAAGCCTTTATACCTAAAATCCGGCCATAATTTCTTTCCCATATTGCTGAAGATTGATCTAGGCAGAAGGGGAACTGAGATCTCCATAGAAATGCTTGCCTTATCTACTTTACATGCTGTATATACTTTGGTTTCAAGCTTTACTTCTAAAACACGGGAAAATTACCCAAATTATCATAAACCTATTGTGCTAATTTAGTTTTAATTTTTTTTTTGTCAATTGAATCTTAAATCTTTTGCATTTATGCCAATTTAGTCTATCCAGTGAAATTTGGCATGCCACGTGGCACAATCAATGCTAACATGGCACAATGGATGCTAACGTTGATAATTTTTAATAATATTTTAACCCAAACTGTCGCTAGGTGAGAGTGAGCCTCACTAGTGGCTGGGGCGAGATTGCCTTGCTCTTGTTGGCCGAGGAAGAAGGAAGAGGAAAAAAAAAATAAAGAGAAAGGAAAGAAAGAAAAGGAAAAAGAGAAAATTTGAAAAATTATTAAAATATTATTAAAAATTGTCCACATTAGTGCTGGGCTATGCCACGTGGCCGGCTAAATTCGGCTGAATAGACTGAATTGGCATAAATGTAAAAGGTTTAGGATTTGGTCGACAAAAAAAAAAAAAGTTTAGGACTGAATTGATATAATTGAAATAGGTTTAGGACTTTTTGGTAATTCTCCCTCTAAAACACAACCAATATCTTCCATGACTCTCACTAACACTCTCCGAAATCCATTTAGTAGGTAATCCATGAATTTGAACCCAAAACATACACGTGCTAAACTTATAGCAAACGAGAGGGGTATCAGTTTCCTAATATTTTGGTAAGGGCAAATGGTGTGCAAAAGCAAGAGCCCATAGAAATGACTCTCTGTTCATTTCCGACCAGAATCTGAACTCAAAGATACCTGGACCAATAGGTTGGATTTCCACATTCTCTATTTTCCAAACTCCGTGCATTGTATTTTGAAATGCTTGGATGTTTTCCTGTAGGTTTTGATATAGTTGGTTGAGTATATGTTTGGATTGATGAAAAGGGGGCAATGTCTTTCATACGCCTATAGTTGGATGGGGGGAAAATGTATCCTGAATAAAATAGCTCATGAAGCTACTTGGTATAATAAAATGATACAAACAATCATTTGATGTGACCTTGTTCTATATACCTAATTTGTATATGAGAGAGAGTGAATTTAACACGTAAGTGGGATAAATACATGCGATTATTCTATGTGAAATTCTGTCCTGTATAAACTAGTTGTTGTTACTAGAGACCTTAGATCAAGTTAGTAAAGAGTCTACATAAGAAGATTGATCTCCCAAAATATAATATATATTTTTTAAAGAAAAAAAGAAGTAATAAAAAGAAAAAGAGCTTGTCAGAATTACATGGACGAAATATTGAAGGCACAACTTATTAATTATAATTAGCCATTGATGCATTTTGAGAGCTTTCATCTATGAACTTTAACTAGGCAACTTTAGTTTTACCTGTACTCTAATATGGTTAAAGTACAAACGACATGCTTAAGTTTGATTTAATGGGCTAGCTAGATCAAATATGGTCATTTTGGTCTCTTCTATTTATTTATTTTTGAAATAAAATCAATTAGTAATTTCTATCTAGTTAAGTGAATTAATGTTTCTTAGCTGCTTCACATTTATAGAAATAGAAAAAGGTCCATGAAATCGTACGTCTAAATTATGGAAATTCCGTTCAACCAAAAATAATTATGGAAATTCGGACCAAAAAAATTTATGGAAACTAAGAGAAGTAATGTTGTGGTTTATGCCCAATAAAATCAAACTTTGGATTATGAAAAAGATGAGAAAAAGAGAAACCAGATCCAACATCCTACGAGGATCTTCACTCATTCTCACTCTAATAATCATCCTCATTCTCACTCTAATAAATGATTAGAGGATTAACCAAATTTTAAGGTTTCTCTCATTTACATCCAAAACTACTAATCTGAACTCTATTATAGTTTCTGAGGTAATTCCGAGACCTTAATGGACCTATAACTTGTGGTGAACTTGACTGCATTATTTGCTTTTAAATTCTTAAGATATTAGAAAATAAAGGGAATGAAAATAATAGACATGTGGACAGTACCAAGCAAAAATTAATTTGTATGAATCAACATTTGCTCTAGCGATGAGCATGTCCTTTCCCAGCCTATGACTTTGATCCAAATCAATAGATATGCGTATTGGGCCACCTTCAAGAGCATGAGTTTGTATGCCATGGTAATTAAGGTGCGCACGTGGGGGGGTGTCATTGCTAAAATTGGTGCATGCACCATTGAATCACGTGCATAATTAAACTGGTAAATCCCATCACATTTAACGATTCGGTGGACATAGGATACATATGGGCCATCATATACTAGAGATTCGTTGGGAGTTTTAAAAATCTCGATAAAATGCCTTCTCATAAGTTATTTAACCTTATTTTGCCTTTTGAGAATAGAATCATCGTAATCCTTCCATATTAGGGAGTCTTTAATTCCAGATAACTAGCTTTACTTATATGACTATGAGAAATTTTCTTTTAGATCTCACAATAGTAGTCCAAGCATTTACTACCTAGTATATGCAAATTATATATAAAAGAGTCGTGCATGCAACAACATTTATATAATTTACTTCTTGCTTTTTTACAAGGAAGAGCAGAAGAATATGGAATCTGACAAAACACCCTTACCCAGTTTGTGAGAGTTATGGATGCTCTTTCCGTGAATGCTGTGGTGTTATGCAGGCTTATGTCCCCCTCTTTTTTTTTTTCAATTGACAAATTATGTCAACCCTTTTCCTTATATGAGCCATTAATCATTTAGATTTTTGAGCATATAAAATTTAGTGATATAAATGGATGATGAGGCACGCAATATTAGTTGAGTGTGGTGACATAATCTAAGATTGACTTTGATAAATGACTGATTATAGGGCGTTGAGTCTGGTGGCTTGAGTTGGTAAGACAAAACGGAGAGAAAGCAAGGGTGGCGATTGAGAAGGACAATGTGTACATGACGGTTGTGCTGATAACGCGAAATACATATGGATTACTTATATTGGCTATAACCAAGTATATGTTTGGATTTTGAAAAAGGCAATGTCTTTCAAACACCTATGGCTGAATGTGTGAAAAATATGCAATTTTACATAACTGGAACGAATAGCTCATGAAGCTATCTGATATAAATAACTGAAACATGTAATCACTAAATATGCCCCTATTTTACATAGTAAGTTTGGATTTGAGAGAGAGTGACTTTAATATGTTAGTTTGATCAATGTGCGATTCTTCTATGTGAAGTTCTAACCTGTGTGAACTAATTCCTAACCTGAGTGAACTAATTGCTGTCAGAGACCTTAAATCAAGTTACTAATTAATAAGAAGACTAATCTCCCATACTTTTGAGGATAATTCTATGAATGAGGTCTAAATTCACAACATACATAGTGCATTTAATAAAATTAAAAAATTCAGCAGAAGTGAGCGAAAAAAAGAGATCGTCAAATTACATAAACTATTTATCATGGCACAACTTGTTAATTTTGATTAGTGATTAATGCATTTTGAGAGCTTTCATTCCGGGCCTTTTACTAGGCAACATTAGCTTGATCTTGCCATGATGCGTCAGCTTTGGCCACTAATGTTTTTTCTTATTGACTCTTAGGGCCTATTTGGTAACCATTCTATTCTCAAGAACAATTTATGATCAAATATGATTTTTTTTTAGTCTTTTCTAGTTTTGTTCCTTGAATAAGTTTCTAAGCATTTCAAAACGCCTGTAACTGTCTAAAATTTCTATTTTTGGGATAGATATGCGTTTGATACGACCTTCAAATTCTTTTGTGACTTAAAATTTCTTTTATTTTTCAAAATAATTTTATTACATTTTTCTTTTTTTTATTCTTTTTGTTTTCCTTTTTTTTTTCCTTAAGGGGTTGTCGACCTCAGCCATAGCTCGCGACCTTGTCGGAGTGTCGTTGGCTCCTGACAAAACTGAGCCTCATTGACTCCCGGCAAAACTGAGCCTTGCCGGCATTGGGCAAGGTTGATCTTACCTAAATTTGGCGAGGTCGGTGTCATCTAGCTAAGGCAAGGCTGATCTCATGGTGGCTCAACGAGGGCGAGTCTCACCGGTGGCTGAGTGAGCTTAACCTCGTAGGCGAGGGCTTCAGCAACCTTGCTGGCCAGTCGGCCATCGTTGAGTGGCAAGAGAAATAAGAAGTAAAGGAAAAGAAGAAAAGAAAATAGAGAAAAAGAAAAGACTTGATTCTGGAGTTGTTTATAGAAACAAAGAAGTAACTTGTTTTTACTTCTTGATTCTGTTCTATATCTCTTCTTGGGAACAAAAAATTACCAAATGGTTTTTTTTTATTGTGTTTTTATGTTTTGGTGAATAAAAGAACAAGATCATACACTATTTAGTCGGTTGCCAAACAGATCCTGAGATTATTTCCTTTCGATGCCTTTGAATTCTTAGCGTGTTGTAGATGCCTCAAAATCCCTTCTTCTACGAGAGCATGAAAAAGGCCGACTTGGTGTTTACCCAACTTTGTCACTTCATTCATATCTCTCTCGCTTGTCCTATGAAACGTGTCACGCATTTGCTTCCACAGGAAAGTCGTGGGGCATCTCTGCAATTTATTTTCTTGGTCGTCGGAAGCTCCTTGATGGTGGTGGTAGAATATGAGGCCCAGTTTGTTCTTCATTCTTCTCAGCGAACCAACTCCCTTGTCATGATTAGTTGGACGGTTCGATATGGACCCTCTCCTTTCGGTCCAGTTTACGTGGGGGACCCAGCTGATCATTGCACGTTGGGACAGAGTACTAAGAGCTGCTCTCATCCGATGTTCTTCTGGGTCCGGTAGAGAAGTTGGTGTCTGAATAGGCCTCACTGTTGCTGCTACTCGTGCTGGTTCATTGTGGGTCCTGCTGATGTATGAGCTTTGAGAGCTTGAACTGCAATGATCTGATTCTCACGAGGGAGACCATCTGATTCCTTGTTCTTCCACTGGTCCTCTTTGCATCATAGGCGATTGTCTATGTGTAGATGCCTCCTTTTTACCGAAGAACTGGTCCGTAAGTGTTGGTTTTACAATAAAAGGGAGAGGCATGTTGCATTTGCTTCTGAATGCGTCTGCTAGTGTTGTTTTTGCTTCTTTCGAAATGAAAAAATAGTTCAAATCAATTTATAGAGTCTGAGAAGTCATATACCAAAGAGATACATTAAGTCTAGGTTCTGTTTGTTTCATGAATAACTTGACGTTTCAAGGAGACATTAACAGTGCAATTCTTGTCCTTCTGCCTTGACCAATTGAGGCAAGTTGTGGTGAAAAAAGCACAATGTGGTTAAACGTTCACTTGACCTTGGCATTTGTCCATCATGATGAGCACTGCAACTTTCGAAACAATGAATTAAAAAAAAAAATTATGAATTGCTGTAAATGCACTTTTAATGTGATATCTCGATTTTCCAATTCTATTTTCAATAAATTGAGACGGGCATTTCGTTGGCACGCATATAGTTATTTTCCTTGAGTCGGCCACTCATGTGAAAACTAGTCTATCAGGTGAAGCCGTTAAGAAATTCTAATGCATTAGACTCGAGAATTTGACCAGGAAGCGATCTTTCGACCGAGCTAATCTGCAAGGGTCATTACGGCACAATTAAAAATCGATTAGAGATCGGAGATAGGTCTACTCAATAGAGGCATGTGATCAGGTGTGGGTGATTCCACTAGATCACACAATTCTTGTCGATCGGCACTGGATCAACTTCTCTATCAATTGGGTACCCTGTGTTCGTATTTGAAACCTTGAGATTACCCCGACAACCGAAAGTCGCCAATGTTTCAAAGATGTACATTGTGGCTTGAGATGATCAACCACAAGTCAAATGTATGAAAATTTCTAAAGGCTACCCGGTAGGTTGGGTCGCGCTAGTATCGTGCCAAAGTGAAATTAACTGTGGAATTGAGATCGAATTCAGAAATTGGAAGTCTGGGTGTGTCACAAATCATTTTAGGAATATTAACTCATCTTCAGAAGATTTTTTTCATGTAATCAGAATTTTTCAGCGATTAAATCAGAGAATGGTTAATTTGACCCGAGAAATTAGTAGGCCCACCTTTGGTCTTGCTTTTAGGACTTAAGTTGGTTCTATGGACAAGTGAATATGTGAATTGAAGTGTGGTGACATTGGATTAATTTTATGGACTTCAATTTAATTCAATTGGGAGAGAATTGATTGGAATTGAAGGAATTGATGTACAAAGTTTCATACCCCGGCGGAAAAATAAAATGAACCCATTGAAGATTGTTGTGGAAAGGGATTTGAAGTTAGTGGAGCATGACATCATATGGTGGGCCAATTTGTTAGATTAAAGAAAGGCAAAAAGAAAAGAAATTGCCCCCCTCCTTCTCTCTCCTCCCTCTCTTCTTCCTCTCCCGTGCGATTCCTCCATCTGCATCTTCTTCTTCTTCTTCTTCTTCTTCTTCTTCTTCGGTGGCCAGCAGCAGGAGAGATCCGGTTCAGCCATCCCCACCAGCCTTCGTCTGCCCGCTCGGCCACTCGTCGCCGGCCGCCCCTCCGCCCGCTCGCCGTCGCTCAGCCCGCGCGCACCTCCGCTTCCCTCCTCTGTCCTCTTTCTGCTGTTCGGTGCCCTTGCTATGCGAAGATCAGAGCAAATCGAAGCAGCAGGTCCCGCTCGCCGCTGCAGCAAACAACTGGAGCTGAAGTCGTCGCCGTCGCAGCTAGCCACCGTTCGACCGCTTGCTCGCTCGCCGGCTCACACCGCTGCCTCGGTTGCACCTTCGTCCGCTCGTCCGGCGTCCCAGCTGCTGCTCGACGCCACTGCACTTCGCCGGAGTCTCCATCACCGCTGCACGTCCTCGCCAGCCACCGCCCGAGCTGCCGCCCCTCTCCCTCGCCGTTCCTCCGCCCGATTAGGCTCGGATCTGCCCTCCTTCGGCCCGAAAATGGGTATGGCAGCACCTATTTGGCCCGTTTTGGCCGTCTTCCCGAGCCTGGATGCTCGGCCCGCTTTGAGGAAAGTCGATCCTCGCGTCGTCCCCGTCGTTTTGGTTCGCTCGGCTCGTTAATCCGGTGAGTTTAGCTCACTAAACCTTAATTAGTGGGTTAATGATGCTTTAGGTGTGTTTAGTTTATGTTAAGTGTTATTAGGTGGTTAGTTTAATTTATTTAAGTGTAGATTATATTAATGTGCTTGATTAACTTAAAATGAATTTAATTTAAGGCTAAATGAATGTTTATATTAATATAAGCTTTGATGTGACTTAAAGGAATTTACTTTTGATTTATTTAAATACTTCGAAATTATTAAATAATTTAATAATATATTATTATTCGAAATTATTAAAATATTATTATTTAATTATTTTCGGAATAAATTTAATTATTTATTAAATTCTGAAAATTTTGTCAGGACCCTAAATTCTCATAATTTCGTGTCCGTCGCTGTTGTGTATCAGAATTTGAAATTGATGATTGGATATTATAAATTGAGCGTGGATCGTGAAATACATGGATATCATTATTTAATTAATTTTCGGAATAAATTTAATTATTTAATAAATTTCGAAAATTATTTTGTGACTCTAAATTCTCAGAATTTCGCTTGATCGCTGCCTTTAGAATTTGAATTTGATGAATGGATGTGGTAAATTGAGTGTTGATTGTGATAAATAGGAATTTTATTCATAAAAACCCAAGTGTCGGGTTTTGATACAAAAATTGGATTTTAATAATTATATTAAATAGTGGGGTTTGAAAAAGTAAGATATTGGCTTTCGGTTCGAAATTAGCGTGCTCCCACGTGAGTAATTTCGGAGTATTTTTAATATAAAGAAAATGGTCAGGATCACTATTTTAAGAGGAAGCATTGAGTGAAATATAAAGTGTCCTGGGGCCGAGTATGCTTTGGCTGTGTGATAACTAAGAGAAATCGTCATGGGCTGTTGAGCCGGACTTGCCCCTATATGGGATGCCCACGCGGTGGATGTGGGTCGCAGTTGATTCTAGGCCCATGCTCCTTTGGGAACGCCATCGATGTACTGACAAAGCCGCGCTCCATGGGGGGAGGCAATGCCTGGCTATATGCCAATAGATAGCCGAACTGCGAGTAGGCTATGCCTTTGTGTGGCAGTAAATATCAATTGGAATGCATGTTGAGTGTTATTGATGTGTTGGATTATGGGACAGATTGTGTGGCATGGAATGGGACGTGTCATAACAATTTAGTCTTATAATCAGGACCCCCGCGGTTGTTGGTTATATGAAAGATAATGTGTTCCGATTGTTTAAGTTCCTATTACTATCTGTGATTGAGTGATTTGATTTGTGCTAACCTGCAGGAAGGAACTGAGCCGAGATAAGTCTTTTGTGTGATGTGGCTAGGCCACCCGGGGTGTATTTTCTTTCTAATAGGGGTTTAGGAATTGAACTTGCTGAGACATTGTCTCATCCCGGTTTGGGGATTAAAATTTCAGGTCCCTAGATGGCGGTCGTGGAGGACCCGAAGCCCTAAGTCTAGAAAGGTGAAGACTGAAGTATCAGTGAACGTGTCCTACTAGTTGGTTTTAGGATAGTTCCCCTTTTGTCAAGCTGGTCTATTTTGTAGATGTATCCAGTTAGTTGTATTTAAATCTATGTGTTTGTAAATGAGTGTTTGGTATTGTGATTGATTGCTTGCTTTTCTATCCCAAGTTAAATGTTGTCAGGGGATTTGTTTCGCTTCCGCATGCGTAATTAAATTAATGGGGTCGGCGACACTACCTGGGAATGTCGCATATTTGATCGACCATGGTGGGATGTTGGCGCGCTCGAGGTTCGGGGCGTGACATTTAACGTGATCGATAAAAATGCGACAAAAAAAAAATGGTGGATAAAAGAAATAATTAATGGTTGCAAGACTCTGTCACGCACATATTTGATTACAACTAATCACCGATTGACTTTATGGCTAACTAGTTTTCTTTTGTTGCCAAGTGGCTTGGAACTTGGAAAAGTGTGCGTTTATCATTTTTTCTTGAGGATGCTTCAACTCCAATATTAGAATTACGCACAGAAAGAGAAAAGGTGAGAAAAGAGATAGGATGAGTTACATCGAAAAGGCCGGCACACCTAGCCACATATTTTATCAATTTATTATCTCGACATAAGTCGAAAAAACTATAGTCTTATAACTTTGGATTGACAATTTAGGTAATTCCTGATTACAACCAAGTTGAAGTTTGACATAAGATATGCTTCTAAGACATGTCACTACTTCTTTATTTAGCAGTTAATTAGTTCTTGTCCAGTATTTCAGAATTCAGAGTGAGAAAAAAACTTTAATTGAAGAAATAACAAAATTAAAGATTGATTGTGGGAGTAACAATTCTAAAAAATAAATAAAGAAAGAAAGGCATCTTAATCCAACCAGATACCTTACCACATTATCCCATCATATGGATCTGCATGCTCCGTCAATCGGAATATTCGCACTGGCATCGGCGTCGACTTCAGTCCTCCCTCCATGGTCGATGCTCTTCTTTATGGTCCTGGTCTTTTCGGCTCACGTATCCGGTTGCGCCATATTTAAAGTAGGGTTTGTGTGCTTTGGATTGATGCGCAGTTCTTGTTGAATGCTGCTTCACCTTTACGCGGGGTGAGTTAGCGAAGATGCTGTACTATATTCATCTTTTAGCACCCGAGTGTTTAAGCAGCTTTCAACTTATTATTATCGTGATGTCATATTTCTACTTTGAATGGCCAAGACCACCCTTCTCATTCTTGTTCTTGATTTTGTTTAATCAAATCAAACCGAGTAATTTGGATAATCCAAAACCTTACTCAAAAGTTTTTGCTTGAATCGTCGGAAACAGTGGAGGAGCTACAGAGGTTTATCAGCTCGTGCAAACAGTATGGAAATAGATGCCAAAGTACAAATTGAGTTGATGACAACGCTGCCACTGCCGCTACAGAAGGGAAGTCGTCCGATACCTCCCTTAGAGAAACTTGAAGAGCAGACCACCGTAACTAGCAAAGAAGGGAGCGAACACAAGCGACTCGACTGCCATTACTTGGATGAGGATGTTGAGTGGTGGGCTTGAAGTGTCCTTCTGTAGATTGCCAATGGTCTTTCCATCTTCAGCAATTGTCCGAAGCCTTTGATCATCACGGCAATGGGTATTGGCATGCTCCAAAGCACCAGCCTGAAAGCAAATTCAAGATATTGAGGAAAAAAATCTGTTGAGCTAGACAAGTTTTCTCAGCAGGTCAATGAACCACCACAGACGAGTATAATTGACAAAAACTAGCTGTTGGGCAGTTGGAGCAGCTGCATACCTTAATGTCCTCTTTCGCTTGGTTCCATGCTCCATCCGATAGCGCAATCTGTTTGAAACCAAGCCCACTGAATAATTTTCAGCAAGAAAATACTACAACCAAATAAGACAAACGATGTGAAGCTCCCACATTTGTCCTAGATATAATGATAAGGGCATCATTCAACAATTCACCAACCTACTCAAATTTTGTCCAACAAGGAAAATTGTTGAACTTCATAGCCGCAGCTTTGATATTACCTTTTTTTAGAGAAAATCCAGCTTGTTATTTTTCTAAGTAGCAAAATACCTTAACTATAAGATATTTATCACAAATGCACACACTTGTCTCACACTCACAAGTCTGTCACTTCACTGACATTTGGGACTCGCTCCTGTTTTTCTACACAGAGCCCCTTTAGTAGACTCCTATGCCAACACGTCATTATTTTCCTGCACCACTCTCTCTCTCTGTGCTCACGCTAGCCACTACGACACAACAGTGTCCGGAGGGGAGCGATCACTCCTATTTATAGGGTGTAAAGTCGGTCAACTAACTGAGTTTCATATTTCTCCAGACAATTCCAATACAAATGTCACTGGCAATTTACTATTACACTACGACTTGCTTGGACGAAGAAAGACTTAAATTATTCTGGAATTATCTAGGCCAAGAGAGAAAGATCTGGAAACGGAAGAAAGAGGTGGTGATTCTCAATAGAGACATACTCGAGCAACGCAAACCATCGAAATAGATAGACATTGATTACTCTGGTAAAGATTACCTGAACAACGGAGCTGAGAGAGCCAGCCAAAAGACCAGACAGTGTCTCCACACCGAAAACGGTCCCGATGATAAGTGGTGTCAACGTGACAAGGGCAATAGGTCCAATCATCCCCCTGAAAGATGCCTCAGTTGAAATTTTGAAGCATGTAGCACAGTCTGGCTCTGTCTTTAACAACTCCTCACGGACGTTCAGAGCCATCTCAAATCCTGCATGTCCAACACTTTTCATGGTCATAGCAGAGAAAAAGTAAGGAAGCCAGGTGCCCGTGATCAAACCAACAATGACCTTCGGCGTTAGGACATCAATAGAAGACGACATTGCTGGACGATTCACAAATGCACCCAATAGAGCGATAGACACTAGGGCAGCTGATTCAATGGCGAATCCCTACATACCAGATAAGAAACGAAAAAAAGTCCATCTAATATTAGATTTAAACAACAGGAAAGTAGAATTTGCCGGTAGGGCTAATATTGAGAACGATAGACAAAAGACAGCACCAAAAGTAAAGAAAGGCGATTTTAGCCAAACATCATGCCACCTCAGCAAGAATCCAAAATGACTTCCATAACTATAATATTTAGTCATTTATGATGAAAAGGAAAATAATTGGACAATGTGCAAAGATTCTGGATGACGTATATGTAATCTCACGAAAAGTTCCTACGCACATTATGGATTTTATCAAAATAAGCTACTAAAAGGACAACAGGACAGCGTCAATACTAAATTTAAATGCAAGGATTGCCTGTACCTTTCCAACGGCAGCTGTAGTATTCCCATCAGCTTCACACGCTCCCATGCGAGCCATCGTGGCAATGCGTTCATCATTGTCGCTGATGGGACTGGAAGAATCTATGGCCAATCGGGTGGCAGTGGTACTTAGCATCCCAACGGCAGCCACTGCAATTCCATACGTGGCGGCAATACGGTAACTCACGAAAATGCTAACGGCGGCAAAAAATGGGATAGTTACAGAGCCAAGGGCAACACTAATGTTCTGGAGAGCAACTTGGGGACCGCTGCGGAAATTGTCGGCAGCAACACATTGGAGACAGGTGCAGGAATTGTTGACAGCATCATTTTGGAGACGGCTGCAGATATTGTTGGCAGCATTGGCAGCATCATAAACATGTTGGAGACAGCTGCTGAAATGAGGATCATTACTTGGTCAGCACATGACCATCAACAGTTGTAAAGATTCATATCATTAATTTAAATTAGCAAATTTAACACCTGAAGTCATCGCTGGTGTAATATTTATTGACAAACCCACTAATTTGCCCCGCCCAAAGACCAACAACAACACACGAGGACAGCTTCCTGCAAGATCATATCCATAATTAGCGAATGCATACGCTCAACGTGTTGACTTAATCCCGTAAAAGACTGCTGACATTAAAGCATGTTCCAATTCACATTAGAAGAAAGCAGCATTTAGGATCAGAAGGTAAAAAGTATCATCAAAGAGTTTACCAGTTCTTCACAACTTTCGGCAATCCAATGTTGTAAATTGTGAACGATGAGGGCAGAGCAATCCAGCTAACAATAGCAATGCCAATAGTCATTAGAATTGTGGAAATAATAAGTTGTTCCTTCTCCAATGCAGACCTGATTTCCGATGCAGGCCTGATTTCCGATGCAGACCTGATTTCCCGCCAGAAAGTTGAGATCAAGCAAACGAGAATACCCATAGAGCTGATAAGCAGGGGATAACACATAGCAGTGAAGTTGTGTTCGATTCCGAAAGAAGAGATGGAAGAAAGAACAAGGGCAGCGCAAGATGATTCAGCATAAGAGCTAATAACATCAGGTCCCATACCAGCAATATCTCCAACAATATCTCCAACATAATTAGTAATCACCTGAATGATTAAGGTCAGCCCCATTTATGAATTAAAGTGAATGATGTACTTAATAGATAAAGCTACAGAAAATGAGTACATACAGCTGGGTTCTGATCAGTTTGTAGGCTATCTTGGTCAATCTCTTTAACCAGATGAACACAAACATCAGCAGCCTTGGCATAAATTCCACCACTGGCTCTTCCAAAGAGAGCCATGGAAGACCCACCAAGAAAATAACCGGTAATAGCCTCAAAAAGACCTTCCCAGTCATTGCCATAGTACAACTTGAACAGATTGATTACAAGATAGAGCACGAGAAGATCGATGGCAGCAAGAAGAAATCCCATAACTGCACCAGACCTGAAAGTTCTTCCAGCGGTGTTTCTCTCTTCCAAGGCACTCCTTGCGTTAGCATATATAGCAATTTTCGTGCCAAGGGAACCAAAGACGATTGATGTGAAAGCACCAAGAAGGAATGAAACTGTACTGAAAACGGCAGTGACAAGTGCAGGCTTGCACGTGTTTAAAGGATTAAACTTGCACGGCCGGCTTTGGGTACTGAACCTCTCAACAGAGCCAAGTAAGAGGAAGATTAGAATCGCAAAAGCAGCCACGAAAACTCCAGCATACTGGTACTCCGTTGACAGAAAGGATTTCACACCTGTTACAATCACAAACGATAATAGAGCCCTCTCTGTCAAGCAAATAAAGCAACATTTCTGATTCTAGAAATTCTACGTCAGGTGTGATGAAATAAGGCATAGCTCAGTTAAATCCAGTTACTTTATTCCGTTGCCTAGTTTTGTTGAACCTAGTTACAATAAATAAGAAAGCCTAACCTACAGTGCCTCCAAGAGTAACTCAAAAGATGATATGGTTTATGTTACGATTCACCTTTGGCAAGCTGGACAGTGTAAGGGTCAAATCCAACCAGCGGAACAGTGACGAGAACATGATGAGTAGGGCAAAATGAGGAAAGGGATGAAAGAATGAAGGTACTCAGTTCTGCAAAATAATTAATGAAATAAAAAGAACTGAAATATTCAGTACATAGTCCCAGATCCAGAATATTATGGTAAATATATCAAAAACATTACTTTAAATTAAAGCATTAAAAACAAAGAAGAAAGTAGAAACAGATTATGACCTACAATAATAAACGGTAGGTTAGAGCCAGAAATAAAACCGAGAGCATGGAAAAACATCAGAACTAAACTTAGAACTAAACTTAGATGTTAGAACTAGAAGAGGAGAAGGGTGAACAACAACGGGGGAAAAATGATTGGAACAAAAAATAATAATAATAATAATAATAAAAAGTCAATTTTCACATTAGAACTGATAATGCTCTAATTCGAAAGATTATTCAAATCAGAATGATGAGAAATAGATATGAAACATTGTCACATATAAGGACTTTAGTTAGGAGAAGTAAGAATGTAACCCAAGAGAGAACCTTAGAGAAATATAAGCACGGTTATTTACCTATATGTTCTTAACTAATCCTATAGAATTAGTGTTTCGTCACTAGCATGACAAATCAAGAATGACAATCTCATGAAAATGAAAAATATTCTGCATCAAATCACAATGTATAATGATAAAACCCTTGGAACACAGACAAAGTGAAGATATACTTTACAATTGAAGGTTGTACATCCTCAGCATTCACCTTTCTAATACAATATGCTTCTACTAAAGCCAACTACATATTAAAATTACTATCCCAACTTTAATTAACTTGACGTTGTGTCATTATTTGTATTTACCAAGTTCCTATAACTTACACAAATCAGATGGAAGAAAGAAATTAAAACTAGGCTCCGTTTGTTTCATGACTTTTCTGCAAATCATGCTCCAATAAGTCATTTTTCTAGAAAATGGCAATATATTTCAGTATTTAGCAATTGAAATTTGAAATGAATTGAAAATAATTGCTTTTATTTTTCTGAAAAAATCATGCAATAGTTGTTTGATATAAGGGTTGCATGTGCTATATCATCAAATTTTAAATATAGTTTAATCGAATCAAATTTTCATAACTTCTATGCTTTTATAAATTTCAAACAACTAATTTTTGTCTTATGATATAAATTGGGATATAAGGCCCTTGGCCCAGCATTGGGGTACTTGGGCTTGGGCATCGGGGAATTGGGGACTTGGGTGAGACTGGCAAGGACCCAAGCATGATGCCAAGGTCTTGGGCTAGGCTTCAAGGGTCCTGAGCCCTACCATCAAGAACTTTGACTCGATTTGGAGGACCTCGACTCGAGCATTGGGGGCAAGGCCTCCACCTATGGGGACTTGGGCCTAGCTACTATAGTCCCGAGTGGAGGAGCTGCGGTTTCTCGGGCTAAACCACTATAAACCCAAGGGTGGGAATTACAGACTTGGGCCTGACCTCCATGGACTCGAACCCAGATGCCAATGACTGTAGTGTGGAGCTAGTAACTGGGCCTAGGCGACTTGACATAAATCACAAATTAAATAGAGAGAGAGATTCATCGAAGCCCTAAGCTTGGTTGAAGTTCTTTGCCGCCATGTGACATGGAATAACTCCTCTTATTAGGAACAAGAAATCTTTTTCTTGATTTTTAAGAACAAGTACTTCTTTGATTAAAAACTTTTTCAACTGATTTATTATTTTGATCGTTCCAAACATCATAAAGTCTAGAAAATCTTTTTCACATAAATTCTTTTCAACAACATGAGCGCACCTTCAAGCCATCATCAAATGTAATCCATCTTACAGATGTACATAAGCCCGAATGCAACACCGCATTTTGACTTACTCAAACCAGTTCTTGAGCCAATAAATCAATTAATCTTTTAAAGCGAGTAATCGTTTGTAGGTTATCCCCAAAGATTAATCAAGTATACTTTTGAAACAGCTATGCTATATTATGAACATTCTTGCCGCGTAATGCGATAAATTAGAGTGCCTCCCAGTCCCGTGGGAGCCTGCAGCTAAGTAAAGAGACTAAAACATTCACGTGACGTGCACAACACGTGCATTTACTTAATCCATACCAAGCGCAAACTTGTTGAGAAAATAAGACGAATGGCAAAAGCCAAAAGGACACGAGCTACACCAGTTAACACTCCGCCCAAGAACACGACAAAGATCACCCACATCATTCCAACCATCTTCTTGAGAAGAGATCTGCATGAGTAACTATTATACTACCGTGCTCAGATAGTCGCTCAAGTTCTAGCAGCTATGACAAACCCTAACAATGACTGGTCCCACAAGCAGCAGAAACTCATGATTTCGCTGAGCTATCATCAGAATACAAGACTCAAATTTGTCGCCATTGCTCAGGCAGATGCGAGATTGATCCGAAAAAATCTGCTAATGAACAGTGTGAGGTTACATAGAAAGGAGGGGTTGAACTACAACCTCTCTATGCCCAGAAAAAGAAAGACTCGCAACCCAGAAAATCAAAGGTACTTCATTCTCTGTCTTCGTTTTTTCCTTTTTCTTTCTCGGACTACGAGAATGTTTTTAAAGGTTACGAGCTTTATTGGAAAACACGACCACAGTATTTCATTACCGAAAGATCTGAAACGCTTGAGAACGTCCAACTATCAATCCCGAGTGCAGCAAGAAGGAAAAGTTCCATAAAGCGGACAAGTTGTGAAGTTATAGGATCTGTATGAAGTCACCTTTAGAGACGTGCTTCCTTATCTCAACATACAGCTTTTCAACGGCTATCTGCTGGGCTGAGCGTTGCTCTTCGTTGTTGTGGTTGTCGCGTTGCTCTTCGTTGTTGTGGTTGTTGCTATTGCGCGACCCAAGGTGCCACTGCCACAGGGAGGCCGCGATCCCGATGACAGCACAGACTGGGATCGCAATCTCCATCGCGAAAGCTGAGAGCAATGCCATCGTCGTGGGAACTCTACTCTAGGTCGCTGGAATCCCTGGACTCGATGCCTATCAAAGTGAGAGAGAGAGTCAGAGAGAGAGAGAGAGAGAGAGACGCAGAGAGGAGTAAGGTGGGGAGTGTGCTCGTCTAGAGGGGAAGTGGCGAGAGTTTCATAAATTAGATTATGCGACAGTAGAAGATCCAAGCCTTTTGATGCTGTCCGTCGGATTTACAATCGACGGACTGTCATTCAAGAGTAAAATAATCGGACGGTGAAAGCAAGAGTGAGTATAATCTCATCGTTTAGTTTTTACGTATCACTGTCTAAATATGAATAATGTATTATTATTTCTCACTATTAGCATATGTATAAATATATATGTAATATATGCATCGATCTTGCTTGTTTTAGGCTAAAAGATATGCGCTATTTTCATTAATTTTTTGCTATTGATTTTTAAATAAATCCGTACGAACAAAAAAAATCAAAAATAGTCTTGTAAAAGTAGCACCCTTTCGTGTAAGGATGACGTGCTGAAGTTGCTGTCTTTGCATTCACATATATTTTTGTTTAATTGCTAGATTTTAAAGAAATTTGCCATTAAAATTCAAATGGTATTTGTAATGCAACAGTGGCTAATTGATTTTTCGATTTATCAACAGGGTTTTTCTAGCTCAAATCACGAAAAATGCGTTGATGAGCTGTATTACAGCCTTTAGGCATGTAAGGAGAATGTTTTTATATTATATTACAGTGTTAATGCCCTATATGTATAGTATTTTTTTTTCTATATTCATATTTATTTCTTTATTTGTTTTTCTGTGCGTCGAAGTGTGGATGGTAACATGCGGATTAATTGTGGCAAAATTGTCTGCTTTCCCTTGAACGAACAGAGACATAGGATGCAACCACCGGCCGGTGGCGTGGATGGTAGATCTCTGGCCCTCCTCGGTGGAGGCCAAGGTTCGAAGCCCCTGCGAAGTAGGGAGGCTGAAGCGCTATGTGATAACTTAAGCGTGACGTCGGGGTGGTGGTTTCCCTGCTAGCGTCACCGGGGGGTTTACGGCGCACTGTCGGTGCAAGCTGGTTCCTCCTGTTCCCAAAAAAAAAAAACAAAGACATAGGATGTGGCCCACCTGACTTGTCCCTCGATGTTGGTCCAGTGGTCCCTCCACTATTGGATTGGCTCTCCATGGGGCGCTTGACTCCGAACTTTCAGCTGGCTTTCTGGTATTAACCCCAACCGCGAGAAGTTTTAGGTGCTTAATTGAATTCGGTGCATTTAAGCACATAGATCACACAGTTCTCACGAAAGATTATTCGACATCAAGGGTTGAGATACGTTAGACTCGTATGCACCTTAATTTTATCAAAAAATTTCAATCTTTATATTTCATTTCACCTGACCCCTGATGGTGGACCTCCTTTACGAGTCATCTACAACATGCCATCGCCCCTTGCAATTTGAGGTGATTAATATGTGGATCTAACTGGGACTTCGCATCGAGCCAAAATTATGGCTTAGACTCACGTATCAACAAAAAAAACATATGTAACACTCTTTCATGTTACTTGGGTTTGGATAGATCCCAGTCAATTTGGGTAGAGTCTTATTATTATATGCCTATCGCCTAGCACATGCCAAAGATGCGCTTAGCCCTAAGGGTGAGCAGTCAAGATTCCTTACAGGTTCCGCCTAGAACCTAGAATCTACCCTCGGATATAAGTTCCTCATTTTTTTGAAACCTGAAACCTACCTGTTGGATCCTGGAATCTAGAACCAACCTTATCATAGGTTCCAAGGTCGGTTTCAGGGCCCAACAAGATTTTTTTTTTTTTTTTAAGTTAAACAAAACGAAAATGAATGCAATAATAATAAATAAGCTTGTCATTCATCAAAGAAAATACAAAATTATAAAACTATCAACAAAAGAAAATGAATTCTTGACAAGGAATTCAACTAGATAAAAGTAAAGGGGAGCGTTTTTAAGTTCCGTACATATTTTATTTGGAACTTGGAACCTACTCGTTGGAGCAGGTTCCTCATTTTTTGGAACCTGAAACCTACCTTGCATACTCTATAACTTAGAACCTATCCTGTCATAGGTTCCAAGGTCCACTCAGGTCCCACTTATGTTATTTTTTGAAAGATTACAATTTACTAATCATAAATTATATTTAGATATAAAAAATATGAACATTAATAAAGTAAAAATCTTAGCTATCAAAAGGAAATTTGACCAGTACTTCCAGATTATACATTCATCACCGTACAACATGAAATATCGAAATATCGCATGGAGACATGGATCAAGAAAAATATTAAAACTTGCTTTAGGTTCTATGTTACAGGTTCCAGGTTCTAGGTTCCTCCAATTAAGAACATGGAACCTATCCGTTGAAATAGGTTCCTCATTTTTTGAAACTTGGAACCTACTCTATATACCTTGGAACCTGGAACCTACAGATTTCTACCGGTCCGATTCTCAGGTTCTAAATTCTACCCTAGAACCATGCTCACCTCTACTTAGCCCTTATGGCTTGAGCTAAGCCTGGCAAGGTCAACTAATTGTCATGCTCATGGTCAGATTTGCAAGTTTCTTTTTAGTTGCCATTACACTGAAAAAAAAAAAAATTCTTTCTCTCCTCACTAGTTCCAATAGACGTGTCAACCAATTTTTAGGATAAAAGGTATTGGTGTTCTTTGAAGGTGTGTTTGTTTGAATTGAGTTAAAGTAATTCTTCTTATTCAAATTTCAAAAAAATTTGGAATGGTTATATGCAAATTTAAGTGCCAACATTGACCTGTGTAAAATTCGGTTGAATTACAATTTTATATATATGTCTTACGATTTATATTAAAAAGTTATAAATCAAAGTTTATTTAGACACGCCAAAGTGTTTGCAAATGATCCAATTAAATTGTATTGCTTCTATTTTCATTCAATTGGATTCTTGAATTATGTAATTCCTTTCGTTTAGTTCTTCGATCAAATATACAAATCAAAATGCTAACGTGGAATTCCAAGTTAGTGCCACAACAATTTTAATTAGATTAATTGTTGTTGTGGAATAAAAAGAGAGAGAAAAGAAACTTCAATTCAAAAAATAAAAATGAGAGAGAGAGAGAGAGAGAGAGAGAGAGAGAGAGAGTGAGAGAGTATAGGAAGGGTCTTCCTCACGACAGTGGCAGCCAAACGAGGACGTCTTACCCTTAATGTTAGAGGTGAGCATCGGTCTAGGGTTAACTTTGGACTGAATTGGTCCAATTCCTAGGAAAACTTGGTCAGTTTATGATCCTAAGTTTCCTGAACCAGGATTGTGCGGGTTGGTCATCAGTCTTGGAAGTTTATGGTCGATTCAACCTGGACCAACCATAACTATATATATATATATGATTTTTTTATATAGAGAAAACCCTAAAATAATTTGCGTCAATAACATTAAACAACTCCTTAGTGAAGAGTTAAAGCAATTTTACTTTGTTCTTTAATAACTTAGATTTTTAATGTCTTTTATGACATCAACGAGTTATAATTTACAAAAAAAGGAAAATATTTTTGTGAGGAGTCCTCATGACGTTTAAAAGGGCTTAAATAGCTCCTCACGGTTTCCTCCTCTAGTACTCATTCTCTTCTATCTTATTTGTCATTTTAGTCTTCAATTTGCCAAAATAGAAAGAAACAAATTCTCCACTTGCCATTTGACACTCACCTCGCTTGCTTTGAGTTATTCATGCTGCTCACCACTTGATGCTCGCTTGCCTTATTGCTCCCCGCTCGACGCTCACCCTATTAGACACTTGCTGCTTGTTTCTCTTAGCTAACCTTGTTCGTCACCGAACCCATTGGATTGGTCCGATCCTTAGTCGCCTTTTTAGGAAGTACAAAAAATAAAGTAAAAAGTTATCAGTTGGTCTTAGGTTGATCTTAGAATTGGACCGAACCCATTAGGTCAATTTAGTCCTCGGTCGCATTTTTAGGAAGTACAAAAAATGAAATAAAAAAATTTTCAGTCGGTCTTGGGTTGATCTTGGAACTGGACCTAATCCACTAGGTCGATCCGATCCTTGGTCCCAAAAATTGAAGACCATCACTGTGCGGGTTAGTCCTAGGATTAGGGGGTGGACTAGCCTAACCCGAATCATACTCACCCCTACTTAATGGGTGTTTGGTTGGGCATTCCCAAGGGGCTTTGGGCTCCCAAAGCCCCTTGGGGGAAATTTTGGGTGTTTGGCATGTGTTTTTGAAAGCCCTTTTGCCCAATGCCAGCATTCCCAATGTTGGGGTAGGGCTGCTTTGAGCATTGGGCATTTCGGAGATGCGATTTCACTGTTCATGGAGTCACTGTTCATCGTCTCCTCTGCCGTTCGCCTTCTTCGTCGTCGTTCATCTTCTTCTTTGTGATGGGTGGCGTTCAGCCACGAGCGGCCAGATCTGGCCACCAAGGGGCCAGATCTAGCCACCGAGAAGCCTCACCTGAGGTTGCACAACCTCAGGCGAGGTGGCCTAAGGTCGGGCGACCTCGAGTGCCTGAGGTCGGGCGACCTCGAGTGCCTAAGGTCGGGTGACCTCAGGCGGCATCACCTTGCGCGCGCGAGCCAGGCGACCGGGCGAGGTCGATCTGGCCATTCGATGGCCGGATCGGCAATCCGGTGACGGCCAAATCTAGGCATTCGGTGGTGGCCGGCCGCCGAAATTTAATTTTAGACTTAAAAAAAATATAAAAAAAAATAATAATAACAAAAGCTAATTACAAATGTGAATTTTGCCAAACGGTGTTTATGCTAAGTTGCATTTCAATGCTATAATTTACCAAACGGTCTAACATTTCCGAAAGCCCATTTACCTCAAAGGTATTTGCATTCTCCCAATGGCATTTCCCCAAAGCCGAACCAAATGGGCCCAATGTGCACTAGCCACGCCCCCAATTGTAGATTCCTCTCCCTCTTCTTTCTCTATTTTACTTATTCTGTTTTTTTCTTTTCAAATTTTCCTTTTTTTTTTATAAGTATTTATTTTGTAAAGGTTTTTAAGGTAGAGATGTCACTTATGATGGCACTTAAACGGCCACGTCAGCAGTCTCACTTACTTTTAAGCTGAACGGCTAATGTTAACAAAAAAGTGATGGAACCAAAAAAAAAAAAAAAAAAGAATTGATTGAACATTTTATTAAAAAAAAAAAAAAAAAGTCAAGGACAAACGATGCCTTGATGCCACTTTTTTATGGAGTTACATGCTTCGATAACATCAGGTTTTTGGGGTAAGCATCACACTAGAAACACGTGTGAGCTGGCTTTGGTACTTGGATAAATCCAACTTCTAGGCTTCTCATTTTCAGGCCAATCTATAAATTTTAAGTTCCGTCTTGGTAAAAAGAGAAATTCTCTTAAGTTTAGAAAAAAGAAAGACCTTGCATATGTAGTGACGAAGCCTCCTCGTCCTTATGCCAATCCCACTCCAACATATTCATAATATTCATGGCTTGACATTTAAACCAATTTTGGATACATCCACAATGTGTTCAAGTTTCAAATATTTGTCTTATCTTGCATTTTGTATTTGTTCAAAACAAGATAAAGTCGAATATAAGAAAGATATAGTCCAGATAAAAATATTTCATGGGAAAGATAGAATAAAGGTGGATATAATTTATAATATTTATAATAGGAAAGTTATTTTCTTGAAAAACCAAATTCTTAAATTAATTAAATTAAAATTATATTTCAATATAAATAATATTTGATTCTAATATAAGAAATTCAAAGTAACAAAAACTAAACACAATTTTAATTTATTCGTATTTTTATTTATATAGTTGAATTTAATTCTATCTTATAATAAAAATTCAATATATAAATATAAATATATATTTATATCTATTGCATATTTTAGGTATTTTTTAGTATTACGGGTATATTAGTACATTTTATTAATTAATAAAATTTTAATAGAGAATGATGGAAGGGGAAAATTAATTTAAAAAAGAGAGGAAAAATTTTTAAAATAAAATAAAAATGAAGTAGACAAGAGTGTCACGAGAAATTTCTAGCATTTTTTCTTGTGTAACTTTTAGGTTCATTTACATTGATATGCGTTTTATACCAAATAATATGCATGTTATGCTGTAGATATATCTGAATTTATTATTACAATTTACTAAACAATGAATAACATATTTGGAATTCATATTATATCATATTCAATCATGTCCTAATTAGAAATCTAAAAGACCAAATGTGGCTTAAGTTTCCATTCTTGGTGTTGAGAAAGTGTCTTACTGTTGGTGCTAACACAGATATCATGCTTCTCAATACATATACGACTTCTTGGAGAGATTATGACATCCTACTCATCCTAAAGTGCATATTTTACAATTTAAAGGGGATAAGAAACCATATATATTATAATTTTCATATTACACTCACTTAAACGCCACATTAATGAAAAATCATTCACTTAAGTGCCTATTCCAATGAATTGCTACATGGCTTTGTGAATTAAATTTTGATTAGGATGTGGCTTTTCTATAAGAAACTTAATTCTATTGGGGTGTAGTTCATGCACCTCATCGACGGAAAGGCATGAGGATCCTGCTTCTTGATGAGCTGGCGGGGGTTGCGAGAGTAGCTCCCCCAGCCACTAGAGTTTTTTTTTTTTTTTTTTTTTGAATAGCTACTGGGTATATATAATCTTTTTTTCTTATAATTGAGAGATGTAACAAAGAGGTGTAAGTAATTAACGTAATCCTGTGAACTAGATAAAACCTCGTGTCTTGAATTCTTTTTCTTGTTTTTACTCTCTATTTTCTTGTGATTGTACGCCGAATCCTAACAAATTCCAACATGGATAATCTTCTTTTTGGCTCTTGTTTCCTCAAATTCATTTCAAAATGAAACCCTAAATTCTAGAGAGGGGATGCTCTTCTAGAAGCTAGAGCAATGGAGAGGTTTGAACTTGAGATGATATGTGTAGAGATTCCAACTTACAAATAATAATAAAAAAGAAATAGGGGACCAATCAAATCGGCTTTAGTGAGGTTGAGATAGGACTAATTGATTCCCGGTCCAGTTCGATGGAACTGGTAATTTATAGTTCGAGGGCAAAAATAAATTGCGAAAAGGAAGCTTTCCGCGGGTGCCCAGCTTCTAATTCCAATCAAGGCAACCTTGGCACTCAAGGTACACTCCTTGTCCTTCATGGAGATGCTAGTGCTTTGTCAAAGGAGACAAATAACATTACTAGAGTTGATGAAGTAGCCTCTAGGCGTGTTAACAAGAAGAGCCCAAGTGGCATAGTTGGGTTTGACTTATCTAAAGAAAGCAAAAAGGCAAAAGGGAGGGGAAAGCAAAACCTAAAAAGGGTAGAGGGTTTTTCTCAGTTATTTTTTTATTTTTTTTATCAACTGGTCCGGTCCGGTTGGTCCGGTTCCCACCTTGGAATTGGGAATTGGATTGACCGGCCACTAGTTTCAAGAATGGGAATCAAGAACCAAACTGCTCTCTCCGGGATTCTCCCAAAATCGATTGGCCCAGTCTGGTCCGGGTGGTCTCTAGTTCGGACGGTTCCCATTGCAAACCCTTGAGATGGTGACGAGTCTAGTAACGCGGCAGGGAGTTGCGCTTGATTCGGACAATTCACAAAGACATTAATGGATTTGGGACATAAATCGCCATGGTGCTCACAGGAATCCAGCGAATCGCAAAGAAGTTGAAGGTGATGGAGATGCCACGTGGGGTGTATTAGTTGAAAATCACCAGCATCTTGCTCCACTAGAGCTCTTCTTGGCCGCTATTCTTTCTTTTTTCCTTCCTTTTTTCTTCTTTATTTTACCGATCCTTTTTTCTTTCTCTGACCTTTCACTCTTCAGCTTTCACAATTTTTAACTTCCTCTCTCGATCATGACTTTCCTCCTTTTCAAGCTCTTTCCCTGAACATCTTCTCCAAAAGTTTTGCCAAGTTAACGGTTTTGAAGTGCCAAAAACCCCTCCACCGAATCTGCTTATTTTTTTTCTTTTAACCTTTGATTGCCACGTATATTATCTTCGTCAATTTAACACTGATGTTAATTGACTAATCTTTTTCGACCAAAAAAAAAATAAAAATTGACTAAGCTCTATTGAGGAGCCATGTCTCAACCACTAAAGAGAAGTTGAAAGAGAAATAGAGGATTTGGTCAGCAACACATTTCTTCTCCTTTTTCTTATTTTGATTTTTCTTTATTAAAAATAAAAATTTCTTTTTCACCAATTGGTTCAAAACGAGATCCTACCTTATGGTTTTTGCTGATTGGATTTTTCCGATGAGCCACGTTAGCCAATTTATAATAACTTAATGTCACATGAGATTTACGACCATGCAAATCATTCATAATACTCAAGTGAAAGATTTTTCAATAATGTGGCACTTGAGCAACTATATGAGGGGATAATTGTCCCAAAAATCATAAACTTATTATGTGTATGCCAATTTAGTTTTAAACATTTTAATTGTTTTAATTTATTTATAAACCTTTTGACAATTTGCCAATTTCGTTTGCAACTTTTCAATGGTTTCGATTTAGTCCTAAATCTTTTTAAAGTCTTGGCCAATTAGTCCTAAGCCTAATATTTGGATAATTGGAGGAAATGACTTCATTGACAAACAACAAAAAAGATTTAGGATTGAATTGACAAGTCTTCAAAATTTTAGGACTAAACTGGTATAATTGAAAGATTTATAACTAAATTGGCAAACGGTCTAAAGGTTTAGGATTGAATTAGCTGTCAAACAATAGATTTAAGAATTTTTAGACAATTTTCCTATTAAGTAAGTGTTGTTCGCAAGTTATGATATTTTTTTAGAAATAATGCATCCAATAGAAGATCCCGGAGCATGAGTTCTTCAAGCAATTCAACAGCCACTAAAATATAGTAATGCCATGAGAGTGAGTGGAATGAATAATTTTCCCCACCCTTGGGGATTTTTTTGAGATCCACGGTGCACAAGTCTTATAAGGATGGATATTTGTCGAATGTGGAGCTTCAAAAACCTTTCAATTATGTCAATTTAGTCATAAACCTTTCAACGAGTTGCTAATTTAGTCCTAAATCTTTCAATTATGTCAATTAGTCCGAAACCTATTGTATGAAAGCTGATTTAGTCATAAACCTTTCAATTGTGCCAATTTAGTTCTAAACATTTGGACAATTTACCAATTTGGTTATAAAACTTTCAACTGTGTCAATTTAGTCCTAAACCTTTTAAAGTTTTACCAATTTAGTCCTAGACCTATTATTTGGATAATTGAACGAAATGATTACATTGACAAACCTTCAAAATTTTAAGATTGAATTGGCATAATTAAAATGTTTATGATTAAATTGGCAAATGGTCTAAAGGTTTAGGACTGAATTAGCACAATTAAAAGGTTTAAGACTGAATTAGCTATTGTATAATAGGTTTAGGACTTTTTGGACAATTTTCCCGTTAAATGAGTGTCGTTTGAAAGTCATGATATTTGTTTAGAAATAATGCATCCAATAAAAGATTCTGGAGCATGTGTTCTTCAAGCAATTCGACAGTCACTAAAATATAGTAATGCCATGAGAGTGAGTGGAACGAATCATTCACCCCACCCTTGGGGATATTTTGAGATCCACGCTGCACGAGTCTCTTAAGGATGGATATTTGTTGAGTATGAAACTTCAAAAACCTTTCAATTGTGTCAATTTAGTCTTAAACTTTTTAACAATTTGCCAATTTAGTTTTAAACCTTTTAACTGTATGACTTTTAATGTACGAAGGCCAATTCAATCATGAACCTTTCAATTGTGTCAATTTAGTTCTAAAACTTTTGACAATTTGCTAATTTGGTCATAAATGAACCAACTATGTTAATTTAGTCATAAACCTTTTGAAATTTTGCCAATTTAATCCCAAGCGTATTATTTGGATAGCTGGACGAAATGACTAAATTGACAAACAATTAGACAAATTTATGACTAAATTGACAAATCTTCAAAATTTTATGACTAAATTGACGTAATTGAAAGGTTTATGACTAAATTAACAAATAGCCTACAGGTTTAAGTCTAAATTAGCACAAATTAAAAGGTTTATGACTAAATGAGCCACGGTACTATAAGTTTATAATTTTTTAGACAATTTTTTCATTAAGTGAATGTCATTTGAAAGTTATGATATTTGTTCAGAGATAATACTTCCGATAAAGGATTCTGGAGCATGTGTTCTTCAAGCGATTGGCGGCCACTAAAATATAGTAATGCCATGAGAGTGAGTGGAATGAATAATTCGCCCCACCCTAGGGAATTTTTTTAGATCCACGTTGCACAAGTCTTTTAAGGAAGGATATTTGTCGAGTGTGGTACTTTGGAATCTTTTTCGAATATAAATCTGATTTGTCCGTTAACTGACCAATGCCTCCATTCCGCGCATACGCCAACACCCTATAAAAGTGGCTTGTTTTTTACCAAGGAGACATGTGATAACTTAGCCTAATATTCTATGTTGACCACATATCAAGCAAAAGTTAAGAACTATACCGGTCCCACTAAAAATTACAAATTCCCATGCAACTTTTACAGCGTGATAGAATCTCTCCTTATCACGGGCACATGAGATGATTCCTTTCGATAGTGACAAAAGCAATTCTTGGAGATTCAATTATTGCAAAAGCTTTAACAGGGAAGACAATCGAGACTAAATATCTTCAAAGCAAGGAACATCCTCAAAGCTTCCACGACCTTTTCAGGCCTGAGAAACATGGCAACTGTCGAAACTAAACAATCGAAAAACGAAAGGCTAGAACTAAGAGCGCTATAAGTACTCGGAGAAGCCTACCAGTCTTCTTGCGGCATATGACCTCCCCCCTCTATCACCTTAAGTTTGATCATTGAAGGATTTCCTTTCTGGAATTCTTCGGCCATTGATTGTGGCAGATACTCCTCCGATACACCCCATGCGAGCAATATGGTTTTATCGCAGCTATGAGTGGAAAAAGAATAGCAATATCAGCCGAAAGAAAATGTAATCTCATATGGAATAATGAAAGCTTGCCCGCAATATGTTATCCAAACAAAAAATCACAAGTAATTTGAGTTGCTGTTTCTATTGAATTAGGTCTCAGAGTTTAAACCAGGTATGAAACTTGAACCAAATTGGATGATGCCGATTGAAATTATTGACCCGATCTTTAGAGATATCTATCAAGATTTGACCAAGACTTTGATTGCCTCCCTGTCAGAGGAGAAAATATTCAGTGGTTCGTGAGCTCCACGTCATCTGCTGACGTGGCGCGCGCGTACCACCCAGATATCGACACGCGTCCCGTGAGGGACCCGCCGGAAAATGGAGAGGCTGGTTCTCTCGGCTGGCTTGGCTCGGCTCGCTGCGCGAAGAAAGGACAGACAGCTCGGTGGGTCAATAAATGCGTAACACTCCCGCTCAAATAATCTCTCTCCTCACTTGAATTTGCTGGGTTTTTTTCTCGCTCTCTCTCTCCTCTCGCCCTCGCAAACGGATAACAATCGACACCTCCTCGTTTCTTCTCCGCGCATCCCACCCCTTCCACTTCCGCCTCCGGCTCCGGCTCCGCCTCCCCCAAAAAGCCTCGCCGCCATCTCGCCCTCGGCACGTCGCCTCGTCCAAGAGCGCCGCCGCCGTCGCCTGGTCCCAACCCCTCCACCTCCGATCGTTTCCAACGCGGAGATCGAGCACAAGTTTTGTGCTCGCGTTGGTCTCTCGGCAACTTCGGACCTCCGTCCGATTGCGTCCCTCGACGAACTCTTCATCAGCTTCGACTCCGTGCATTGCGTTTGTCAAGCCGCCGTTCCCCGCCGTCGCCCGGCGCTCGCTCGCTCGCTGGTCCCGTCGCTTCCTCCGTCTCTCGCCGGCGCTCGCTCTTTGCTCTGTTGCTCGCTCCATCTCTGCTCCGGCGCCGCTTTCCTTTGCGCATTAATCTGCTTGGGCGGCCGAGATTTGGGGATCCCATTTGCGACCACCCGCAGAGCGGCGTCGACGCCCTCCGGACTCTAGGATCTTCAAGATGATATGCTCGTTCCAATTATCTCGGACTCTAAGATCTTCATGCTAAAGCCGTATATCCGTGGTTACTCATGTTCGCCGTGATGTTCTCCCCCCGTATGTTTCTCTACCTATGACAGTTAGATGAATATACGCCATGATCAACATGAGAACGCAAAAGTAATGGATGATGGGAATGCTTCGTGCACCGAAGGAGCTTCTTGCCTTGATCAATCGCAAGATGTTCTGCTTGTTTTGTGGTCCCGTTTGAATATTGCATACTCGGGAGCTCCAATTGCATGTCCCCATCCTCTGTTGCAAACGTGGCCGATGGATTGCAGCATCCGTCGGTGATTCAGAAAATTCACGGGCAGTCTCACTTTATATCTCTTCTTTCGCGTGCCATCTGCGTGAGAAATTACGGACCGCACGATTTCGCAAGCATTGTAGGCTTGTAGCCATGGAGCGTTGCGGAGTTCTCTATCTCCAGCATTCCGGGGCGGTGGTCGGCTCTTCTGTCCTCTCTCCCATTTGGGTTCAAGCTCCGGCTTCCTTATGGAAGCGGTTTCTGCAGCTGTTTCCAAGTCGAGGAAGCATGTGGACTTGGCGGAGAGAGTAATGCCGCAACATGAGCTCGGGAGGCTTAGGAAAATTGCTCTCGGGATGGTGGAGAGGATGGAAGTTGGGGATGCGGGGATTACCCGGCTTTGGTGGATTCTATACATGAGAAGTGGAGAGAGGATGAAGTGGTGAAGTTGAAATTTGAAGGTCCCCAGTCACTTAACATGAAAAGAACCCATGAAACTTTGGAGGTTAGTGCTGGTCTCTTCTTTGCTTATGGATAAGTAAGTAAATGAAGGTTGAATCTTGATGAGCCTGGAACTTTCATGAGTTTGCTGATCGCTTGCGTGCATTTAAGTGCCGTATTTGACATCTGGAATGGATATAAAATCATGACTTCAAAAGATGTAATCACTTGAATAAATCTCCGTTGGCATTGGAGACTTGAGAGTCTTTATTTTAATCATGAATCATTGATGCACCGAGATAATGAGCCTCTAATACACTTGCCTTGTCGAGTAGGACTGGAGGCTTTGTTATATGGAGATCTGGAAGTTCGGTGGTGTTGTACCGAGGATGGCGTATACGCTTTCTTGTGTCCAATCATACAACGAAAAAACACAGACCGAGTGTGAATTCTCTGAAAAATGAGGACACGGCCGTAATGTTTTTCATAGCAAAGGAGGCTGGATTTTATGTGGCTCTGCAGAATATATGAAGGATCTGTCTAAGGAAAAACGCATGGATATGAATGATCCTAACAGTTTATTAGATGAGTTGGGTCCACGGTTCAAGGATTGGTCGTTTGTGAGCCAGTTCCGCTTGATGCCGACTTGCTCCCTTCGAGGTTCCCGTGTATAAACCTCCAGTTAAGCTTCTTCCTTATGGGGTTAGACATTGTCGAGAAACAAAGAGATGACCAGGTTTCGTAGACTTGCAAGAACGATGCCTTCACATTTTGCCCAGGGTATGTGTGCATCAATGGCAATAAAGTTTGTGCTTTTCGCCATTGCTGGTTAATGGCCGACAAACTGGTTTGATTATACTATGTCTCAAAATTGTTCTAAACTAATCCTACTTTTTTTGTAGGAAGAAACAGAAAGCTGCAAGGTCTTGCTTGAGGCCATGGTAAAGTTGTGGGAGAGCAGTGCTATTGCAAAAATAGCAATTAAACGCGGCGTGCTAAATACTTGCAATGATAGAATGGCCGAGGAACCGAAGGTTGGACAATCTACATATGTTGACTTTTTAGCATATATGTATGAGCTAATTATTGTTGAAAATGGGTGTTCTTGTTGCTTTCATCGAGCACGAACCTTTCGTAGTCTGTACTTTGTTTGATTTGCCCGACGTAAAGAATTACCTACTATTTGCCATAGAGTGGTAGTTTGACTAAATCATTATCCTTCAAGCCCACAAGTACAATGCTGAATTTTCTATTTCATCTCGACCATGGAATTTATAATTGTTATCATAATGGTAAAACTCAGCCAAGGTTAGTGTGTCACCATTCTGGGACATACTTGTGTAGTGTTGTGAAGGATTGGTTATGCAAGTTCTTATCTCTCCGAGCATTTTGTTCCAATCTTAATGTTCTGGCATTATGATAATATCAACTTCTGTTTAGTGTTGCATATTCCGTCCTTTTTCTTTAGGTAAGGAAAATTTGGTGCTCTTGTTATTGATTTGTGTCATTTTGAATGCAGAATTTAACGGGGAACACTACTTTCTAGGAACAAAGATTATATTGTGTTTTACGGGGCAATGACTTCTTGCCTCCTGTGGTGGTAGAAGCATTGAAAGAGAGAAAAACTAACAGATGTGCAGGCAAATGAGGAAGACCAAGCACGTCGAGAGGGCCTCAGCTGCAATTGAATCAAAATTAAAAGCTTCTAAAAGCCCACTTGTTGCTGGCACTCTTACTGAAACTACGGCTGCCACCTCTCGGTGGGGGAATGAAATAAGTAGCAAAGATATTGAGCATATGCGTAGAGATGAATCACTCAATAAGCACGCTGCACTCTTGAAATATCTTGAGAAGAAACTTGCTCTTGTAAGTTACGAGATTGAACAAACTTATGCTATAAAATTCTGCTCCATTTCCTTAATTATTTATCACATTTTCCATTTATTTTTTCCTCTTCTTTCCAGGCTAAAGGGAAGGTCAAAAGGGCTGAAAAGCTCTAGCAAAAGTGCAGGAGAATCTTAGACCAGCGAGACCTTCCGTTGATCGAAACCATAAGTGATGAGGAGAGATCTTTACTACGTAAGATTGGTCTGAGTATGAAGCCCTTCCTGCTTATCGGTAAGAATAGCTGGTTTGCCTCTTGATTGAACAATGTAAAAAAGTCAGCTTTCATGACTAGCTTTTCATTTTCTGTTTGGTTTAATCCAGGAAGGCGTGGCATTTTTGATGGTACCGTAGAGAACATGCACTTGCATTGGAAGTATCGCGAGTTGGTGAAACTAATAGTGAGGGAAAAAGTTTTGCACAAGTGAAGCATCTTGTAGTTTCTTTAGAGGCTGAAAGTGGTGGAGTGCTGGTATCCTTAGTTAAGACTATGAAAAGCTATGCTATCATCGTTTATCGTGGGAAGAATTATCAAAGGCCTCATGCGGTGAGACCCAGAAATTTGCTGACTAGAAGGCGGGCATTGGCTCGCTCTATTGAACTTCGAGACGTGAGGTGAAACTGATTGAAAAACTATTCTTAATCCCTTATCCTTAAGCTTGTCACAATGCTTATCCTATTCTATGTTATTAAATTTTCTTTTACTGCAGGCACTTAAGCATCATATTTCAGACTTGCGGGAGCGGATTGAGCTACTAAATTACGAACTTGTACGAGCTCTTGCCTTTTAGAAATTTGATGAGACAAAAAACTAGCATTTATTTCGGTAATGCATTCTCTTCCTCCTTCACAGGAAGATATGAGAGTAAACAACCAAATTGATGAAGAAAAACTTTCTAGATCATTTAATGCCGGAGCGACGATAGATGACACATCCGAGGTATCTGTCTCTCATCCTTTGGAGTACATTTGCTCCTCTACGTGTAGAATCAGCATGTATCTCGAGGCAATTAACCTTAAAAGGCTTACTTTTGTATTAACTTGTAGAATGTTGCTATCTGAACTTAGATTCAGTTTTCTTTTCTTTGGTAGCAATACTCTCTAAAGGTGATGTTCTAATGCATGGTTCAGTTGTTTGGCTTTACTTCTATCCGGATGACATTTGGTGGAAGTTTGCAAGATCTTTCTGTCGCAGAAATCCTTAGTAATTTCTAGCATAACCTTCGTATGATTGATACCTTTTCTATAATTCGAAATCAGGATGAAGGAGAGGAGGCATATCTTAAAGTTTATGACAGTGGTGTGGAGGACACTTGAAGGAATTAAGAAGCTTGTTCATGAAAAAAATTGGTAATTTTTACTGCTAGTTATACCTTCCCCTCTTTGCAAATTGTCGAGGAAGACTAGCTCGAAGAAGTTGAGCATATTATTGAATCAGAAATATGTCTCAAACATATTTGGTCACCTTTTTTTTATCTTTTTGGCTGTAGAATATAGTTGGTCGGTTCATCACCGAGGTTCTGATGGAATGTTCGTCTTGGCACATACATAGCTTCCTTGCTTGATTAGGCAAGCAACATATTATATGCACTCGTCTTCACTTACTTACATAGCTTCCTTGCTTGATTAGGCAAGCAACATATCATATGCACTCATCTTCACTTAGGTACATTAAGTCACTAGTTCCTGCATCATCGATCAAGAGTCGGGCAGTATGTTGCTTTCACACGGGTATTTGATTTAGTCATGCCTTTGCTACAGTGATCATTGATGTTTGCAAATGAGTTAGCTTCTTTATTTTTCTTCTAATTCCATCATCCTCGCAGATTGTCCGGGCACCCCCGCTTGTGGTCGGAAGCAGATTTCTTGGATGTTGTGAAACATTTTTGACCCGAGAGGAGTCTTTCTAATCACATGTAAGAAGAAAATTGAAATGCAAGGTGGGTGTGTCTTGTAGGGGTGAGAAGAGGATTTCCTTATTCATGGTTAAGATGTGTTGTTCATTGTTCCTCATTTCCAGGACCTAGTCCCATGTGTGTTAATCTCATTTGAAGATGAGCACATACTTATGTGGAGAGGAAGAGAGTGGAAGTCTTCCTTTCTAACTCCCGAAGTTTATTACAAGGATTATCCATCTAGTGTTGATCGTGCATGTGAAGGATCTCCTCTTCCGAATCTCGGAACAGGATGAAAAACAGGAAGTTCCCCGGCAAAACCAGTCCTCCCGTTCAAGAAAACGAGGTATATGGAGTTACCGATGCAGATTCAATTTTGAGGAGGTTGATGGAAATAAAATCACCGTAGGCGGCAAAAGCAAGAAAGCGGGAAGAATCGAGAAGATGCAAAGAGCATCAATGCAGCTGCTGCTATGCACGATGTTGTTGCGGAAGAATCCAAGACCATGGTGGAAACAGAGAAACTGCACGATGTTAAGGCGGGCTGTCGAGAACGGCAATGCACTTATCTTGATTAGTAATTCATTGGATGTTGACATTGCTTACCAAAGGGCGGTTGCTTTTGCAAAGACTGCTCCACCTGGCCCCATTTTCAGGCACCGACCTAGGAGAGCTGTGTCCAAGAAGATTGTGAAGGAAGAAGATGGAAATGTAGATGCCGAAGGCGAACCTCCTTCTACACTTACGGAGAGAGGAAACAAGTAGAGAGATACGAAAATTCAAAGGAAAAAAGAGTTGGATGAACACTTGTATGTATCACCACTAGGAAGCTTGAGGGTTGATGAACTCGCCAAGTTGTTGGCATGAGTTTTAATGCTTGTTGACATTTCATGGGGATGCATGTATCAGCTTCTCCACAAAATTTTGTCAATGCGATTGATGTTAATCTGTTGATTCTTGACACCATTGTCTCTTTTCTCAAAAGCAATTTGTTACTTCACTCTTTTCCGTTTACCCTTTCACTAGCGAATTGAAATATAACGCACTTTTCTTTTCGAACACTTGATCAAATGAGACGTTTAACTTTCCTGCCTAATTAGCTTTACACTCATCATGAGACGTTTAACTTTCCCGCCTCATTAGCTTTACACTCATCATCATCAAGGAGTATGGAGGACAGTGTGGCTTAAGAAGGAGAGATTGCACAATGCTTTGCCGAGGTGATGCCAATGCGTGAAGCGAAAGTTTATTGCATAGGAAGTTAACATACTAATATGCATCCAGAACTTTGTAAGCATGGCTTACTATTAGGGAAAAAAAGAAAAAAGAAAAAGAAAAGAAAGGCTTGAGCTTCCCTCATCCTCTCTGAGACAAAGAAGGCGTGTCGAATTCTTCATCTGCTTCAACTTCAGCTTCTTCCCGGTATTGCTTCATGCGCTTCTCTTGCTTCATTTTGCCAAGCCCTTTTCCATGAAATTTACGAAAGCAATCGGAAAGCTTCCTTTGGGGTTAATCACAAAACATTCAAAACAAGAAGATTGGCATAAAAACATCAAAGTAATGAATTGGCGTTTCTTTGTCGACGCAAAGAAATTATAATGGACAATTTAGTATTACAAGGCTTTATGATTAATATCTTTTTTTCGTTGAAAACTTACTATTTGGCCAAATTCATCTGTCCTTTCAATGCGGATCTCTTTCTCGTCCATCATCTCGCAATGCCTACGAGCTTGCTTTTCTTCTTATCCATGTTTCTACCACCCCACTCAACAGTTCCTTTAAGTGTTCCCGTTCCTTAAGAGCTGATAGTTTCCATCTTAGACAAGCTTGTTCTAGTAAGATACTCTGGCCTCATTGAGTACAAAGAACCCGTTTTTGACGAGCAAATACTTCTGCTGCTGCCTTTTTCCCGGCTTCGACACCTAAGAATTTCAGTTGCACATCGGGGGCCAAGAAAAAGACAGCCGCTTGGATGAATTGATTTGATTTCTTGACTCGGAGAGGCCACACATATTCTCAACAGCAACAAGCCCAAAACATATAGCAATCATCTAATTTAAATAAGAATTATAAGGTAAACTATTTACCAGGTTGATGATAGGTATGAATATTAACTAATGAGGCGTATATCTCAACCGCTCGCTCATACAATGCTATAAGAGCCCCCACCGATCTAGGGGTCACTTCTTCAACGGTGACCGTTATAGACTCACAATCATTGGCATATAGAGCATAGCCCGTTCCTACAGAAGTTCACCATATCTAAAAGGGATCAATTGCAGAAAACAACCGAGTGACCATAAGTAAATCATCCACGAACTCATGTCTCCTTTCCAAGAGAAGTGTGAGATCTTAAACTTCGTAAAACAATAGACATAAGAACTTCGACTATTGCTAGAATCTTCTTAAAGGTAAATATTAGTAGCTCTTATTGCAAACTAACTTGAAGCATTCCAAACAGATAGTCACCACAGGTAACACTAGGTTCAAGCTCCCAATCATGACCAGGTGGTCTCTCACAAAGCACTTCAATGAATGTTACGAAGAAGTTGTGCACACCCTCTCTCAGCGTTGTTTGTAGCTATATGGAAATTAGACAATAACATGCATCGGAATAATCACGTCACCAGCATGTAAAAGTAATAGTGGCATTACTTTATCAAAAAATAACTTACGCATGCTGATCTGTGCTTCCTTTATTCCCATAAACAGTAAGCCCTTGATTAACCTGTGAAATGAACAATTTGAGATTTAACATTTTGGAAACTAGAGATGGAGATGGAACTCCTTATTTTCACCAAAAAAATTAAACACATACCCGATTGCCATCCAAATCAAATCGTTGCGATACCAACCGAATAACGTGTAAGGCTGTCTTTGTAAGGAAGAATTACCATGTCCCGACAAAGCAGCAATTTAAATAGTGAAACAGTTGTCAATGATCGCAAACCGAAAGGAAAAAAACAACAATTCAGAAGACACTCTCATTCAAATATAACACCTTAGATCCTACACCATCGAAGCCCAATACCAACATAAAGCAAGCAATGCAGCGGGGTTGTTCTTCACCTGGAAAAGAAAAAAGTTATTTCCACGACACGGGACTACAAAAGGCAAGAACCATCCTTTGATCGTGTCGAGAGAAGCCACTTTCGGACAGCTACGGAAAACTACCGATAGTTCTTATGTTGTAACTTCTTCTTTTGTGTGTGTTTTCGTTTTTTTTTTTTTTTTTTCGTTTTTGTTTTTTGCACGAGGGGGGGGATGATAGGGACTGCACATCGGTATTATGGCTTTTGGTCACTCAAAGTTATTATATGCTTCATTTTAGAAGTAAAATTATCCAAGAATCCAAACATCTATGATTTAAGGTTCAGCGTCGCACTATTAAATTCTCAAAATGAGCCAGTCACTTTCAAGTTAGAAGTTATGTCTTCTACCAACTTCATTTTTTTAAAGTCAAAGCTAAAGCCAAAAACTCAAACCCATTAGCCTAGAGAATTCTTCATGGTCGTACTTCCCCGTTTTGCTCTTCCTCCGAACTCGTAGGAAGGTTCTCCTCATCAAAGAATGATCTCATGAGCTCAACACTGTCGTTGTTCTTCAGGTACACAAACTTAACCTTTTGAAAAGTCTTAGCATCCAAGAAGTACTTCACAACTGTGCCAAAAAATGTGAAGCATCGCCTTGGATCGGAGAATTCTCGTAACTTGGATTTAAAAAGAGGAGGAAATACATCCTCTCATATTAACAGCACAACGAAGTGAGAGAATAAGGAGTCTCGGGATATTAGCCTTCAAAATGATGGATTTAAAGCATTTCTACAACCGTAACAGATCTCATGCACGAGATAAATGATGTACCAAGCCAAAGATGAAACAAGAGCCAAGAGCAATGCAAAAAGAGACGGGCATGGCGTGAGAGAGCAGCAAACTTTAAAATGGGACTAATCTATGTTGTTCTATTCTTTGCTGGCCGCTGGACTACGAGATAAGTTGAATATGGCCTCTTGGTGGTGCACCAAAAAGTAGTGTCTCGCTAGTGTATCTCTACCAGGAATTGGACCAACTAATGATCCTCAAGAGTGTTTGATAGAATATTGAATTCATATCAACACGGTTGTTTGACACTTGGCACAAGAGAATTGGCACCAAGCGAGCAAGCCACGGCCGTGCCATAGAATCTTAGGAGCTCGTTCCCATCAGCCAAACAATGGGGGGTGCTTCTTGGATAACTTGCTGGCTCGATCTTGACCATCTCTCAATATTCTTTGAACCGGGCGAGGTCCTTTGCATGTTGTGGACTTTCAAGACCCTCTCAACTGCTCACAACTGGCCGTGCTCGAGACTTCAACCAGCTCGTTTGGCGATTATTTCCACTATCCTTTTGGATGAATCTCCATCACTTAGTTCGATTCTTGGAAAAAGAAAAAGTTGCAATGACATTAATCAAATTGACATTCGCTCTAAGAATTTTCATCCTCGAGATAAGCTAAAAACCAGAAGTTCAATCCCCGATTCGTTCGGAAGCTACTCCAAAATTAAACAAACGATTTTATATTTATCTAGACCGAGAGAATGAGAAACTGCTATGGCAATGCGTAAAGAGATATGATCATGTGGTTCAAGGTAAGATGTTGTTTTACCAGCATGTTTGGAGAGATGATGAGCTTCAACAAGCATCCAACTTCTTGAATTGCTCCCCGCACTTGTGGCGTATGAGAACCGAAGATCCCGAGTGAGCATCGGGGTCCACCATAGTCCCGGACTTTGGGAAACCACCGCTTCGGAACGCGCGGACGTGGCCGAACTCCCTTCAATCTTCCTTGAGGGAGTACTCATCGACCTTGGGAAACTGCTTGCTTGGAACCATGTACGGCCTCTAGGACCAGGCGTTCCGGATGAAGTGTCCCGACAAAAGTCGACGAAGTCGAATCACTCCCGCTGTAATTCCTGCCAACTTTGCCTCCGATGCCCATGATCTGCAAAAAGGGGTACAGATAAGGGGGTGTATTGACGGTAAAGTATTATCTGCAAAAAGGGGTACAGATAAGGGGGTGTATTGACGGTAAAGTATTATCTGCAAAAAGGGCCACTTCATGGTTTCTCATGGCCAGAAAAACTACTGACTCAGGTCAACCACATGGTCAGCCATGGAAATCAGATAAATATGAGCAATCGATCAAGGAGATACACTCTGCAAAATGACCGGTCCTTACAAGCGTGCAATTTTGAAATCTTAATTACCTTAGATTCAAACGCATGCGAGTCATCTTCCTCACCGTGGTGAGAGTTACTCCATCGACGAAACATGGTGCCCGAAGCCACAAAAATTGAAGGAATTAATAATATATCTTTAAAGAACTATTGATGGCCTACTATAGAAGTAACAAGTCACACCATATAAGAACATGTACAGATATTCAAAAGACTAGGAATGAGAGCATATTCCTATAGGTAAAAACAGACGGAAACTAAATTACGAGGCAAATGGAGCCTTCGCTCTCTAGTTTTTAACAGAACAAAAAGGAAGGGCAAGTGAACTAAGCCCTTAATTTTAAGGAAAGAACAACCTAATAATTGAGCAATGTAGATGTATTGCAATTCAACCACATTGATGCTATAGTGCAAAAAGTAAAGCCCGTATATAGGATAGGCGGCACTGCAACATCAACCATCAATAGTGTCACTGTGCTTGAACCCGTAAAACAATTGCAGCTCCCCGAAGGAAACATGCTCTCAAATTCTTAATTTGCGAGATATTCATGAACTAGAACCAATGTGCACATTGCATACGCGTATCCGCACAGATTAAAAAAAGAAATTTCCCAAGAAAGCACTAGAAATGCTACAAGAAAAATACCAAATTTGTCTCCATCGCCGTACTATCGGAAGCTTCGTTCTATCAGCATTCGGTTCTCCACATCAATCACGACTCCATCGGAATCATCGTCCTCGAATCATCAGCCACAATTTCCCAATCGCGCTACGCAGGCTCTCCGCCAAAGGAGCGTCCTCTTCGCCCTCTCCATTAACCACAATCGACGGCGGCCTATCCGGCGAAGCCTTCTTGACTGCGGCCTCCGCTCCTAGAACTAGTAGTCATCCACACAAGAAACAAAAAGAAAAACAAAAAAAAAATGAGAATCCCGAACACGCACCATGGAAACCGAGGAAATCAGCCGAGATAGCGGAGCACCCGAGGCTTGCGCGCCGCATCTTGAAGGAGGCGGGGAGAAGCCGGCGGCAAGGGGCCGGGAAGCGAAGGTCCGCGGTTCGTCGATTGCTCGCGGTCCTCTCGCCCGCGCGGTGGTTCGTCGGTCGGAAAGAGGGAATGCGAGAGAGAGAGAGAGGTCGCGGTCCTCTCGCCGGTCCCATGCGATGGTTCGCCGGTCGGAAAGAGGGAGGGCGAGAGGGAGGGAGCTAGATCTCGCGGTCCTCTCGCCGGTCCGGTGCGGTGGTTCGTCGGTTGCTGCGGTGGTTCGCCGGTCGGAAAGGAGGGCACTGAGAGAGGCGGGAGGTCGCGTCCTGTTCGTCGGAGAGAGAGAGGAGGGTAGAGTGAGATGTGCGAAGAAAGAGAAGAAGAAGAAGAAACCCTCGCTCGGTCCGAAATTTTTTAAAATGGCGCTGATTGATCGACCGCATTGTGGGTCCCATGCCGAGCCAAGCCGAGCCGAGCCGAGCCGAGCCGAACGGAGAAAATCTTTTCATTTTCCTGCGGGTCCCCCAGGACAGGTGTCGATAGCTGAGTGGTATGTGCGCACCACGTCAGCGGACGTATACACACATGTCATTTATAGAAATTTTCAAGATGAGTTCTTGCATGTTTTATCCGTGTTTATTTGTAGATCTGAAACTGATGGACCATTGCACACTTATGTCGTGGCAAATGAAAATAGTGAAAGGAGGCATATTGTTCATTTTAGTCCGAGTGATTTAACCATTACATGTAGCTGCAAGTTATTTGAAATGCGAGGATGGTTGTGTAGGCATACTTTATGCATTTTGGAAAATGTTGTAAATCTTAAAAGTATTCCTGCACAATACATTTTGAAGAGGTGGACAAAAGCAGCAAAACAAGGGGTTTATTGTGATGTTGGACAAAGTTCTCATGCTGCGGTAAAGTCTAAAACATTGCGCTTGAAGAGGTTGATGCAATTATCTTTCAGTGTTATGAATATTAGTGCAAATCATGATGTTACGGAGGAGCTTGCGACTACAACCTTGCTGCGTCTTCACTCTCATATCACAAACAAAATGCAATCTTTGACGGGTAATGATCATATTAATTTATTGGCAAGAAACAATGAATCTGAAGATGTAGAAAACAATGAAATTCAAATATTTGATCCTCTTCGAAGAAGACCAAAAGGTATACCAAATACTCGATTGAAGGGCAGTAGTGAAAAGCGAAAGAGAAAAGTGTCTTCATGCATTGGAGGCACCTCACATAAGGTATGATACTTGTTTAGTTTTATAGAATGATTTCATTAATTAAAAGCATGAAGTTTATGATACTCTCACTTTTGTGCAGGATTGACCTTCTGTGACCTTCATCAAATAATTTTTTGGCTAACTTAGACTACACAATCTTTGTTAGTAGTTATCTATTATTTTTTGTTCCAATATCGGGATGAACAGCGAAGCTGCTAAAGCTGCTCAAAGGTTTCTTTGTATCTTGTAGCGGCATTTTGATGTTTGTCTGTCAGCTGATGTTGTTGCTCTACTTAAAAAAAACCAACATTTTGCTTTCACATACATGTTCCACTGCATTTTAGGAGGTGGAGGATTTGTTGGCTAACATGGAGCAAGGAGCATCAGAACCTCTGCTAGATTCCTTTCTTCCAGTCATGAAGGCACTAATTTCTTATTCTCTTTTGAAACATTCTGTTGAGGGTATAAGAGTTTATGTAACATGTTACCTCACTGAGCTTTTGAGGATAAATGCACCTCAAGAAATGTTCAATGATGACCAGATGAAGGTGCAACATCTGTTATCCTAATTTATAATGGCTATGTTGATGTGGCCAACACTATTCAAAGCTCCTGGTAGTGGGGGGAAAGATGAGCAATTATAACAATGCTGTATTAGAGGTATAATCGTAATTTTTGCAGTATAATCTGATTATGTTAATTGGTGCAGTGCTATATTTTTATTATCTTTTCTTCATTAGAAAGCCTTTTTTTTCCCTTCAATTAAAATACTGAAGTATATCAGAAAGTTTCTATTGAACATTTCGATGCAATAATCAAACAAAAAGATATTGGAACCGTTACGCTATTATTATTATTATTATTATTATTATTATTATTATTATTATTATTATTATTATTATTATTATTATTATTATTATTATTATTATTATTATTATTTGTAGTAGTAGTAAAACTGAAATAGTTTAAAAACTGAAATAGCTCCGCTGAATATTGTGGTTACACTAATTAGATAATGTTGACACGTTTTTTCTTACTTTTTCCTAATTACTACGTGGTTTAATCATTGTGCCCTTTTTTAAAAAAAAAATTATGTACTCATGTATTTTCTTAATAATTTTCAGGATGCTGGAGTGCTCGCTGAAGGATTAGTTGGACTTAGAATAAAGGCCTGGTGGCCATTTGATGAGATGTGAGCACTCTAGACATTCACTAGCAATACTTTATTTCTGTCTTGGTTGAGCATGTTATTTGTCAATCCTCATCTCCTTCTTTCACTTGCGACTGTTGTTCCTTCGGTGATGGCTGGCTGCTGCTGTTGTTCCAATGATGGTCTACAGCACTAATGGTTGTTTATGTCATTTTCTTCCTATTCCTAATCGTTTGTTTTACAGGTTCTATGATGGCCTAATTCAATCTTACGACCCTCTAATGAAAAAGCACAAGGTGAGGTGACTATCAGTCTTTGGAAGTTTTTCCCTTTCAGTTTGCAGTCATCGACAATTGTTTCACTTTTTAAATTGCTGCTGTCAGGACATGGTAATTCTTCCTTACAAAGACATCCTTCTGTTATTGAGTTGGTATCTGCAACAATTTGATTTGGATGGCAATCGGGTATGTGTTTAATTTTTTTGTGAAAATAGGGAGTTCCGTCTCCATCTCTAGTTTCCAAAATGTTAAATCTCAAATTGTTCATTTCACTGGTCAATCAAGGGCTTACTGTTTATGGGAATAAAGGAAGCACAGATCAGCATGCGTAAGTTATTTTTTGATAAAGTAATGCCACTATTACTTTTACATGCTGGTGACGTGATTATTCCTGATGCATGTTATTTTCTAATTTCCATATAGCTACAAACAACAGCTGAGAGAGGGTGTGCACAACTTCTTCATAACATTCATTGAAGTGCTTTGTGAGAGACCACCTGGTCATGATTGGGAGCTTGAACCTAGTATTACCTGTGGTGACTATCTGTTTGGAATGCTTCAAGTTAGTTTACAATAAGAGCTACTAATATTTACCTTTAAGAAGATTCTAGCAATAGTTGAAGTTCTTATGTCTATTGTTTCTTAAGTTTAAGATCTCACACTTCTCTTGGAAAGGAGACATGAGTTCAGTGGATGATTTACTTATAGTCACTCGGTTGTTTTCTGCAATTGATCTCTTTTAGATATGGTGAACTTCTGTAGGGAACGGGCTATGCTCTATATGCCAATGATCGTGAGTCTATAACAGTCACTATTGTAGAAGTGACCCCTACATCAGTGGGGGCTCTTATAGCATTGTATGAGCGAGCAGTTGAGATATACGCCTCATTAGTTAATATTAATGCCTATCATCAACCTGGTAAATAGTTTACCTTATAATTCTTATTTAAATTAGATGATTGCTATATGTTTTGGGCTTATTGCTGTTGAGAATATGTGTGACCTCTCTGAGTCAAGAAATTAAATCAATTCATCCAACTGGCTGTCTTTTTTCTTGGCGACTAAGTGTGACTAAAATTCTTAGTTGTCGAACCTCGAAAAAAAAGGCAGCAGCAGAAGTATTTGCTCGTCAGAAACGGGTTCTGGCTGTACTTAATGAGGCCAGGTATCTTACTAGAACAAGCTTGTCGAAGATGGAAACTATCAGCTCTTAAGGAACAGGGAACACTTAAAGAAACTGTTGAGTGGGGTGGTAGAAACATGGATAAGAAGAAAAGCAAGCTCGTACGCATTGCAGATGATGGACAGAAAGAGATCCGCATTGAAAGGACAGATGAATTTGGCCGAATAGTAAGTTTTCAACAAAAAAAAAGATATTTATCATAAAGCCTTGTAATACTAAATTGTCCATTGGCCATATCTTTTGCCTCTGTCAAAGAAACGCCAATTCATTACTTTGATGTTTTTATGCCAATCTTCTTGTTTTGAATGTTTTGCAACAGTTAACCCCACAAGAAGCTTTCCGATTGCTTTCCCATAAATTTCATGGAAAAGGGCCTGGCAAAATGAAGCAAGAGAAGCACATGAAGCAATACCAGGAAGAATTGAAGTTGAAGCAGATGAAGAATTCAGACACGCCTTCTTGTATGCAGAGAGGATGAGGGAAGCTCAAGCTCAAATGAAGACACCTAATCTTGTGCTTAGTGGTCATGTTAAGCCTGGGTATGTTTTCCTGTGTTAAAAAATGAAGTTACTAGTTCTTTATTCATTGGCATTTAAGTACATAGCATTTTAGATTAATCTGACTTTATAAGATGTCAATGTGGAATGTCTTGTTCCATGACCAAAGTGCTTGACTGTCTTTTTCTTTGCTGCTTCAAATTTTCTATTTATCCCAAATCCCTCAGAGCCTGGGCTCTGCTGAGGAGATGTTTCTGTTTGCTAATGTACAGCTCCATGGATCACTGCCTGGATGGCTCTTTCCAGATTATATTTCCCCAGACGTTTGAGGGGAATCTCCAGTTTCAAGACTTGTGAATTTGTTTACTTAAAAATCATAGCCTATGACCAAGCATTATAGATCAACCTATAGATGTCTCCATCTTTATGCTTAACAAGGCGGCACCTTAATAGAAATTTGAGTGGTCTAACTTGATTGATGATAAAAAAATCTATATCTGAGAAGACAATCAGACACCATCTAATAAGTGTAAGTTGGACTTCATGCAATGTCTATTTACCATGGTAATTGAATGATAAAATAACGATTAGATTTTTGTTACTTTCTGCCTGTTTATTTAATTTTTTTTTCTTTTTTCTTCTGGGGTGTTTCCAGTCAAAACAGTGATCCAAGAAAGAAGTCAGATCCACCATTGAGAAGGATCCCGGGAGCTTAACGCCCATGCTTGGAGATAGCAAGGTCAGTGTCGACCCAAGTCTGTTGCTTTTTCATCTCTAAATATAGAGCGTAAAGAACAAATAGAGAAAGCAGAGGAGAAAGAACGAATAAGAAAAGAAAAAGAAGAGAGGGAAAAAAGAGAAGCTGAGGGGAAAGCTAGCAAAGAGAAAACCAAAACAGCTGAGGAAATTGATCAAGAGAGAATTGAAAAGGGTGGAGGAGGTGAAAGTGATATGTCAACTACAGAGAGTATGCTTGATGAAAGGATTCGACTTGTGGATGATTATCCATCGACCCGGTTCAATAGAATTTCTCTATCTATTAACTTTTTAACGAGTTGTAGGTCAATGGTTGTAGAAAATTGTTGTTTCTTAATTTTTGAAAGTTTTGGTGTGGGATCTATATTGCTTGCCGCATGTTCTGTAGCATGTAGAATACGATTTGCATGGACAATTTCTTAAATGGCCTAACTTTTTTTTTTTTTTGGTTGAAATAAAATTACCTATTGACTGACTGAATAATGTTACGTAGGCATCATAGCTATTGTGCCTCTGCACATGCATGTTGATTCAATGCCTTTCTTTTTCTTTTTCTTTTTTTCTTTTGTTCCCTAATAGTAAGCCATGCTTACAAAGTTCTGGATGCATATTAGTATGTTAACTTCCTATGCAATAAACTTCGTCCTAGTTCTTTACATGTGTCCACTTTCGATAGGATTCGGAAGAAGATTTGGCAGCAGAACATGATCATCTATCGACTGGAGTCCAAGATAAGGGAATTACGACAAGTCATCAAAAGTTTAATCATGCAGTACACACAATTGATTCCCTGTAGTCAACATGATTCCAACAATCTGGACATTTGTTGTTCTGTATAGCATGCTGTGGAAGAGAAAGATGAGTTTTTAACACCGGCAAATGAGGAAGAGTCAATTGTATCATCTGAACCTATTGTTGATGCTAAAAGCAAGGTGGCTAATGGTTATATAGATGCATAAGTACTTTTTCTCAACTCTTTTGATTTTATCACTTTAATGTGACTGCAAACCCTTAGATTTCTCTAGTTAAATCTGGTGCAATCATAAGCAAGTATTATGCCGTAGATGCTTTTTGCTTACCACAAGTACTGCCTTTGCAATGCAGCGATATGCATGAAATTTTATGTTCTCATACCAAACTTTGATTTCAGTCAATCATAGCAGAAAATGTTATGGCTTGGCGGAAGTGAATGTCTGATAGAAATCGTGTTGGCCATAGAAATTATAGTCGTCCTCATCACCTTCATTAATGGACTCCTCTTGTCTCGTGTTTTTATGTAATATGATCCCATTCGATGCTTTGGGTATCTCTGCTTTCTCTGACATCATTCCTTGCAAATGAATTGGTTAAGCATACTCCTTTTCTGCCATTGGCAGTGTATGAAACATAATTCACATGTCATGGAAAATTCTATGAGATTTAACTCAACATCAAAAAATATATTCTGATTACACTTTTGACTTCTAATAGAAAATGCAACTTTTTTTTTCAAAATTTGGCAAGAACAATCTGATTTCTCAGTGTAATTTCCATCAAGTAGATATCATAGGTTTGAGAATGAACATCTTTACTCGAGGTGTCTACATGACTGCATGTTACTTTTCTTCCTCTTGCCCAATGCAGAGATATCTCATTTTTATGGAGTTTCTGGTTTCTGAAGTTCTTGTGGTTTTGGATTTGAAATGATCTTAGATATTTGAGACTAAAAGCTTGTATCATATATATTGTATCGTCAAAATATCACAATTTTTCTATGTCAATAAGGGTTCATTTGCTAGTTGTAGTGTGATGAATATTTTGCATAATGAGTAGTATTAGCAACCATAAAAAGCCATTGTTAAAACTTTGCCAAGCTTTTAAAAGGAAAAAGGGGAAACGCGCGTATAGTTTGTCTAATTTGTGCATAATTTCTTATAGATTCATATTAATCGAAATCAGGACTATGAGACTACAAAGGGTAGAGTTTTATCTCTTTACGCATAGAAACATACCTGGTGAAATTGAGTTTTACTATGATGACCAATCAAAGTAAGGAACAGGTATGGAGACTACTAATGAGATTTAACCAGCTGAATTGAGAGCGTAAAGGACCAAAGTGAACGGACTAATAACTTATTAAACCAACATCTTGTCAGAGTTGAACAATGCTATGTCTGCTTGCCCACATTATCATGTGAAATCGAAGCAATGTATTTTGTATGACACTGGTATTCTGTAGTCGAGGGCCAAAAAGAACTCGAACACAGCATTTTGATATTTGAATAACAAAGTTTTCAAGATATCTTCTAACAATACAAAGAGTGAGAATTAAGAACCACCTTATTCTTTATAACAAGAATTACAAATTCAATATTGTTCTGATTTGCAAAACTAACTGAAAGTTGAGTAATGTCGATTTTGATTGTATATCTACACACTCAAAAGCTGCAGAAATTCTTTAGATCCTCTTTCTTGGCATATCAGCTTGGTATTAATCTTCGAAATGTGAGGATACGAGATCCTTGGAGTTCCTAATCGTCCCCTCTGGTGACTCCAGTAGCAAGTGATATATCTGCACAAACATTCGATTATTTATATGCATGTGCTGTCTCAAATGCCATTTACATATGCACCAATATGTGATTAGTTATTTAAATTGAATAGAATTGGGGAAACTAATACCTTGGGCAACCAGGCTTGATGGTGCATGGGTCCTCTCCTGGGGACAGATCTAGCTTACCTTCCGATGGCTGAACTTCAGGTGTTACAACAGAATTCCCTCCACTCAAAGACCTCTTGCTTGGAAAATGGGAGCCACCAAGCATTCGAATACATATCCCAACCTGAGGGCTACGTGAAACCCAATACATATCCCCATCGAAATCCCCACCAGCTATTTCATCGGCCAAGGAGCGCAGTCCACTAGTAGGGAAAAATATAGCATACTTTGAATTTCCAACTTTTGTTTCCGAGCTTCCACATATGTAGCGTTCAAAACAAGAATATCCCCGAAGTGCAAACCAGGATTGCGGTATACTAATACCTTCCCTGAAATTTGTCCACTTGTCACCGCATTGATGATTCAAGCAAACTATTAAATAGTAAAGACACCCGAAACAGCATTATAACATCAAAGCCCAATAGGTAATTACACCTTTTCCCCAAAGTTGTGAATATCAAACTCAAACGTGGGTTAACAAGAATAGAACTAGAGATGGGATGTCATCAAAGCAATATAACACCATTGATGTCTAAATCCAAGGACCGAGATATGGAGGCATGTAACTAAATTAAACATCTAAGCCCCCGAGACAAGCATAGCTACAGTTATTCTTTAGCACTTTTAAGAATTCTTGTGGGATCGGCTGTCCCCATTAGATAGTAAGAATCTGGAATAGGAATCCTTCCTCCTTTCAAACTCTTCTTTTCATCGTTCATCAGGATGGACAGACGATTCTGTAGGTATGTTTCGTCCAGAGGAATCCCAAATAAGATCATTCTAGCTGCAGTCAAACCATCCTTCTCACCATGATTCACCTAAACTGTTCATACGGTAAAAGAACAAAAGGAAAACACAAGGGAAAATGTTTACACATCAAATAGCAATTGAAGGAAATACGCACCCAGGGGAAGTAAAAGCAGCAAAGATGAATAGAGATGCATTTTTTTACTTATGCATATTTCGAATCAAGCAAAAAAAAAAAAAAAAGAAGCACATCCAAGTATAGAAAAAAAGAATTGGAGAAAAATCTCTTTTTGGACTGTTTTAAGAATAGACATTATTTCAATAGTCCAAATGTTCAGAAGAATACTACCTCTTAGAGCTGCTCGTTTACTAGAGATGACACTATTTGCATCTCCCAGAGCATTCTCCACCATGTCCAAAAGAAATTCATTAGGGACCCCGCCATAGCTTAAAAGTGCAATCAAAATCTTTGAAAGATATGCAGGCTTTGGTTTATTACTGCATCAATGAGGACCAAGGTCTAATCAGTTCTTCCGAAAAGGTAAAATTTGATGGCAGAAAAAGCTCCAAACAAAAAGCAATGGGATTTAGTGATTCACAAGAAAAACATGTCCCATGTTCAAATTAAACTGCTGAAAGAACAAGAAAGCCGCTAACTTTTCAGTCTGTTTATGTAAGGGTCTTTTAACCAGCTAACTCCAAAGGAAAATCTTAACACAATGATCAACAAATCAATAGCATAGCTAGGTAACAAACCCACAGATAACACTGTGATCACAGTACTAGGGGTCAGAGGTACCATAAGAACCTCAAGAGAATTAATTAAAACAATGATAGCCTGCTGGCAAAATATGTTGGTTGTACCTTGTTTGTACTATTTCGAGTGCATCAACGGTCCTGATATCTGAAAGCTTCGGGTCCTTTTCAACCTTGATCATCGACGGTCGAATATGAATTGTATGAGGAGGGAGCTACAGATTAAAATTCGGCCAAAACAATTAGAATGGAAGATATAAATGAACCGATAGAAAAAATGAAATATATCGCAATATGGAGAATTATTGAAGCTAAAATACTAATAACTAGACTCACACTTACAGCTCAAAGCTGAAATGATACTTAATAATGCAATGTAGATTTTCCTTTTTTATTTGTCATAATTATTTTTTGGAGATTAGTTTTTCTTGCATAGCAAGAGGAAGATACCACTAAGATGATACCCATATCCACAGGTCACAAACCTTAAAAGCAGAAGCAATCACACCTCTTCCCTTGAAAATATTTCCATGACACTTCAAAGCTATGTCCTCGGATAGAAATCCAGTCCCACCAGTATGTTTTTGGCATAATGGAATTGCAATCTTTCACTGCGGGTTTTTGGTAGGCCCAAGAGATTCAAGAAAAAGCAACAGCAAAACATCTTAGGATCTCTTCCCTTTCTTGTTTGCTCCACCCACAGTAACCTAGATGCCTCCTCTGCTTTAGCATAGGCCAATTGGTAGGCATTCTTTCTCATCTCAACCTCGATTTTCTCTTGTTCCTCTCTGCTAGCCTGCCTCCTCCCATCCTTACGTGATCCAAGATCTCCAACACCCAACCCTGCTGAAACTGCTTTCTTTTTGCCAGCTTTCCCCTCAGCTTCTCTTTTTTCCCTCTCTTCTTTTTCTTTTCTCATCCGTTCTTTCTCCTCTGCTTTCTCTATTTGTTCTTTGCGCTCTATATTTAGAGATGAAAAAGCAACAAAACAATTGATAGTAACACAAAAACGAACGCATGTAAAAGAAATCTTAAACTAAGCATCATAAAGTGCAAAGGCATGGAAGAAGGGTAGTCTAAGCACATGTACAACAACAGAGATAGCAAATAGTGACCATTACACTAAGGCTATTTTGAGAGCACCAAGGGCCAGAATTTGGAGAGAGTATCTAAAAATTCAAAATTTCCCTCTATTTCTCTCTCACAGAAATTTCAAACATCTCCCAACTTTCCACCTATCCCGTCCATTTTCACTATTTTTTCCCAAATCTAGCTAATCTTCCAAACATCATAACACTAGTAGACACTCGTTTAGAGGGATGAAGTAATTTCTTTAGTAAGGTAAACCAAATGCTTCCCAAATCTTCCATCCATTTACCTACAAGGCTGGGATACATCTGGCACATCAATATCTAATAGTCACAACATCCACACTCATTCAGAAAATGCTTCATTGTTTGGTAAAACTACCAAACAGTTAGTACTGTAAAATATCTATACATAAGCTATACTATGATGAGTTCATTATCATCATAGTGTGAGTTTTTCCAATTCCATAGACCATAATATGCTGCTATCACTGGATGCAGTATGAACAAAGATGATATATATGTGCAGTAGCCAGCAACTACGTTTTAAGGGCAAACTCAGGTTTAATGAGATCATGACAACTAAATTCAAGTTACCACCAAATTAGGAAAAACCAAACCTTTAAGCTGTTCAAACTGCACTCCTCACCTTTCAGTTTTGACAATTCTTGTCTTTTGCAAGAGCTACTTTAGCCTGTTCCACCTCCTGTTTACATATGGCAACGCCCTCCTGGTACACAGCAATTTTTTTCTTCAGCTCATCTCATGCTGCTTTTCCAGCTTCCCGACATGTATTCGAGCACTTCACTTTATCACCGTATTCGTCACTCCCATCACAGCAGTCTGAGTATCATGGAGCAGGCAAAGAACATATGTTAGGAGGAAACATTAAGAGGAGGCAGAAAAAGAATGACCACCTGCTAGTTAACCTTTGTCCAGCATATGCTAAAATCAGTGTTACAAGAACCAGAACGCTCTAGTAATTCCGTCAACCTATTAAGGTCAGATGATGTCAGCATATAAATCTTTTATAGGACCTTAGCATTTAGTAATTGTCCAATTGACAAAAATCCTAAACAATGAAAAGGGAAAATTAATCTAAGCATTAATTAGTATCTTATTACAATATTATGATGTTACTTAATCCACACATTCATCATCCATTTTACTAACAATTGATCACTCTGCAGATCCTTGCATATGACGATAAGCACGTACATTTCATTCAAAAATGCACCTTTTGTTTTCTCTCCAACCTTTCCCCCTTCCTGCAATTTTTCTTGTATTCTCAGAAACAATGTTCATTGACGAGCATTAAGGAAAAGATCAATCCGAACTAAACCAGTTCTCCATCTCACCTAGTTTTGACCACTTTCTTTTCACTGGATTGAACCAGACCAAGCATGCAAACTGTTCTCAATTGAAGAAGCCACTCTTGTCTAGCTTTTGAAACAATTCTCAATTGAAGAAGCCACTCTTGTCTAGCTTTTGAAACAATCCTTAAGATGTAAACCCGAAAAAATAGTTTCCATTCATTTCCCATATGCATATATCTCACAATCAATGTCCTTGTCCTCAAAAGTTGGAGAGTTCCTAAAGAGTAGTCTCAAATCTGTTCATCACTTGAAATATACCCTTGTTTACTTGTCTTCATGGTATTAGGGTTCATTAAATAGTCTATAAAGTAATATTTTAACAGTGATGTTTGTTGGTGAGGAAGACAATCCAGGACATGAAGTTGCTAAAGCAGGTAAATAAATCTGTTGTTGCACAATTATGATTAATCAGTGCCCCATGACACTAAAGTGTGGAACATCTCATTGCAGTGAGATTAGAGACATCCTTGACATTGAAGCAATTAAAATCTGCAAAGAGGACTTCTGGCCCTGGCCGTTCATAATATCATATCTGATATTCTTATGTCTAAGAAGGAATTGCAACCTTGTTGGGCAATTCAAATGCAGCAGGATCTTGTTCGATGGTACATGAACTTACATGCATGTGTTATGTACAGATGATCAAAAGGGAGAATGAGGTCCACAATCAACACAGGAAAAGGAATGCTTGGAAAGGCCAAGACCATGGAGAAAAAGTTCCGATGGACTACTTACCACAAATGCCATCATTTACTCTCGAAGAAAATATAATGACAGGAACATGTACTGCATTCCGACAATAAAATTTTCCATTTGGGCATGCTGATGTTCCTGCATTATCAAGTCAGAGAAAGTGAAGTTACAATTAGAAAAGTGCGTAGCTCTAGTGGTGGACACTACAAGAAATCTGTAGACATACATGAGATGTTCTAAAGAAGGAAACAAAGCCGGGTACAAGTAACAGTGTCATTTAGAATAGTCTAAACATCAAAGCAGGTCCAGATATGGACCCTACTAGGTGTTTGCACACATACTATGTTCTATAAGAAGAAATAAAGCCTAGGATTAGTAACAGTCTTTGATTATGTCCAGTTTTAGCGCTTAGGGTCGCTTGTTTTTTCTTTAGACTGTTTGGAGTCACAACTAACGCAGCCTACTACGCAACTCCACGAAACTTCAGCACTATAGTATCCTGTAACCTCTCAAATTTGCAAGAAGGTCACTTAATTATTGTTTGACTTTTGAACTTAAACCGTTCCTCCCGTTCCTGAAAACAGACTGACCTCCCAAGTCACTGAAAAACCCTCGACTGGAACTTGAAGAGCAATAAACATACAAGATCTCAGTGGTTCAGATTAAACATGCAATTGGAGCTCAAAAAGTTTGACCAGTAGCACCTTTTTTCTTCCTAGTCTTCTTGTCCAGTTTCATTGATTTGCCATTCCCATCAACCACTCCGCGTCCCTCTACGACACAACCAATCTTGTCTTCCATCTGCACAAAATGAAGCAATAAGCTCAAGTACATCGCATTCAGCACGGAACATTGAATTTCGCTTATCCCCTATATGCATGGCCAATAACAAAGAAGCGCCAACCAAAAGATGCATGCATTCACTCAAACCACCGACAAACAATGCATGCCCAACTCAAATGCACGCTCGACCCAACACCGAAACCGGCTTCGGGTTGCTACAAAGATATCAAGATTCATTCAAGAAGTCATAAAGACAGTGAAATCCTCTCGAAAAGTGAAAAGGGAGAATCGAAATGGCTCACCTTTTGACAGCAACATCCAGAGAGTCGAGAAGAAAGGTCGGCGTTCTGCTTCTCCAGCTCCTGAAATGCAATGGGGGCCAAGTCGCGAAACCGATAGAGTTAGCACGCGGCAGCTCGTACAGGCAATCGAAACTCCGCGGGTACGAACCGCTCGATCGAGTTACAGCTTCAAGGAAATGGCAATCGAATTTTAAATAGAAAAGAAAGGAGGAACAAGCGTTTCCAATGGCGCGCGCTAGAGAGAGAGGAGTACGTTGATTGTCGTCTGGAGAGAATGGATCTGGGAGCGAAGGGCGTCGACTGAATCTGCACCGGGCAAAGTAGACATTGCCTCTCTCCCGCTTCGCCTCGTGCCTCTCTCCCGCTTCGCCTTGCTGCGCTCGACGTTCTGCTCCGCGCTCTTACTCCGGCGAGACAGAGGCGATAGAAAAGAAAAAAAAGGTAAAAGGAGAAAGAGAGGTCTCACGGTACCCATACGCCTCTCTCTCCTCCACCACAATATCCCTCGCGGCCGTCACGGCGTCGCCGAAACCCCAAAACTTAGCACCGCCACCAGTATATCTAGCCTCACAAACCTCTTTTGCTTCAAAATCCTTGGCTACGTACTCGAGCCCGAAATCGGAACCGAATAAGGAGTAGAAGACAAAGAAGCTCGAGAGGCCAGTCGGCAGCCGGCAATTTCTGGAGCCGCGGCTAGAAAGTCGATGACGGCGACGAGGAGGGAAGCGCTTAGGGTGAGTGAGAGGGCTTGAGTGAGAGGGCTCGGCACAGAGAGGAGAGGAGTGCTGAGGAAGAGAGAGGCAGAAGCGGGAAGAAAAAGCGCTTCGTTGAAAAAAAAGAGAGAAAATGCAGCAGGCCTCTCCTTCTTCGCCGCACCGTCGACCCCGCCAAAGTCCGCCGAGATCTCCCTCGCGACCGAGCGGGCCAGCGTCAGGGACAGCGCCTGGTCAGCGGCGGGGAGCCTGGTGCCACTCGGGAACGAGACCGAGATACAGAGGCAGATGACCAGCGAGGCTTTTAGGCAGGTGGAGGCCGAGGCGGAGGCGGAGACGGAGGCAGAGCTGGAGACGGAGGCGGAGGAGGTGGGATGCGCGGAGGAGAAAACAGAGGAAGGCTCTCAGCGTTCTGAGCGTTCTTTTTTCTTTTACGAGGAGAGAGAACCCGCGCATTCAAGTGAGGAGAGAGAAAAATTTTGAGCGGGAGGAATGCGCTGACCGTCCTTTCTTCTGCGTGGAGCCGAGCCGAGCCGAGATCAAAAACCAGCGCCTTCCTTTTTCAGCGGGTCCCGCTCGGGGACACGTGCCGGTATTTCATTGGTATGTGCGCACCAGGTCAGCAGATGACGTGGCGCGCACATACCACTTAATATTTTCTCCATAAGTAGTCTCCCTCACCAACTGGTCTCGACGCTCCATTAAAAAAGCAGAGCGCGTACCGGTGGCGAAGCATTGAACTTTCGTCCCTTCTTCTCATTCGCCACTTGCGCCTTCTCTCTCTCTCTCTCTCTCTCTCTCTCTCTCTCGCTCGCTCTCTCTCATTCGTACGCCTTCACCTGCGGGGAAAAGTTTCGAGCTTTTTCGCGGTCTCTCGCTCGATCCCGGATTGTCCTCATGGAAATCGAAGAAATCGGGGGACTTGTTCATAGGTGGGAGTACGACGTGTTCGTGAGCTTCAGGGGCTGGGACATAAGGAAGAATTTCGCAGCCCACCTCTTCCGCGCGCTGAAGCAGGCGGGGATCTACTACTTCAGGGACAATGAAAAAGAGGAGACAGGGATTCTCATTGAGGGCAAACTGCACGACGCGATTCGCCATTCGAGGGTTTCTCTCATCGTGTTCACTGCCAACTACGCCGACTCGCGGTGGTGCTTGAACGAGCTGGTGGAGATCCTGGAGTGCGAGAGGGGGTTCAGAGATCGTCAGGGTCATGTGGTTCTGCCCATTTTCTACGATGCTGAGCCAGGCGACGTTCTGAAACAGAGCGGGCAATTCGGGGATGGTTTTGAAAGGTGTTTGGCTACCCACAAGGACGATAGGCTGGTGCAGAAGTGGAGGGATTCGCTTAAAGAAGCAGGGAATTTGTCAGGATTGCATTTGAATAATGATGCTAATGGGTAATGCACCATCTTCCCCAAGAAAATTATGTTTTCGTTAGTTGTATTCCCAGTTGCACTTGATGGATAAATTCACTCACCGCAAAAGCTAATATTGGTGCTTGATTTGAACTCTACTGTTGATTGAATTTAGTTAATGTGTTTCTTGCTTATATGCTGATGGTCTCTTCAGGCTGTAGTTAGTCATATTTGAATTTGTTCTTCCCATACAACTGCAGGGATCAAGCGTATTTCATCGAGCTAATTGTAGGACGTCTCTTAAAGATTATTCCCAGAACAAGCTCCCCCGATGCTATTGGGGTAGATTCCTTTGTAGATGATGTGATATCGTTGCTGAAGATTGGGTCAGAGGATAATGTCCGTGTGGTCGGACTATGGGGAATGAAAGGAATTGGTAAGACAATGGTGGCCCAAGCCGTCTGCCATCGCGTTTCTAGGGAATTTGACGGGGTTAGCTTTCTTGAAAATGTTGGAGTTGCAAACCAAGATACGCTTTTACTTCTTCAGAAGAGACTTCTCCACGATGTTCTGAAGGTACAAGATCTAGAAATTTATGATCTTAACAGCAACATCAACGAGATAAAAGCTAAGCTCTGTCGGCAAAGGATCCTTCTAGTTCTTGATAACATCACTGAGAAGCACCAAATTGAGTATTTTGGCGCTGGAGATCGAGAATGGTTCAAATATGGGAGTAGAATCTTGATAACTACAAGAGAAGAATGGCTTCTGAAAGATCTCAAAGTGGATGATAACTACATGCTCCCTGGACTGGGTTCTGAAGAATCGCTCCAACTCATGAGTCTCCACGCCTTTGGCAAAGACCAACCTAAAGAAGGGTATGAGGAGTTGTTCAAGAGTCTTGTCCACTATGCAGGTGGTCTGCCAGTGTTTCTTAAGAGATTTGGTTCCTTTCTTTCTGAAAGGAAAAATCAGTGGCATGAGATATTGGAGAAGTTGGTAAGGAATCCTCATCTTGATTCAATTTTAGATCCATTCTCCTCTCTTCGTCAGTCTGTAGGGCCATTCGGAGGCCATGGTGGAGATTCTTTTGATGATCAAACATACGATGGTATAAGAAATATAGTGGTTGTCTTTGGAAGAGTGATCAACTCCATTACTATTGACTATGTTCAGAATGGGTGTTTAGTGCCCTCGCCAAGACATGGTGGATCTTTTGGAGACGACACATATTATGTGAGTCCATCATTACGGTTCGCTTTGTTAATTTGCAATATTTACGTCCAATTATGTTATTCTCTAGTAAATTGTCAGTTACCATTCGTTTGTGGAATGGGGGTTGAGAAAAAGTGGTGTCACAAAGTCATAAAAGACGGACTTGCCTGATAAATTTCAACTGGGTACTTCTTCGATGCTTGGTCGTCTCTCAATATGTTGATGGCTTTGTTGTACCTTGCTAAGATTATTATTATTATTTTTTAGGGTGCCAAAAAGAAAAAAAAATTACACTAGCGTCATCTGCCTACTCTGATGTTACAGTTAATCAGAGATTACTCCAGTGCTTGTCATTGTCAATATAGAGCATCAAGAATGCCATTTAATTATGGAGCAAAGCATTGGGAATCTAGATGGAGTTCAATCGTTATGGCACAAGACTAGTGAACAAGGCAAACTGTGCTACAAAATAAGAGAAAAAATCCAGTCGTCCCAATAATTAGATATCTTTAATTTTGGGAAAAGTTAACCTAAATAATGCATCTTGAGAGCATAGAATTTCCCCCACTTCAAGGGTGATCGATACTCACTTTGCTCTTCTGCAATTGTTACAGGTACATTTAGATTATCCAACTGAATACTTGACTTCGGTGTCAGGCTACACTAGAGAAGATTCTTGTCATGTCATCAACTCTCTTACCTTCCACAGCAATAAGAGGGCACATGGGCCAATTGGCGAGGAGAAAGGGAAGTTTTTCAGTTTTCCACAAGTTAATGGAAAGATCATTGGTTTTCATGGAAGGTGTGGCATTTTTCTGGATTCTATTGGAGCTCATTTTGGCCCTGTCTTTTATCCATATCCCTTCGAAGTTGTAGGGCCATTTGGAAATGGGAAAAACCGATGGGATGATGGCAAGCATGCAGATATCAGACAAATTGTTGTAGTCTCTGGTTCTGCAATTGAATCTGTTAGTTTTACCTATGAGGAGGGTCCTCCTTTCAGACACGGTAGAACTCATGGTGGCAAAAGAAATACGGTACACTACTCTAGTAGGAACTCGATGTTTGATAAACATTACCCCTTATTTTCAATGATTCTTATCTTGCCATTGCTGAAGATGGCGTCTGGGTGAAAGTGATAGACTGTTAACTTTGGAACTTAGGTATGACACCATCAACAGGAAGCAAGTTTCTATTGGAAAAAGATTTGTTAAAACAATTCGTCATAAAATTGAACACTTTTTTTAAATTTTTGTATTTTAAAACAGTCGATAAGGGATATCTATGGACCTTCTGCATATAGATTTTGGTTGGTAGGATAACATCTAGTTATTCTTTCTAGGCATGGTTGTTCGAAAGATGAGTTTTTTTTTCCTGACAAAGAGCACTGAAGAGATAATCTTTGCAATAATGGTGCATTTGTTCCATGGAAAATCAATGAATTGAAAAATATTTTTCCGAAAATAATTGTTTGTATCACATAAAAACATTAATTAATATGTATCACCAACAAGAATTTATTCCTAACATTTTCTTTAATGATGAAAATTCGTTTGTTAATTCATTTTTGTAAGTGATACACTCAATCGATTCTAGGAAAGTGTTTTCCAAATCCTTGTTTTTTAGCAAAATAAATGCACCCTGGTTGTTGTCTTCCTTATTACATCTATTATAGTTAACATGATATTGAAGTAGGCAAGATAATCTACTATTTTCCGGATCATAAATTATCATCTCGATCATCAAGAGCATCACACACTAGTCGTTGTCATCTACCATGCTTTTGCTTCTCAACTTGTTGCATTGACATTTTTTTACCGTTTATGTGTTTGGTACAAATAAATCTGGACTGGCTAACTGAAGTTCTTATTTCGGTTTCGGGATATATTGTGAATGATTTTGGTTCTACTGTCATCCATTCACTCACATTCCAAAGCAATAAAAGGACATATGGACCATTCGGCACTGAAACCGGAAGGAAGTTTTCATTTCCAGCAACTGGTGGAAAGATTATTGGATTCTATGGGAGTTCTAGTTCCCATCTTGAATCTCTAGGAGCATATTTGGAACCAATCTCTCATCTATACCCGATCAAGTGTGTTGGACCATTTGGGGGCCAAGGTGGACACTCTTGGGATGATGGAAAATTCAATGGAGTAAAGAAAATAAAGATGATGTTAGAAGATGATGTCAACTGCATCTCGTTTGAGTATGATGATAATGGTGAATCTATTTGGTCCTCTGCACATGGTAACGAAAAAGGAAGTATCCATACGGTCAGTTCATTGAATATTCTCCATTCATACTACCTTTGATCCTCTCTCTCTCTCTCTCTCTCTCTCTCTCTCTCTCTCTCTCTCTCTCTCTCTCTCTCTCTCTCTCTCTCTCTCTCTCTCTCTCTCTCGTGCACATGCCCATTTTTGTGCAACTATCAAGTTTTAGTTTTTCAAAATTACTTGAAAAGTTTTATCAAAGTAAGTTATGAATGATTGTCACCCGCATACACCATGCACACTGATAATGTATGGGGTGTGGAAAGCATCCTAGAGGGAAATCAAAGCTGTTCAAATGTAATGAAAAATTGAAGTTGTCTTTTTGATTATATAAATTTATTCTTCTTTCTTCTTGGATAAGTGTATCAAAATATTAAAACTTATTGCTAAATGCAATCGAGTTATAAAGTTTTTAAAAAGTGCAATCAAGTCTAAATTTTATTAAATTGGTGTAATTTCAATAGTTTCGTCCAATTAGGCTATGGCCAAATGCTGACCCCTTTTTTTCATTATTACTTTCTTAAGACATGGGGCACCCACATTAGAAAGAAACTTGAAAATTAAAAAAAAAAAAAATCAAAACATATGAAAAATCAAAAAAAAAAAAAAAAAAAGAGGATCGGAGATTCCTTTGGAACTATCTTTTTATCAAATTCACAGTCAGCCAAAAGCAATCGCACTTTGAAGGACAAAGCTGAAAATTACCCAATTTATAATCGAAAAACATATAAATATCCATTGAAATAACCTAAGCATATAAATGCCTGTTAATAGGAAACGATCCAATGAATTTGTTGCCATAAAATACTGAATTCCCATAGTTATGATAGAGACATAAGCAAAAGACAACATGATCCCTAGCACAATGCAGAAGATCTGCCAAGTTTCAATAGAAAAACACGCAAAAAATTTCATAATACTGGAATTTGGTTTCCGAGCTCGACGAGGTTCAAGCAGCCATGGCCAAACTTGACGTAGCTCAAGTCGTCATGGCTGTGAGCTCGAAGAAGCTCAAGCGGCCATGGCTGAGCTATTTGAAGCTCAATTAGCCCTGGGCATGAGTTTGAAGAAGCCTAGAAGCTGGAGCTGCCACGGCCGAATTCAATGAAACTTGAGCAGCTTAAAGAAGCTCGAGTGGCCAGGGCCAAGCTCGATGAAGATCGAAAGGCCGGGGTCACAAGCTCGAATTTCAGAACTTGATTGCAGTAGCTCAATAAGTTTTAGAATTTTATTGTATATTTTGAAAACTTTGGGACCCAATTATATTTCTTAACAGGTTTTAGAACTTCTAATATAGTTGTCCCTTTTTATTTTATAAATTAGAAGGTCAATAATATGATTTATGCGAGATGGATTCCATGAGTTTGAATTAATATGTGGATTCCAAGATGATATTAGTCTTTATGAAATTCAGCAAAGGGCGCCAGTGAACCCTAATGATCTATCATCTTATTGTTGACCCTAGAAGTTTGATGTAAGAATATTAGTCTTTAGAAATTCTCGTTAGGTTGCACGTGGATCCAGTGTTTTCTTAGGCCACTATAATCTATCTATCATCTTTGATATGGATCAATATAACAGTTAAATGCAATAAGTACTTTTCAATTCTGCAGGTTAACTTGAATTACCCTCATGAGTTCTTGACCTCGGTATCAGGATATATCAGACATGACTGTTCTGTTATTCAATCACTCACGTTCGAAAGCAATAAAAGAAGGCTTGGACCCTTTGGTAAGGAAGAAGGGAACTTCTTTCGCTGTGCATTGACATGCAACAAGATAATTGGCTTTCACGGAAGGTCTGGTATCCAGCTTGATGCGCTGGGAGTCTACTTTGAACCAATTTCTGATCTTCGTCTCTTGAAATCCATTGGGCCATTTGGAGGAGAAGGTGGCGATCCATGGGACGATGGACATAGCACAGGTGTGAGAAAAATAATTGTAAAATATGGATTAGTTATTGACTCCATTGCTGTTGAGTACGACAAGAATGGGTTTGTGGTTCGGGGCCCTAGACATGGTGGAGATGGAGGACATCTAACGCACGAGGTATGGCCCTTTAGACATTTGCTTAATCTTACGAACGTGCAGCTTATGGTTGTTGCTAAGGTTTTGGTTTTAAGTGGTCTGGAGGTCACGTTTATGCACATGAGCAAAGTATTCTAAACAGAGCGTGGAGGTAAAAGTAAGATGATGAGAACAATCTGGATTTTGAGTTTGACAAATGATCTCGAATGAGAAAGTCATTGTTGGGGCATGATGTTATATCATTATTGAACAGGGACTTCTCTTTGGTTTTCCAACCTTCCTCGTTTCCATTTACGATGAAAGCACTCAATACATTCAGAAAAGTACCGCCTCCGAAAAAGGGGGAAAAAGAATATCGAAAGCTATTTTTATTTTATGACTTTTAAGTCTGAGAACAATTTTCCCAAATTTTAGTAGCTGTTCTCAAAGAGTTGCCAAAGCATTTTTTAAGCAATTGCCTAATTGCGGCGGACCAAAATAGGTTTACGCTCTAGATGCAGCAGAATTATTTAGTTAGCTATTGCATTGTTTGTTTAAATAGATACAACTTATCAACCGGAGTTTTCTGTTTTTACCGATTTTCAAGATTCTGTGGTTGGGGTTTGGGATTAATTATGCTTGTCTTTCTAATTTTGCAGATTAAACTTAATTATCCTGGAGAGTACTTGACATCATTTTCTGGTCACTTTGAATCTTATCGGGGGCGGATTGTTGTTCGCTCCCTCACATTTCAGAGCAATGAAAGAATTTATGGACCAGTTGGTCAGGAGATCGGGAACTACTTTTATTTTCCATCAATCGGTAAAAAGATCGTTGGGTTTCATGGGCGGTCTGGATGGTGGCTTGATTCACTTGGAGCACATTTTGAGCCTTGACATGCTAAGCTCCACCTTTATGTGCGCCATACGGTCAATTTGAGTTTATCCATATACATAATGTAGAATTGGGAAATCAAAGCCATTCAAATGTACTGAATGATTAAAGTTGTCTTTTTGATTATTTAAATTTCCTTCCTTAATTTTTCTTATGTAAGTGCATTAGTAATTCTAAAACTTGTTGCAAAGTGCAATCTAGTTCTAGAGTCTTTAAAAAGTTCAATCAAGTCTAAATTTTATCAAATTAGTACGATCAAGTCTCAAATCATGTGATAGGGAGAAATCTCATGATATTTTATATACGTAGTAAAAAATATGTACTACAATAATGTGATAGGGAGAAATCTTTTCTTTTCTCTCAAGAAAACTTTAAGAGAAAAAATATTATATAAATATTAAATCATAAGTATCATATATATATAGTAATAAGTCGTAAAAGGAAGCTTCATGAGAATGAGAAAATAATTATGCTTGAGCCTTGTAAACATAAGTAAAATTGACTTATTAGGCACGACATTTTATGTGTTAGAAAATAAATACGAATTAGGCACAGCATTTATATGGTAAAAATATATATTTAAGTTAGAGGAAAATTGATTTTGGGATTGTAATGGAATTTGTACAAAGCAAAACCGACGCTATGTGAAACGATATGTCAAGTATAGGAAAAAGAATCGATTATAGTATAATTGATTATACTATACACATTATGTTATGTGAGAAAATTTATTTATCAGCATGAATCAATATTATAACACAAAATTACTTTGGTTCAAGCATATACAAAATGTAGTAAAATACAATGTTAGAGTTAATTTTACTTGAGTAAAGAATGATGATTGCTCATAAATGACAGGATAGTGGTGTCAAATTAAAAAGAAAAATAGGGCATGATAAATTCATGTTAGTAAAATACTAAAAATAGGACATATAGGATATTTGATAAGTATAATGAATTTATAAATGAGACAATTGAACCTACAACATTTGATCGTATTATAAATGATACATATTGATTTCGCATATTATATTTTTCGCTTGTTTAAATTTCATGGTTCGTAATTTTCCTCACTAAAAGTTATTTAATCATTATATAACATTTCGTAATATTTCTTCACAAGACGCAAGTTTCCCTTTTATCTTGCAAGTTCTATAAGTCCTGTGATTTATTAAAATTCCATAAAAAAATAGTAAATTGCCTAAGTGTATGGTATGCTTCTTTTTCTATTTTTAGTATATTATCTGATGGATCGGAAGTTTCCATTAGCCTATGTAATTGCTATCTTGTAAATTATCTTGAGAGGCCTTAAAATCTCTAGTCCCGTGATTCGTAATATTCCACAAAAATCATAACATATGCCCAGGTCAATAGCAAGCTTCATTTGTGTTATTATTAATAAAATATTTGATCGATCGTGACTTGCACTTTGTAAAGACGTGCGTGAATAGTCTTCTTCACCAATCATGACTTTTCTTAATCGAAAACAAGTTTGATATCAAATAGGTTTTACAAAAAGACCGGACAGACCACTCTTTCCTTTCTCTTTTTTTCTTTTCAACAATGACGATCTAATTTTGTTTCTGCCTCTCATGTCTTCGCTTTCCAGAGAAAAAAAAGAACACGCGAGCAGAAGTTCTCGATGAAATAAAAAATATTAATATTTGAATGCAGCCATGGACAACGATTCCACTTGCGTCTCCACAGATTAACTGTTTCGAAGCATCTTCTTCTACCAACGCATGTGCTATGAAGCTTCAAATCCATGTCTGCGTCTTCAGCCATGTCTCTGCCACGTGAAACAAAGCTCTTTTAGCTTGACTTGACGAATTCAAACCAAATTGTCCTCAAGCGCGCAAGTTGCTTCTTCAGTTCTTGGAACCAAAACAACTCCACTCCGCAACTTGTCTGAACATTCACTTGAATAAGCAGTCTTGTCCTGATGGCGGAGCTTTCATTCATCCCCTTTTCTCATTCGCAACTTGCGTCTCCTGTTTACAAATACACCTTACCGGCGGAAGAGTTGCGACCCTTTTTGCAGTCTCTCACTCAATCACGTATTGTGCTGATGGGAAGCAAAGAGATCAAGCGACGCATTTCGTCTTCTGCTTCAATCCACCAATGGAAGTACGATGTGTTCGTGAGCTTCAAAGGCGAGTACACAAGGAAAACCTTCGCAGCCCACCTCTTCCATGCGCTGAAGCAGGCGGGATCCACTATTTCAAGGACAATGACAAAGCAGAGACCGGAATTTTCATCGAGCCCAAGCTGCTCAATGCGATTCACCATTCCAGGGTCTCTCTTGTCGTGTTCACCACCAACTACGCAGACTCACGGTGGTGCTTGAACGAGCTGGTGAAAATCATGGAGTGCAACAGGACGTTCAGAGATCATCAGGGTCATGTGGTTGTGCCCATTTTCTATGATATTGAGCCAAGCGATGTTCAGAAACAGAGCGGGCGATTTGGGGATGGTTTTTGAAGGTAATTGGCCACCCGTATGGTCGATTTGCTGGTGCAGAAGTGGAGGGATGCGCTTAGAGAAGCCGGGAATTTATCGGGATGGCATTTGAATAATGATGCTAATGGGTAATGCAAAACCTCATATCGGTGCTCTTGATTGATTTGCTCAATCACCACAAAAGATCATATCGGTGCTTGATTTGAACTTGTTAGAATCTGTTTGATTATGGTGTAAGTGTTTGGAATAGATTTTGATGTGAAAGTTATCTCTGCTTGTGAGAGTTATATGGTTCAATTGTGTCTTTTATTTGCATCCTTCAACCATGGAAAATTTATTAGCCACTAATCTTAACTACCACAGAGTTCTAGGATCTTTTAGATTGTCCTAGTTTAGAAAAAATATCTTAGAAACTCTAGGAAAGGGATCATCAATTTAACAGAATTCCACTGCTGATTGAATTTAGCTCATGCGCTTCTTGCTTATATGCTGATCGCCTCTCTATGCTATAGTTAGTCACGTTTGAACTTGTTCTTCCCATGCAACTACAGGGATCAAGCGGACTTCATCGAGCAAATTGTAGGACATCTCTTCAAGATTATTCCCAGAGCTAGCTCCCCCTGCGCCATTGGAGTGGATTCCTTTGTAGACAATGTGATATCATCGCTGGAAATCGGGTCTGAGGATGATGTCCATGATTGAAGGAATAAGTAAGACAACTGTGGCCAAAGTCATTTGTGGTCGCCTTCTCAAGAAATTTGAAGGTGTTACCTTACTTGAAAATGTTGGAGATACAAACCGAGGTACTCTTTTGCTTCTTCAGAAGAGACTTCTCCATGATGTTCTGCAGCTACAAAGTCTAGAAATGTATGATCTTAATAGCAACATCAATGTGATAAAAAAAAAAAAACTCCATCGAAAAAAGATCCTTCTGGTTCTTGATGACATCACTAAGAAGGACCAGATTGAGTATTTTGGTGCTGGAGATCGAGATTGGTTTCAACATAGGAGTGCAATTTCGATAACTACAAGAGAAGAACTGTAATAATAGCCCATTAAACCCAGCCCATCTCTCTCTTAAGCCCAAGCCCATCTTCTTTCTTCTCTTCTCTAGGTATTTCCCATGAGGCAGCAACGGACAAAAATAAGAAATGAAGAGAAGAGAGGGGGCTCGTCCGTGAGAAGGAGAAAGGGGGAAGAGAGAGATTTTCCACGCGATCTTGATCCAGACACCTCGACTAGCCGAATCAACTATGGATCGCGACGCCTGGTAAGCATTCAAGCCGATATTTCGTCTAATTAGAGTAATTTTGGGAATTAGGGCACAAACTTTAAGTTATGTAGATCTTGAAATATGAGCATTGAATGAGGAGGTTTTGAGCTGCAATTTTTGTGGAAATGATAGTCTAAGACATTATGGAGCTTTGGGGTTTGACGAAACCCAATTTCAAAGTATGGTTTGTTCAAAACGAAATTCTGAAATTTTGCATGCGGGTTACGCATAATAGCTAAAGACAAACACACACCATAAATGAGCTTCTTTATAGTGCTAAGGAGTCATTATGTTGACAATTGAATGTGGCTTAGTTGAATTGTTCGTTAAAGTTGTGTAGTACTCAGTTTTTAATATTGTTTTTTGACAAATTGATAGGAATGCAAGTGCGTCAACTCGAGGAACTATTGTAAGTTGGTTTTCGATTTTTTCTAAGTGAGTGATACTATTTATTCTCTGTGTTTTAAACTCATGTTTTGAAAAACATTATGGATTAAGCATACTATGAGTTAATAATAGAATATTTTATTACATAAAACAGAATCGAGCTGTTACTGCTGTTTTGTTGTTTGAAAGGGGAAGTCATCTTTTGACTTCAACTTGAATGATTGCCTATAAATGGTTTGTAAAACCTTTCATAAAAGAATCTTGAAATGTTTAAGATTTATGAATGTGGTTTTGAAAGGTGCTTTGATATCTATATATTGAATGCCTAAGTTGTGAATTGATTTATGAAATGGATTCTGAATTAGTTTGGAAAACTCATTGTGATACTTGAAATGATTTTTGGATTTGGTTGTGGATTATTGGAAATTGAGTTGCGAAAGCTTTTGATAATTGATTTGTGAAATGTATTATGATATTTGAGATTGTTTATGGATTGGAGGATGAGGTTGGATGCTCAATATCACTGTGAGCCTAATGAGGGGCTTATAAGTATGCACATACTGGGGGCCAAACTACCAACTAATAATAGGTGGAGACCTTGTTAATGGAGGAATCTTAGTAAGCCTTGTCATTGATATTGTGTCATGACCATGATTAGATATTGAGCAAAAGATTGATCGATGGATGGACTATTGATGTGTGATTTCATATGGGATGGATCAATGGAATAGACCATTAATGTGTGGCATGAGTTTAGTCAATAAAATGGACCATCAACATGTGTTGTTATGAGATTGACCAATGGATTGGACCATGGGTGTTTGTTCTATTATTATCTTGAGTTATCATGTTAAAGTAAGAAATATCGAATTTTGGTTTTGAAAGTTTGTTAAATTCCATTTGGTGAAAATGAGTTATATTTGTGTTTTAAATGTGTATAGTGATTACTTGATTCGCTTAGAAGAAATGTATTACTCATTGGGCCGTGGTAACTCATTCATTTTTCTCATCATTTTTCAGATCTCTCAATTACTAGCTATTAAAGTGAGAGCATTATCATGAGAACTATTAGGAGCTGGATATTTGAGGTATAGTTAAAGGTTGCATCTTTGGAGAAAAGATGGTCATGTCACTCCTTCATCCTTATAGGATTTGGGGTGTGACAAGAACGGCTTCCGAATGATCTCGAAGTAGATGACAAGTACATGCTTCTAGGTTGGGTTCTGAAGAATCACTTCAACTCATGTTTTGCTATGCCTTCTACAAAGACCAACCTGAAGAAGGGTATGAAGAGTTGTCTAAGAGTCTTGTCCACTATGTAGGCAGTCTGCCAGTGGCTCTTAAGAGATTTGTTCCTTTCTTTCTAGGAGGAAAAATTAGTGGCAAGAGATATTGGAGAAGTTGGTAAGAGATACTCATCTTGATTCAATTGGAATACCTTTAGATCCATCCTCCTCTCTTCATCACTCTATAGGGCCATTTGGAGGCTATGGTGGAAGTTCTTATGATGATCAAACATACCATGACATAGGAAAATAACAATTGTCATGAGATTGGAGATCAAGTCCATTACCATTGACTATGATCAGAATGGCGATTTGGTGCGCTCGCTAAGACAAGGTGGATCTTTAGGAGGCAAACACAAGAGGTGAGTCCATTATTACAGTTTGTTTAGTTGATTTGCAATATTAACTTCTAGTTATGCCATTCTCCATGAGTATAGCAGCTACTATTCGATAATTGAATGGAGATTTAGAATAAGTACAGTCACGGAATCATGAAGGATGGACTTGCTTGAAACAAATCAAATGGGTACGCTCCCAATATGTTGATGGTTTTATCGTACTTTTTCATCATTCGTCTTTACTCTTTAGGGTGCCTATTAACGCATAAATTTTGCCTATTTATTTAGGACTTAATTGCATAAAAATTAGGATTAATTTCTAATCCCTAAATAAAAAATAATTTTTATTTAAATCTCATAGCATAAAGGCATTAAGAGTATTTGCATTGAGTATTTGCATAGAATCCATTAAGATTTTTTTTTATAAATAAAAATTATTAATTTTAAATTAAAAAATTATTTTAAAAAACCGCAGCAGGGCCGGGCTAGGGCCAGCCTTAGGCCGGCCCCTTCTTCTTTTCCGTTTTCCTTCTCCCCGTCTGGGCCGGCCCAGCCCATGTCCATTTCTCCTTCCCTGGCCCGGCCCCCCCCCCCCCGGGGACGTTGGCCGAACGACAGAGAGGAGGACACTCGTACAGCAGAGACAACATGGTGGCAGCGGCGATCGTCGAGTGAGAATTTTGGTCAGGGAAGGGACCAACAGAGAGAACGGGGGCGTCGTCCTTGAAGAGAAGGAATGGCTGGTTGGTTGCTTTTGGAAAAAAGAGAGAGATCGAGAGAGAGAGGAGAGAGAGAGAGGCGCCGAGAGAGAGTGTGATTGAGAGAGAGCGAGGGAGCCTTGGCCACGCGTGAACCCCGTCCGACGATCTCCGGTCGACGTCCTCAGGCTGAACCAGTAAGCCCTTTTATTTGCCCTGTTCGGACCCTGTCTTGGGCACGCCGGCTGGAGCTTGCGGCAGTCCGGCCCTGGCGGTTCCCGTTGAGCTGCTATGTCTTCTGGTTTGCTTTTCGAAAGTTCCGCTCCGGATCTGAGTCTCGGTCGAGCCGGAATCTCTCGTTCCCCTAGCGGATTCCATCTGTTCGATAGAATGCCACAACGAGATCTAGTCTTTGTGCCTTCGTCTTTAGCCGAAATCGAGTCGTCCGTGCTCGTCGCGCTCTATTGTGATGTTCCAGTGGCGTTGGACGACCTTGGGCGTCGGCCGTGTAGTCGTTCGCCACGCTCCCATCGTCGCCGTTGTTTTTCCGGTGTTTGACCGAGGAGGGTATGCTCGGCCGACGGCGGGGAGGTTGGCCGACGAGTGGCGGTCGGAGTGAACGACCGACGAAAGGTGGTGGCTCGGCGGCGGCTTGAGTTTTGGCCGAGGCTTGTCAAAAAAATGTAGGAGCTTCGGGGAAGGACGTCGCTTGGGAAGGGGACGTCGTGAAGAAGACGACGTGGAGAGTTGGGGGAAAAAAAAGAAAAAAAAAAAAGACAAAATGGGGAGGAGTAAATTAGTATGGGCTTAATTAGTTTAATTAGGTTTGGGCTCGTCATGGGTTTTTAAGTGGGCTAGGGCGTGCTTGGGCTCTGGTAGATGTGGCCCTAATGTTGGTTTGATAGGTTGGGGCTTAGATTGAGAATTTTCAGATATAGGCTTGGTCTGGTTAAAGTCGGATTGGGCTCCAATAACTACGCCCATTTTTTCCTCTGCTTCTCATGTTTTAACTTCCTGGTCCAAGCCCGAGAGTCCAATCTCAGCCCATATTCGGACTGGGCTCAATAGCCCAGCCCGGACCCCTATTTTTGGATTAAAATATTTTACAAATATTTTTTTTTAAAATTTTAAAAATTTTAAAAAAAAAGAAATATTTTTTTAGGAATTAGGAAAAAGCCTTAAAAATTAGTTTATGAGTAGTTTGCTCTTAAAATGTGCAAAAATACTTGATGAAAAATTGGGCTCAAAATTAAACAAACTCTTAAGGCTTTATAATAAGGTTTGAATGCTTCTTTTTTTTTTTAAAGATGAATGATCTTAATTGTGCTATTTCACTATATTAATCATTTTTTTCCTTTAGCTTGGTTAGAAATGGTACTTTTCTTAGCGTTAGACCCTTGCTTTGCCTTGCAATTTATTTAATGTTTTTCTTGATTGCTAATTGTTATTTTCAATAATTGTGCACTTGCATGATTACCTTGCATGTTAGTTGATAGGTTTAAAATCAATCCAAAACCTAGCAAAAATCATTTCATAATAAACAAGATTAAGTATCGAAATGGCACTAATTAATTAATTAGTATAATCAAGTGCTCGACTTTAGATTCTCTAGTTGTATAGAAAGTGAGGTACATTTTCATGCTTCACATTATATCTAGCAAACCCCAATAGATTAGTGATGACTCTTTTTCATCATTAGAAAATTTTTATAGCGTAAATTTAATATCTCAGCATCACATAGGGCTTGGGAAAGACCACATCCAAAATGAGGGCTGTAGGCCCGCCTTTTAGGTAATATCTTAAACCTATGTCTTTTTCCTTTCCAGATGGCAAGGTAGATCATGACAATGCCAAAACAAAAATAATTGCACTAGCGTCATCTACTTACGTTGGTGTTCCATTTCATTAGAGATATAGAGCATCAAGAAAGCCATTTTGGTTTTGGAGCAAAGCATTGGGGGTTCTAGATGGAGTTGTATAATTATGATAAAAAGACTAGTGAAAACCGCAAAGTGTGCTCCATGATAAAAGAAGGAATACAAGCACACGTGACGTATCCTCTAACTAGTACTCTAGTCCTTCCAGGAATTAAGTATCTTATCTTTTGGGAAAACTTAACCTAAATAATGCATCTAGAGAGCATAGAAATTTCTGTTCTTCAAGGTTGATTGATACTCACTTTGCTCTTCTGCAAATGTTGCGGTTAACTTTGGATTATCCAAATGAATACTTGATTTCAGTGTCCGGCTACATTCGAGAATAATCTTATCGTATCATCAACTCTCTTACCTTCCATAGCAATAGGAGGCCATATGGGCCATTTGGCAATGCGAAAGGGGAGTTTTTCAGGTTTCCACAAGTTGATGGAAAGATCATTGGTTTTCATAGAAAGTGCGGCCTTTCTCTGGATTCAACTGGAGCTCATTTTGGACCTGTCTCTCGTCCATATCCCTTTGAAGTCGTAGGGCCATTTGGAAATGGAGGAAACTGCTGGGATGATGGCAAGCATTCAGGGGTCGGACAAATTGTTGTAGTCTCTGGTTCTGCAGTTGAATCTATCAGTATTACCTATGAGGAGGGTCGTTCTTTTAGACACGGTGAAAGCAATGGCGGCAAAATAAATACGGTGCGCTACTCTAGTAGGAACTTTGTGTCAGACAAACATTACCCTTTCTATTTTCAATGGTGCAGCTTATATGCCACTGCTGAAGACAGTGTCCTGATGGAAATGACCGACAGTGTCTACTAATTTTATTTATTTATTTATTTTTCAGATCATGCATCATCATCTGAATCATCAAGGCAGTTGACCCTACGCTAGTGATTGTCATCTACCATGGTTTTGTTTCTCAACTTGTTGCATTAACTTTCTTTGCCCTCTATATGGTTGTTACAGATAAATCTGGACTACCTGACTGAATATCTAACTTCGGTTTCGTGGTATATTACAAGTGATTTTGGCTCTATTATCATCCATTCAATCACATTTCATAGTAATAAAAAGAACATATAGACCATTCGGCACTTGAAACCGAAGGCAATTTTCATTTCCAGCAACTGGTGGAAAGATCATTGGATTTTATGGGAGTTCCGGTTCCCATCTTAAATCTCTTGGAGCATATTTCGAACCAATCTCTCGTCTCTATCTGATCAAGTGTAGTGGACCATGTGGAGGCCAAGGTGAAAACGGTTGGGACAATGGTTGGGACGATGGAAAATTCAATGGTGCAAAGAAAATAAAATTGATGTTGGAAAACGTTGTCAACTGCATCTTCTTTGAGTATGACGCTAATGGTGAATCTATATGGTCCTCTACACATGGTTAGAGTGGTAGCGGAAATATCCATATGGTGAGTTCACTGAGTATTTTCCATTCATGTTAGAGTTCTCTCTCTCTCTCTCTCTCTCTATGGAAAATTATCAATTTAACCTTAATCCTAGTGTACTGATGCAAATATAGTTATATAATTTTTAATTTTGCTAATGTAATCCTAAACATTTGTGGGAAATTCCAACATACTTATTCTAGCCAATTCATGCAAGGAAATATTGACATGCCAGTCCACATAGGATGTTAGTTTAAGTAAAGTTGCCCAAGTCAATGTAAAGGTAAAACGACTTGCGATAATTAGACTCCACGCTAACATTTTTAGATTGACACCTGCGAAATAGGTTTAGAACTACCTTGGTAATTACCCCGAATTTTTATGAAAGCCTTTCATTTGCTTCTTTTCCATGGAAGTTTTATTTTCTTAAAATGAATCTTAATTTTTATTTTATCTCTTCTTATGCTCAATTCAAACTTTGGTAAAGAATATCTAGGCTCCGTTCATTTCACAAAAAATAAATTCCATGAAAATATTTTTTGAATTTTTTGGCATTCATTTCATAGGAAATGAATTAGTTAGGGAAAACATTTTCCATTAAGAGAAAAAAAAATCTAAGATTGGGGAAAATGTTTTCCACTTTTGAGAAAGAGGAAAACATTTTCCATACATTTTTTCACCTCATTTTCCTTCATCAAATACATTTTCCTTTTATTTTTTTTTCTTTTTTTAAATTGATTTTTAAATGTTGGTTAATACCCTAAAAAAAGCCGTGTCCCCAAATCCGACCACTAGGTAGGGCACCCGTGACAAATTTACCCAAAACTATTTTTTTGACCATGAAAAACCCCAAACCGGTTGGCCACTCACGAGGGAACTAGTCTATTGAGTGAAGTAAATTTTACCACGTCGACCACCCTAAAAAGAAAATTTCCTTAAAAGCGTGCTAAAATCGCACCAAATTGAATTCACATTTATGACAAATTTACCACATAAACTAATTTATTTGACAAGAAAAAAGAAAAATTTTAAAAGGATTTGGACCCCGGCGGAAATGAAATTTGTGACAAATATAAGATGACATCATTGATGTCATGCTAAATTGGATTAATAGCAAGTGGAGGGCCACACAAAAATCACAAAAATTGTAAGAGAGAGAGGGGAGAGACCGTTTGGACTGACAAACGACGCGTAAAATCCCAAATTGGTATACGTCGCCGTCGTGCAATGCTGCCGTCGCTGTCTCGCGCGACTACGCGAAGCCCCGCGTCGCGTGTCATTTAACTTAATAATTTAACAATAAAATTTAACAAAAACTAACCGCCCTTCTCCTTCGCCCCTACCGAGGGTAAATTTGTCATAAGTGTACCAGGCCCGTTTTGGGTAAATTTGTCAAATGTATACCTTTGGAAAAGTCGATGGGGTTTTTGTTCCAAGCGGCAAGTTAATCAAGGTCAAAAATATAATTTAAGAGTAAATTTATTAGTGTATTTAATTATAAATTGGATTAAGAGGTTGGTTTATATTAAAGTATGTTTAATTAAGGTTAAAAGGTTTTTAATGCCAAGCCTTGATGGGCATTAACCCTTTTTAAATTATATTTTATTATTTTATTATAATCCGAAATTATTTAAATATTATTTAAAAAAACGGAAAAAATTTTTTTTCATGCCGATCCTTTTCTTCTTATGGATTCTTTATAAAATTCTAAGTTGGCCGAATCATTGGCCACCTCTTAGAGATTGTGCCCAAGCTGAAACCTCGCCACAGGCAAGCGAAGCTCTGTCCTACCAGATCTGGCCACTAGGTAAGGCTCGAGCCTCACCGGAGGTCGCTAGACATTGGCGAAACTCTGGCAACTTCTGGTGAGGCTCGAGCCTCGCCTAGGTGCCAGATGTTAGCGAGACTTTGGCAACCTTCGGCGAGGCTTGAAACTCACCCTAGGTGGTTGGATTTGGTAGACTTGAGCTCGCCTATGGCTAGCAAACTTGGTCTCGCCTAATCAAGTGATTGCCACAAGTCAATGAGGCTCTAGCTCACCTATGGCTAGTCGCTAGTTGTAGTTGTGATTGGTGATTGGCCAATGAAGAAAAAAGGAAAAAGAAAGCAAAAGAATAAACAAAAAAAAAAAAAAGAGAAAAGAATAAAATATAATTAAAAAGTTGTTTTTTCTTATAATAATAATAATAATAATAATAATAATAATAATAATAATAATAATAATAATAAAATTATTGAATGGGGTGTATGGAGGAAAAGATTTTCCTTACCAAACAATGAAAAATATTTTGTAGTACATTTTTAGGTTTTAGCAGAACAACGGAAAATATGATTATTTTCTTGGAAAATGGCTTTTTGGCCAAAACACAATATTTTCCATGAAACGAATGGATCATTGCTTTGGTTACATTTCATATGTTTAACAAGTTTAGTAACTAGCATAATATACTTATTGTTCCGATGAACAAAAGAATCTATAATTATCTTTTTAGAAAATTTTCAAACGAACAATTTAAAAGGGTGTATCGAATTTATAGAATTGGCCATAATATAGTTTTTTTTATTCGTAGCTACATTAGGAGGAATGGTTTTGTGCGTTGCAGTAAGGTTTTGGCGAAGGTCTGAGGCACCTACCAGCTACCACCGCCCAGTGCCACCATTATATCAAGTATTAGTTTTCTAATAAACTTGAATTGTTTTATCAAAGTGAACTATGAGTGGTAGGATCCTGTATCCATAAGGATCAATGATAAAGTATGGGTTGTGGGAAGCATCCTAGAGGGAAATCAAAGCCATCCAAATGTACTGACTGATTGAAAATGTCTTTTGATTTCTTAAATTTCTTCACTTAGTATTTATTTATACATAACGTAAAGGTCAATTAGTACGCTTTACACGAATGGACTCCATGAGAGCAACCTACTAAAATTGAGTTTCTTTTTTTTTTTTTTAAAACTAAATGAAGCGAATAAGGAAATTGAGGCATCTTAAAGGTCGTACGTGGATGCGGTGTTTGCCTAGGCCACAGTGGTCTATCTAGCACAACGAACAAGGTATTGGTGCCATTCGAGTAATGAACTGTTGATCTTGATGTTAGATAAAAGCTACTCTTTTTCTTTCTGATTCATGCAAGCTCATAATGGCATGTGCTGAAGACATAATGCGTAGATAGAAATCATTAGTTGCTAATGTTTGAAACATGGCCAAGTTAAACCACCATAATTATAACTCATCTGGGAAATAAAACAGCGGGATGTATAACATAATAAAACTGAAAAATTATTCGATCACGATTTATTTGTTTTTGAAATTTGGTGATTTGTATGCCTGTGAATGTTGCTTTGCATACATGAGTTAAAGTGACCAATTTTTATATGAAATGTCATTAATCACGTGCAAAATTAGGGGTCAGCAATTCTAGAGTAGGTTCGGGTTTTATCCGGAACTTATCCTATGAAAATTGATTTTCAATTTTTGGAACCTAAAATCTATCATGTGTACTATAGAACTAATAGGGTTGAGTTTAGGGTTTACTTGGGAACTAGCGAATTTTTTTTTCATTTTTTAATTCTTTTTTTTGTTTCGTTTTTAGTCAAGCAAAATATAACTAATAGTAACAACAAAAATTTCCCTTTAGATAGATAGAGTTCCATTAACAAGACTACCTATCCCAAACAAAACCATTTGTAAGTAAAATAATCTATGAAACCACACAAAAAAGTTGTATTACGTTGTCATGTAAAAGTAAATAAATGGGATTGATACAAGAGTAAATTAGAAAAATGTGTTAAAGATTAGTGATTAGTTAATTTGAGGTTTCTAAAGTGCATAACATACTGGTTTCTCCTATAATGAGTATAGTTGCAGGTGGATTTTAATGGGTACATATCTTCCACCTAGACTAGAGCAAGTTTAAAACTAACCCTAGCAATGGAAGAACATGTTGAATAACATTTGTAATGAAATGATGTTCCGAATTTTGAAAATTCAATATTACTAATATGAAGATTGGTAAAGATCCATAATTACAACTAGTTCTAAGGTTATCTCAATTCGGTTTGATTCTCCGCTTCCCCATCTGATTCCCCGGTTCTACTGTTCCAAATCTAGTTTCTACTTAGGAACCTAACCGCATAGTATACATTCCAAAAATTATGGATCTACGAATCAGATAAAGGAGTCTAGGAATCAGGAATTAGACCAATTTATAGGGTATGTTCGGTCTGATTTCTAGTTCTGCTCAGGACTCATGCTTGCCCCTAAGGAAAGTCATTATCATCTTCCTTTTCCGTAACGAGTATAATTAATTAACGTGAAAGCTTCAACTTTCTAAAATATATTGAAACTTGCTCCATATTTTCTTTTGCATGAAAAGTTAACAACAATATTTGAGAGTTACTACCTTTTGATAATTATAGAGTTCCAAATTTTAAGTTTGAACTTATATTTGAAAATCATGGGTCAATGTAGAGGAAATTCAATTCTATGAAAGAGAAAATTACTAATTGATGTGGGAAATTTACTCCGTTGCAACTTACTAGTTTTAAATAATTTAGGGAAATTTTTAAATAAAAACCTGAAGTGAGACTCTTTTTTAAAAAAAACAAAAAAGTTCAAAGTAGATTTTGTCTCGATTAAGGACTTGTCTCAATAATGGCCTAAGCTTTCATGTGCATCTCACATGTCACCCTTCGCCTACGATCAGGGGCATTTTCATCCAAGTGCATTTTTTTTTTTTTTTTTTTTTTTTTTTTATTGCATCTTATTCTTGATTGTTTTGAAACTAAGAAAAAAAAATACACCTTGTGTGAGCTCGGAAAAAAATACCTTGGAGAAAAAAAAGATGGTGGCCTCAACCTCATGAAATGTAAGTCTCGGAATCTAAAGACAAAAGTCCAAAACCCTAATACCCAAATCTGGCAAATCCCTTGTTGGTCTCCCCAGAAAACAGAACAATTGACAAAGAAATGTATACACCCTGCGGCAATCCAACGCGCAGAACCGCCAAACATAAGTCATATAACGACGTTAAACAAAAGGGCAAATCTGTTTTGTTTTGTTTTTGGGGTTTGGGGATTCTTGAAGCTGTGGAATTGACCAAAGAAGAAGAGGAGCATAAGTGGAGACGGGGAGGCCAGAGGCAAGGCAGAGACGGAGAAAAGAGCCAACTATGATTGGGTCACGCCCTTTCCCGTATAAATTCACCGTCGCCCATTGCCTCGTCCATAATCAGCAGTAGAATGGGAATGCCATCATCTTCTTCTTGAGACGAAGAAGATGAACAAAAAATTAAAAAAGAAAAAGAAAGATGCTCTTGAACATAAATGCCTCCAAACATGACTTGAAAAGTGATAGGCGAGAAGCATATGTGAGATGGAGTCCTTATTTGAGATTAAACTGACTACTTTATATCTTATTGGAAATAAGATTCATTTTAAAATTTTTTTTTAAAAATAACTTTAATTTGAGTACTTATTTGAAATTTTCCTTATAATTTACTCACTATATTTAAAATTATAAAACTAGCTAAATGAAATTTTGCTTTTTAAGTTTTTGTTTTTTTTTTTTTTTTTTGGAAAAAGCTTTTTCAAATTTAAGAAGTGACTAAACATGCAGCAGAGGATTTTTTTATAAGTATCTTCCTACAAAGGTGGGAGACGAAATAAAAAACTAGTATTTACATGCAGCCATGTAAGATTGCGTTTACGTCAGCAAATGTGGACTGATTCTTCGCAGAATCTTCTTTCCACCAATCGACGCGCGTCGTTCCGAAGCTTCAAATCCCCGTGCGCGATTTTTCAGACATGTCTCTGTCGCGCAGACCCAGCTCAAGCTTTTAACCGACATCGGTCCATGGTCTGGTTTGACGATTCAAAGCGAGGAAGTTCTCTTCAGTTCTTTGAACCCATGAAGTCGTCTCCCTCGCCAGCTGGTCCCGACCCTCCATGGGAGAAGCGGAGCGCGTAACGATGGCGAAGCTTTGAAGTTTCGTCCCTTCTTCTCATTCGCCACTTGCGCCTTCTTTCTGTCTCTCTCATTCGTACGCCTTCGCCTGCGGGGAAGACTTCCGAGCTTTTTCGCGGTCTCTCGCTCGATCACGGATTGTCCTCATGGGAATCGAAGGAATCGGGGGACTCGTTCCATCTTCTTCCTCTTCGGTACAGAGGTGGAAGTACGACGTGCTTGTGAGCTTCACGAAAGATCATTTATTTTATTTTTTTTCCACTCATGCACATTTACCTTGGACTTGAGTATGTCCTAAAACTACTTTGTCTCAACTCTGGGTCATAAAATTCGGGGGTATTTGTAAGGGTGATTTTTTTTTTTGGTTGGGATGGGGAGGGGAATAGAGCGTGTGAGCACTGTCACATTAAAATAAGAAACGCATTCAAGCTAAGCATTAGGATACCGGACTACAGCTGAAAGCCCCTTGTCGAAAGCTTGCTTCCTACTAGTTAGACACGTGCTTTGCACAGTGTCTAGAACCGGCATGTCTAATCAGTATTCCTTGGTTCTAGACACTATGCAAACATGTCATATATCTCATATAAAAAGCAGATGCTTTGAGTTGCACATGAGATATCATTGGTAATATTATGTAATTTCGAGATTAATTGATCGCTTTGAGTTTCATAAACTCATTACAATAAAGATATCTAAGAAAGACAGTTAATTATTCCAACAAGTCATTATGGAAACAACTCATGTACTCAAAACAGCATTCATGGGCACAGAAATCACCAATTTTCAAAAACAAAAAAATCGCATTGGAATAATTTTTCAATTTTGTTATGTTATACATCCTGCTGTTATATTTCACGGGTGAGTTATAATTATGGTGGTTCAACTTGGCCATGTTTTAAACATCAGCGACTAATGATTTCTATCTATGTATTACCTCTTCAGCACGAAAGATCATCTATTTTATTTTTTTGCGCTCATGCACATTTACCTCCTATCTAGAAGTCGGTGTCACGTGGTAGTTACTATCATGCATAATGTTTTTGTTTTTCAAGTTGTTGCATTAACTATTCCTTTCATTCTAATGATTTTACAGATAAATTTGGACTACTTAAGTCAGTATCTAACTTCAATTTCAGGCTATATTACGAGTAATTTTGGCTTTACTATCATCCATTCACTCATGTTTCGAACATACGGACCATTCGGCACTAAAATGAGAAGGAAGTTTTCTTTTCCAGCCACTAGTGGAAGGATCATTGGATTTTATGGGAGTTCCGGTTCCATCTTGAACCTCTTGGAGCATATTTCGAGCCATTCTCTCATCTATATCTGATTGAGCTTATTGGACCATTTGGAGGCCAAGGTGGACTCCATTGGGATGATGGAAAATTTAGTGGTGTAAAGAAAATAAAGATGATGTTAGAAGATGTTATCAGGTGCATCTCCTTTGAGTATGACGATAATGGCAAGTCTATTTGGTCCTCTGCACATGGTCACAGTGGCAACGGAGATACCCATATGGTGGGTTCGTCGCACATTTTCTGTTCATATTATGGTTGATCCTCTCGTTCTTTGCCTCTCTATGCGTGCACACTTGCACAAATCTCCTTATCAATTCTACAAGAACTTTTGTGAAAGCCTTTCATTTGCTTCTCTTCGATTGAGAGTCTAATTTTCCAAAATGTTGTCCTAATCCAATGATCGATCCAACCTCTAAGAAAGAAAAAAGATATACCTTAGTTATATTTTGTCTCTTTGATAAGTATAGTAACAAGCAAAGCAAATCTATTGTTCCAATTGAAAGAAGAACCCATGATTATTTTTTCAGGAAATTTGCAAACAAACAATTTGAGTGAAATCTTTCAACTTCTTATTTACTACATTCACTTTATGTGTTCCTCTATCTGGAGAGCACATTAAATGTATTGAAATGACTATGATAGAGTTTTTCTTATTGATATTAATAGCTACTCTAGAAGGAATGTTTTTATGTGGTGTCGTAAGGTAAGCTGAAGGTCTTAGGTGTTGGAGAAATCGTTCCAGAATATTTTGAAGCTGACAAAACGTTTCCTTCAGTCTAGTCTGTATATCTGCAGATCGTCTAGTGTAAAGTCTGAAGACTTTCTGCCTACCAGACTCAAGATTCAAGACTCAAGTCTCAAGACTCAAGACTATTCTCATTGACGAGTCTTTCGATCCAAAGGATGACGAAGTAAATCCGAGAGCCGAAGTATATGGTTGAGGATTTAATCCTATCGTCTGGAGAAGATCTTTTTGGTTGGATAAATACAACGGATTCTTTTGTTCGTATCTAGATCAATTGAAGATCCGATGGTCGACGAAGTATTCTTGGAATGTTCTATTCTTGGAAACCAAGATCCTGATTGTATGGGCGAACAGGATTGATGGGCTATCGTCAGGTTCCTTTTATAGCTCGAATGATCTTCTTGATTGATTTCGTCCAACGGGTAGATTGAAGGAATTCCTTTGGTAAGTGCCAACGGTATGATGGCATAAAGGAGTATAAAAAGGAAGTCGTTCTAGTTGTTTAAGAGTGTGATCGATAGAAAAATTCCGCAGTCCGAAGCTCCTTGATTATTAGTCGATACAGTCTGAGCGAAATTGTATACACAGAGAGTGTCTATACTTGGTGATACCTTGAGCGAGTGTGGTAGATCATCTACACCGAGAAATCAAGGAAGATCAACACTGTAACATCTCTTTGTTCATAGTGGAATCCAGCCAAATTGGCTGTCAGTGCAGAAGAGTGGACGTAGGCTTGAATCAAGCCGAACCACTATAAACCGCGTGTTTAATTCTCTTCTTCCTTGCTTAGTCTTGCGTTGATTATTACTTGTTGCGAATTCTTCAACTGTCTAAATATTGCGCAAGTATACAGAAATTATCAAGAAAAATCTTTGTATACCTATTCACCCCCCTCTAGGTACTCATACTAGCAATATCAATTGGTATCAGAGCCCGTGTTCTTACTTTGTTTGAAGTGTTTTACTTCAGAGTAAAAGATCCATGGCTAGTATGCTAGCACCAGGGCTGATGGAAGGGCAAAGCAATACCAGACCACCCTACTTTGACGGAAAGGATTACAACATCTGGAAGAACAAGATGAAAACTTTCCTACGATCCAAGGATCCTCTGGAATGGGACGTTGTGGAAAGAGGAATCATTCCTACTTTGCCGCATCGCCCTACGAAAGAGGGAAAGAAACCGTTGATGCCGGCGAATGACTCGGAAGAAATAAACAAGAGACAAGCACTCGATGCAAAAGCAATTTACTCTTTATATTGTGCCTTGTCTCCAACTGAATATAACCGAATATCTTCTTGTGTTACAGCAAAAGAAGTATGGGATAGACTGCATATCACCTATGAAGGAACAGATCGAGTGAAGGAGACCAGAATTAACATTCTCCTCGGTCAATACGAAGCCTTCAAAATGAAGCCAGGAGAATCTATAACTGACATGTTTAGTCGTTTTACAGATATTGTCAATGGTCTTGAGAACCGAGGACAAAATTTCTGATCCCATGAAGGTGAACAAGCTTCTGTGTGGACTCTCCAAGGATTGGAATCATATAAAGACTTCAATAAGAGAGACGCAAAGAATTATGCCTCTATCGTCGACGAGCTGATCGGAACTCTTCAGTCTTATGAAGTGGAACGAATTAATGAGGACGAAGATCCAAGAGGTAAGAAATCTATTGCATTAAAATCAAATGATGACTCTGATGATGCAGATTCTGAAGATGATATGGATGATGAGGAGCTCGCCCTCATGATAAGAAGATTCAGAAAACTGAATAGAAAAGGCGAAGGTTCAACTCAAAGAAACAAAGTTTCCGAGAGACAAGCAGACCAAGTCTGTTGATGATGAGGAACCAAACAAAGATGTAGTTTGCTTCGAATGTAAGAAGAAGGGACACATCAGACCCAACTGTCCTCTTCTGAAGAAGAAAAGAGGAAAAGCTGAGAAGTTTCGAAAAGCTCTCAAAGCCGAAACCTGGAGTGATACAGAATGTGAAGAAAGTGATAATGAATATGCCAACATATGTTTGATGGCACATTTAGACTTAGACTCAGATTCTGGATCAGACTCAGACAGTGAATTTGAGGTAAGTGATTTTAAAATTCCTGTCAAAGTCTCTAAATATATTGATGAACCGTGTTTCGCTTAAGACTTCTCTCAAAAGGATTTCCGAACTTAAAAAGGAAAACTCAGCTCTAAAACAAAAGGAAGTCATTTTAGAAGAAAGAGTTAAAAGTCTAGACCTAAATGTTTCTGCTCTTAAAGAAAAAGAAGATGATCTTTTGAAAGAAAATGTTTTCTTAAAAACGGACTTATCAAATATTTCAAAGAAGTTTTCGATAGGATCCGAAAAGCTTGAAAAAGTTCTTTCGGTTCAAAGACCTTACTTCAATAAGTCTGGTTTAGGCATGATAGCGGAAACAATTCCCTTGATTGATTTTCCTAAAGTTAAAGAAAGAATTAAGAAAAGACCGTCGAGAGAGGCTTACAAAAATCATTTCAAGAAAGTTTTTGTAAAGTCTCGTTGGTCGAAATGCTCTAAGGTGTTCAAAGTGTAACAAGAAGGATCACTTTGAAAAAGAATGTCCTATGATTTGGAAACCCGTTAAGAAAGTATGGCCTAATAATGCTTATCCTACTAACACCAAAGGACCCAAGAAAATTTGGGTACCAAAGAAAACTTGAGTTTCTCTTTTAAATGCGAGTCTCCATCAAGAAAAAGATAAAATGGTATCTTGACAAAATGGGATGTTCAAGACACATGACAGAGACTCAAAGTGCTTCGTTAAACTTGTTCAAGTAAACGGCGGAAATGTTTCATTTGGAGGAAACGACAAAGGAAGCATCGTGGGATTTGGAACTGTGAAAATTGGAAATCTCACAATAAGCAATGTTTCTCTAGTGGAAGGACTCAACTATAACCTTCTCATTAGCCAACCGTGTGATACTCGGTTTCAAGATCTCCTTTCAAGAAGGAATTTGCTATGGAATTAGTAAAGACTCTACTCGCCTTTCATGGGTCGAAGACATGGAAACATCTACCTCTTAGACATGAAATTGAATGAATCTCAATGCCTAATCTCAATTCAAGATGAAGCAAGCTTATGGCACGAAAGCTTGGCCATGTCAATATGAAGCAATTAGCCAAAATCTCATCAAAGCCGCTTGTTCGAGGTCTACCCAAATTACCATATCAAAAGTCCGATCCATGCACACCCCGTATTCGGGGAAAACAGGTAAGAAATTCATTTAAGCCAATAAATCATGTCTCTACTAATCATGTACTACGCTTCGCATATGGATCTCTTCGGACCAACCGAACTCGAGTATTGGAGGTAAGAAATATTGCCTAGTAATTGTGGATGATTTCTCTCGCTTTACTTGGGTATATTTCCTTGCAAGTAAGTCAGAAACCTTTTCGTATTTTGAAAAATTTGCTAAAAATGTTCAAAACGAAAAAGGATGTGTTATCTCAAGTATAAGAACAGATCATGGAGGTGAATTTGAAAATCAAGATTTCACAAAATTGTGTGATGAATCTGGTTTTAAACATGTATTCTCTTCTCCATACACTCCTCAGCAAAATGGAGTTGTGGAAAGAAAGAATAGATCTCTTCAAGAAATGGCTAAAACACTTTTAATTGAAAGCAAAATTTCTTCACGATTTTGGGCTGAAGCTGTTTCAACAGCATGCTATATCATCAATAGAGTCTTCCTAAGACCTATTCTTGAGAAAACCCCTTATGAATTATTCAAAGGTAAGAAGCCTATTGTTTCATACTTTCATGTGTTCGGTTGCAAATGCTTTATATTGAAAAATGCAAAAGATCGAGTTGGTAAGTTTGAAGAAAGATCAGATGAAGGCATCTTCCTTGGATATTCTACATCAAGCAAAGCCTACAGAGTCTACAATAAGAAGAGCCAGTCTGTGGAGGAGTCAATGAATGTCAAATTTCAAGACTCTACGCAAGATGAACCCAGTCAGACTCAATATGAAGAGTCTGAACCTGCTCCAGACCTTCCAAAGCTTACAACTCAAAAAGTATCTCGCACTGAAGACCAAAACAAGATGTTCATGAAGATTCAAATAAAGAAAGAGATCATCATCCAGAAAAATCAACCAAGAATCGGAAACACAAGTCCAAATCATCCTAAAGATCTCATTATCGGCGAAATTAATGAAGGAATTCGCACCGCATCCAAAAGACGTGAAGAGTCTAGTGCTTTGTGGCTCTCATCTCGAAATTGAACCAAAAAGCATAGAAGAAGCTTTATCTAATGAAAGCTGGATCGAAGCTATGCAAGAAGAGCTCAGACAATTCAGCATTAACGATGTCTGGGAATTGACATCTAAACCAAAAGGTAAAACTGTTATTGGAGCCAAATGGGTGTTCAGAAACAAGATGAACGAAAAAGGAAAAGTCGTACGGAATAAAGCAAGACTCGTGGCCAAGGGATACACGCAAGAAGAAGGAATAGACTATGATGAGACTTACGCTCCTGTAGCAAGGTTAGAAGCTATTCGTCTATTACTTGCGTTTGTTTGTTACAAAAATTTCAGGTTATTCGAAATGGACGTCAAAAGTGCTTTCCTAAATGGATTTATCCAAGAGGAAGTTTATGTGGAACAACCGCTGGATTTGAAGACCCAAAGAAGCCGACTCAATCTTCGATCTGAAAAAGGCCCCGTATGGTCTAAAGCAAGCACCTCGAGCTTGGTACGACGACTAAGTAAGTTCTTATTACGTAACGGCTTTGTTAAAGGTAAAGTAGATACTACTCTATTCATCAAAAAGGAAAACAAAAGCTTTTTACTCGTTCAAATATATGTTGATGACATTATTTTTGGATCCTCTAATGAAAGTCTATGCAAGAAATTTTCTAAGTCTATGCGGGATGAGTTTGAAATGAGTATGATGGGAGAATTAACATTCTTTCTTGGTCTTCAAATAAAGCAATTGAAGGAAGGAACTTTTATTTTCCAAGAAAAATATGCTAATGATCTTGTCAAAAGATTTGGATTGGAAAATTGCAAGAAAATTGATATACCAATGTCAAGTTCTTTGAAGATAGACAAAGATGAGGAAGGGAAGAAAGTTGATCAAAAGCATGTACAGAGCATCATCGGTTCACTTCTTTATCTTACCGCTTCTAGACCCGACATTTTGTTGAGTGTTTGTATCTGTGCTAGGTTTCAATCGATCCTAGAGAATCCCATCTCGTGCTGCAAAACGTATTATTAAATACGTTGCTTCATCTTCAAGCATTGGTCTTTGGTATCCTAAGAAGGGAGACTTTAATCTTCTAGGATATTCGCACGCAGATCCGGCCGGCTACGTAGTCGATAGAAAGAGTACTTCGGAACTTGCCGTTGCTTGGAAAGGTGACGTGTCTTGGTTTTCAAGGAAACAAAGCACCGTAGCTCTCTCAACAACGTAAGCGAGTATGTTGCTCTTGGAAGCTCTTGTTCACAAATTCTATGGATAAAACAAGAGCTACAAGACTTTGGAATTGAAGACTCATGCACGTAAATCAAATGTGACAACACCAAAGGCAATCAATCTCACCAAAAATCCAATTCTTCATTCAAGAGCAAAGCATATAGAGATTCGACATCACTTCATTAGAGATCATATTCAAAGTGGAGAAATCTCGATTCAATTTGTTGATTCAAAAAGTCAACTCGCGGATATATTCACAAAGCCTTTGGAGAAAAATCAATTTGATTTTATTCGCTCCAGACTCAACATTTTGAAGCTCGATGAAGTTAAAGTCTAGAGACTCTCCAACCTTCAGACTCAGAAAGTTGATAACCGTCAGACTCAAATATCTCAGACTCAAATCTCTACGACTCAGACGTTGATGACTATAGACTGTAAGTTGTTGCTTTATCTAAACTCGAAAAGGTATGATCTTTCGTTTAGTTATTTTGTAGTATCCGTGAAAATCGAAAAACTTGTCTTTTCAAAAGGATTAATTTTGGCAGTTGTTGATTTCGAAAAGAGGTATTCGTACACTTTCCTTGTACCGATTGAACTTCTTTTTTTTTTTTCAAAACTGAGTTATATATACACAGTTTTCTCTTTCAATCTTCAAAATCCTAAAAGCATTCTCCTCTCAATCCGGTTTCTACTTCAAATTCATCCTCGAAAAAAGTTGTCATCTTTTCTTGGGAAAGCAAGCAAAGGAATCTCTCAGCGACAAGAAGAATGTCTTCTTCGATGAAGTCTTCAAGAATCGCGTCAAGGGGACCACAGAGGATGAAGGAGGGACCTACCCACTTTGATCTCACAGAAGAGGAAGAATTATCGAGTCAGCAACACAGCCCGACTCATTCTCCACCACGTCATTCAACGCCTTCTACCCCACAAGGTGCTGGTCAACATCCGGAGGAAGAGGTAATCGAGGACGCAGACCCTGTAAGAGTCCAAAAACCCTCTTATATTTACAAACTCTACCGTGCATTGAAAAGTACTGGGACTCCGATGAAATATGTGGATGATTTTCTTAAAGAAAAGAACTATGGGAATGAGTACATTTTTCTGAAGAAAATGGAGGATTTGGGAATTGCTCCCAAAGGTAAAGCAGAGGAAGCGCTTGCAAATATTCCGAGTGACCCTCGAATGTCGGGCCCAAATTTGATTGATGGGAACGACGATGACAAAATGTTCACTGATTTTCAACCGAGATTGGGTGTTGCTGCGAAGGTGAAGGGAAAGAGGATGGAGTTATTTAAATCGAAGGAACAAGAAACTTTGTTCTTCAATCTGCTGAAACGAGGGGTGATAAACCCTAGGAGTGTCGACTTCGATTTCCTAGATGCTTGTGAATGTGAACTTGAGAGAAAAGTTCATCCGCTTCAACCGGAACGTTTTTGCACCGACACCACGGACGGATATGCACAATCGATCGCATATTTCTATTCAAATCTTAGCTTTATCGATGCGAATAGAATATCTTTCAGTGTTCGAGATCAGGATTATGTGTTGGATGTGGATATGTTGGCGGACATAATTGGAGTTGAGCGAGGACGTTATCAACCAGTCAAAGTCTCAGTTGCTCGTGCCACAATGGACCTTGTCGAAGATAGAAATATTGAGGGAAAAATCATCTATTCAAGGATGCGTGCCATCAACATTGTGTTGCACAAAATTGTTATCAATTGCATTAGGCCGAAGTCTACATCAAAGACTGATGTGTCTAATTCTGAAGCAAAATTGATGTACGCAATCAACTCTGGAAAGAAGTTCTCTCTCCCTCACACTATTCTCTTTCACATGTACAGAGCAATGTCGAAAGACAAGGGACAATTGCCTTATCCAGGTCTGGTGACCAGGATCTTCAAACACATGAATATTGAACCGCCACACACTCTCTGTGTTCGACCGTGCGATAAGATGGTGGTAGGTTTAAAGATGTTGACAAAGATGCGTCTGAAAGAACTTTCTAAGGCAATGGAGAAATTCAGAGTGAAGACTCCAGTTCCGTCTGCTTCAAAAAGAAAGGGAAAGGAAGCCATTGGTGCTCCCACCAAAAAGAAGAGAACTCTCATCTTGGAAGATGAAGAGGAGGAGGAAGATCTTACAATCACTGCCCTGATAAGGACAAGACGTTCTGTTCCCCAATCAACAGAACAGCAGAAGAAACAGAGAGAAGAAGAAGAAGAAGTCAAGAACAGAGAAGAAGAAGAGCAGAAAGAGAAGGAGACAGAAGCTGAAGAAGAAGGAGAAGAAGAGCAAGAAAAGTCTGCAGCTGAATCTGGAGAGAAGGATACAGAAGAGCATGATCATCACTCTTCTCCTCTTGATGTCCTAGAGACAGGGGGAGTTGGCAAGCAAGAGAGGTCCTCACCTCATGCTGCCAATAGTGAAGGTCTACGACAATCTCCAGCAGCACCAGAAGAATTTCAGGCTTCTCAATTGCTTGAAGAAGGTCACGATACGTCAGAACCAAATCTGCAAGACTTTACAGAAGCGCCATCGTCTGCATTCACTCCATCTGAGAAAGCCAATGCTAGTACACAGACGGATAATTCTGCAGATTTTCGTCGTATCATGGATATTCTTCTGGAAATGCGTGGCCAAATCTATGCTCTGGATTGTGAAGTTCAAGCCATGAAGAATGCTGGACAAGCATCTTCAGTTACCCTAGAGGATAAAATGAAAGACCTCGCTCTGCAACTTCAAGCAAATGCCAAAGGAGAGGAGGTAGCTCATCTAAGGGAGGACTTGAAGAGGCTAGAAGGCGTAGTCCGTCCATGGGAGATTTCCGTTATTGTGTGCATTCCCAAGCGTACATGACTCTTTTCTCACCTTTTTAATGCCGACAAAAAGGGGGAGAAAGCAATTTGAACCAACCAACCTTCTTTAAATTTGTTTTTAAGTGTTTGTTTTGAATATGAACTTGAGTGAACTTGGATGAGAACTTGAATCGATCAATTGATCAGGGATTTAGATGCTTGACTGTTTGCATTTATTTCAAGTATTGTTATATGGTATTACTCATGAAAGACTAACCATTTTTCTGTGGATGCGTAGTCTCGGTTGCTTTGTTAATCTTTATGAGATTGCCATATTGCTTGAGAAATGATTTTGCAGGTCAAAGAGGTTCAAATCTACGGGAAAGTTTTGTCACCATCAAAAAGGGGAGATTGTTGGAGAAATCGTTCCGAATATTTTGAAGCGACAAAACGTTTCCTTCATCTAGTCTCGTATATCTCGCAGATCGTCTAGTGTAAAGTCTGAAGACTTTCTGCCTACCAGACTCAAGATTCAAGACTCAAGTCTCAAGACTCAAGACTATTCTCATTGACAGTCTTTCTGATCCAGTGACGAAGTAAATCCAGAGCCGAAGTATATGGTTGAGGATTTAATCCTATCGTCTGGAGAAGATCTTTTTGGTTGGATAAATACAATGGATTCTTTTGTTCGTATCTAGATCAATTGAAGATCCGATGGTCGACGAAGTATTCTTGGAATGTTCTATTCTTGGAAACCAAGATCCTGATTGTATGGGCGAACAGGATTGATGGGCTATCGTCAGGTTCCTTTTATAGCTCGAATGATCTTCTTGATTGATTCCGTCCAACGGGTAGATTGAAGGAATTCCTTTGGTAAGTGCCAACGGTATGATGGCATAAAGGAGTATAAAAAGGAAGTCGTTCTAGTTGTTTAAGAGTGTGATCGATAGAAAAATTCCGAGTCTCGAAGCTCCTTGATTATTAGTCGATACGCCTCGAGCGAAATTGTATACACAGAGAGTGTCTATACTTGGTGATACCTTGAGCGAGTGTGGTAGATCATCTACACCGAGAAATCAAGGAAGATCAACACTGTAACATCTCTTTGTTCATAGTGGAATCCAGCCAAATTGGCTGTCAGTGCAGAAGAGTGGACGTAGGCTTGAATCAAGCCGAACCACTATAAACCGCATGTTTAATTCTCTTCTTCCTTGCTTAGTCTTGCGTTGATTATTACTTGTTGCGAATTCTTCAACTGTCTAAGTATTGCGCAAGTATACAGAAATTATCAAGAAAAATCTTTGTATACCTATTCACCCCCCTCTAGGTACTCATACTAGCTATATCATTAGGCACCTACCACCACCCTACGCTATCATTAGATTGAGTATTAATTTTTTAATAAACTTGAGAACCTTTATCAAAGTAAATTGAGAGTGATGGAAACCTGTATACATGATGTACAATGATAAAGTGTGGGTTGTGGAAAGCTTCTTAGAGGGAAATGAAAACCATCCAAATGTACTTAATGATTGAAATCGTCAATTGATCATTTAAATTTCTTCCCGTAATTTTTGTTTTGTACATTACACAAAGATCCATTAATACGCTTTACCCAAGATGGACTCCATGACAATGACCTTGTACGATAAATTTTTCTAATTTTAAAGAAAGCAAATTGGCAAAGTGCGCTAGAGAACCCAATGGCCTATAATCTTCGATTCTTGTGACGTAAGAATATCAGTCCGTCCATACATTAGTTTTAAGAAATTCTTGGATCTAAGTCTTAAACTTCAAGGTTGTTCATGGATGCGATGTTTGCTTTGGCCATTGTAGTCTATCTATCATTTTTGATATAGATCAATATGACAATTAAATGCTAGTTCTGCAGATTAACTTGGACTACCCACATGAGTTCTTGACCTCAGTGTCAGGTTATATCAAAGATAATTATTCTGTTATTCAATCACTCACGTTCGAAAGCAATATAAGAGGGCATGGACAGGAAGAAGGAAGGTTCTTTAGCTGCATATTGGCATGCAGCAAGATAATTGGCTTTCACGGAAGGTCTGGTGTTCAACTTGATGCGCTAGAAGTCTACCCAGAACCAATTTCTGATCATCTCTTGAAATCCATTGGGCCATTCGGAGGACAAGGTGGCAGTCCATGGGACCCATAACCAATTTCTGATCATCTCTTGAAATCCATTGGGCCATTCGGAGGACAAGGTGGCAGTCCATGGGATGATGGACATAGCATGGGTTTGAGAAAAATCATTATAAAGGGTGGATTAGTTATTGACTTCATTACTATTGAGTATGACAAGAACGGGTCTATGGTTCAGGGCCCTAAACATGGTGGAGATGGAGGACATCTAACGCTCGAGGTATGGCCTTTAGGCATTCACCTAATCTTATGAGCGTGCAACTTCTGTGTTGCTGCTAAGGCTTGGAGGTCACGTTTATGCACGAGTGTGACAGTATTTTATAAATAGATTTTGAGTTTAGATTAGCAAATGATCTGAATGAGGATTATCCTCTGAGAAAGTCACTGTTGGGGCATGATATAATATCATCATATAAAAGGGACTTCTCTTTGGTTTTCCAAGAAATCTTTTCCAACCTTCCCGGGTTCCATTTACGACAAAATCATTCAATACATTCAGAAAAGTACTGTCTCCGAGGGGAAAAAATGAATATTAAAAGGTATTTTCACTTTATGACTTTTAAGTCTGAGAACAATTTTCCTAAATTTTTGTAACTGTTCTCAAAGAGTTGTCAAAGCTATTTTTTTAAGCAATTGCCTTTCATTTTATAGATGAATGATTTGATAACTGTATCACCGGCCGTGGTAGCTTTGCTGGGTAGGCTCCTGCCTTTGAAGGGAAAGGTCAGGTGTTCAAAGCCCCTGCAACGCAAGTTGCAGGGAGGTTGGCAGACCATTAGGTGTATTATGCATGGCGCCTTGGTGGTGGGTCTTGAGCTAGCGTCACCTGAGGGTTTACGTGACGGCTGTCGGCCAAAGCGGTTCCTCCAGCACAAAAAAAAAAAAAATGATTTGATAACTGTGGCGGACCAAAATAGATCTTACGCTCTAGATGTAGCAGAATTATGGAAACTTATCAACCAAAGTGCTTAGTTTGTGTTGATTTATAATATTCTATGGTTGTGGGGTTGGGATTAAATATGTTTGTCTTTTTTTTTTTTGCATATTAAACTCGATTATCCTCGAGAGTACTTGACTTTATTTTCTTGTCACTCTGCATGTTCTTGCAGCATATTGTTGTTCACTCCCTTACATTTCAGAGCAATGAAAGAACTTATGGGCCATTTGGTGATGAGTTTGGGAAGTACTTTTATTTTCCATCAATTGGAAAAAAGATCTTCAAGTTTTATGGAAGGTCTGGATTATGGCTTGATTCACTCGAGCACATTTTGAGTGTTGACATGCTAAGCTCCGCCTTTGTGTGCACGCTGTAGTTGATGTTTGAGTTTACATGTAAATATGTATCATCACACACATCCTTAGAAATTCTGATGTTTGAGTTTACATGTAAATATGTATCATCACACACATCCTTAGAAATTCAAGGACGTGAATCGGTCTATTTGATGTATACTCTAAGAATAAAGTGTAATAAAGCATTTATTACAGTGAAACAGATATTTATCAACTAACCTTGTAACTTAGGTGTGACACCATCGACAGGAAGCAAGTTTTTATAGAAAAAGAATTTGTTCAAAAAATTCTGATCGAACACTTTTTTTTTTTTTTAACACTATCTATGGACTTTCTGCAGGTAGATTTTGGTCGGTAGGACCGAATCTAGTTATTCTCTGTGAGAATAGTTGTTCCAACAATGAGTTTTTTTTGCCTGACAGAGCACTACCAATGACTCGCCCGAGAGATACTGTTTGCAACACTCGTGCATTTATTTTACGGTAAGTTAATAATTTGAAAAACATGTTCATAAAAATAATTATTTGTAATAATCATAAAAATTAGTCGATAGATTTTCATTATCAATGGCAATCTATTTCTAAATATTTTTGTTGATGATGAAAATCTTTCCATTAAATCATTTTTATAAGTGATACCCTCTATTAATTTTAGAAAAATTCCAAATAATCAATTTTCCGCAAAATGAAAGGCACGTGGGTTGTTTTTTTTTCTTATTTCATCTAATAAATGTTAATATGATGTTGAAATGGGCAAGATAATCTACTATTTTGCAGATTATGCATCATCATCTCAATCATCAAGAGAGTGGATCATACAGTAGTCATCGTCATCTATCATTTTTGTTTCTTGACTCGTGGCTTTAACATTTATTGACCTGTATACATAATGTACAATGATAATGTAAGGGGTGAGGAAAGCATCTCTGAGGGAGATCAAAGCCATTCAAATGTATTGAATGATTGAAGTAGTCTTTTTGATTATTTAAATTTCCTTCCTTAATTTTTTCTTATATAAGTGAACCGATAATCCTAAAACTTGTAGCAAAGCACAATTGAGTTCAAAAGCTTTTAAAAAGTGCAATCAAGTCCAAATCTTAGCAAATTAGTACAATCAAATCTCTCCGTTAAAGAGAGATCATGTGAGAGGGAAAAAAATCTCATGATATTTTATACATGCAGTAAAAAATATGTACTACAATGATGTGATAGGGTTTTCTCTCAAGAAAACTTTAAGAGAAAAAATATTCTAGGAAAATCAAATAATAAGTAACACTTATATATAGTATAAGTTGTAAAAGTAAGCTCCATGAGAAGGCACGAAATTTTATGTGGTAGAAAGAAAATAAATACGAATTAGGCATGGCATTTTAAGTGGTAAAAAAGAATACAAACTAGAGAGAAATTGATTTTGGGATTGTAATAGAATTTGTAGTAAAACAAAACTGACGCTATGTGAAACAATATATCAAGTATAAGGAAAAATAATCGATTATAGTATAATTGATTATACTATACACATTATGTTATGTTAGAAAATATAGATAATTATCATCATGAATCAATATTATAACACAAAATCACTTTGTTTCAAGCATATACAAAATGTAGTTAAACACAATGCTAGAGTTAATTTTACTTAATTAAAGAATGATGATTGATAAAAAATGAAAAAATAGTGGTGTCAAACTAAAAAGAAAAATAGGGCATGATAAATTCATGTTAGTGAAATAGGACATATAAGATATTTTATAAGTGTAAAGTGAAATTATATGTGAGACAATGGAACCTACAACATTTGATCGTATAATAAACGATGCATATTGAGTCTGCATGTTATTATTTTCGATTGTTTGAATTTCACGGTTATAGTCATTGCTGTAACATTGAAAGGAAATTATATGTTCGTATAAGTTGATGGTGTTTGAGTAGAGGAGTTTTGGTAAATTTTCAAAAAAATATTGAAATATAGAACCTTGCAAAGCATGTACAAGTACACCAGTTCCATCTACAAACGTGACTTCATTTTGTAAGAAAGGCAGTTAATAAGCAACATTAATAACTCCCTTCCTACACCATATTCTAATTTACTTTCGCGTATGAAAACTTATAACCACATTCTTTATACAGTAACTTCTATTTTTAACCTTTAATTTTTTAACATTGTGGAACTCATGCTTTGACTTTTGTTTCACTGACAACCTTTCAAATATTCAGATATTGATACATAGAATTATGTATGATAACTTTTTTGTAAGTCAAATTTATTTAAGTTTTAAAGATAAAGTTATAAATGGAAGTGCGTAGTAGTCGAAAAGGACGGACAAACAAATATCACTTTTAGGTTTCATACAAAAGAAAACCACTTTAAGTAGTAATTTCTTCATCAGATTAACATCGTTACTAAATAATTTGTATATACAACAAAATATCTCTTAGTATGTGTTCACTTGCCACTGCATTTTTGTAAAGATACTGCAAATTTTCTAGTGATCCGATTAAGAATTGAGGGCCCACAAGTTGAGTAATGAATTAGAATATGCTTAAAATGAGGCGTCTTATACGTTAGACCGAAATGTGAGCCTAATGCTTCAATAATAAATGAGGGCCAAAAGGTCATGTATCGAGTCCTTTTACAGTGCCATACGAGAAAAACACGAGCAATCCAACTGGATTAATTGTAATTATCCTGTAGTATTTATAATTTTCCTCACTAAAAGTTATTTATTTGTTATGTATCATTTCACAATTTTTCTTCACGAGACGCAATATCCCATTTACATCATAAGCCCTATAGGTTCTATGATTTGTTAAAATTTCAAAAGAAATAGTAATTTGCCTAAGTATACTGTAATTTTCTTTTCTATTGATAGTAAATTATTTGATGGATCGTAATTTTCCACTGGCCTATATAATTGCCATCTCGTAAATTATTTGGAGAGCATAATTTATCTTAGGAGACCGTAAAATCTTTAATCTGCGGTTCATAATATTCCACCAAATTATAATAGATACCCAAGTCATCTTCTTGTAGTCCTCCTCGACCACTATCATATAAGGAAACATGGTCCACGCCTGTGTTTTGTTTGCCCAAGCTCAACAACCTCCACCTGCCTCTTCGTAGGTGCATAGCTCAATTTGCTAATTAACTGACTGATCGCGAGCAAACATTTGTCGGTCGGAGTTTTTGCCAAATCGAAGTAACAGCATTAAATATATATATATATATATCCCCGGCAGAGGCGACGGCAGGGTGGGCGGTCAGAGCACGGGACCGAGTAATTGCGATCGGTGGGGCTCTAAAGAGAGAGAGAGAGAGAGAGAGAGAGAGCGCCTCTTAGAAGCGATGGTGGAGACGACGTGTCGAAGGCGGCTGATCTGAACTCAGGATGTGATTGGCGAGCTCTTGGGAGGGAGAGACTTATAAAAGAGAGAGAGACAGGGGGCTTCGCGCGGCTTGATGGAGAAGACGGAACAATCAACGAAGTGAGATTTTTATTTTTTGGTCGGTAAGAGAGACAATTTTGAAAGGGGGAGAGAGGCGATTTTGAACGCGGCAACTAATGACGAGAGAAAGGGGAGGCAAGAGTTTGACTCGGGACCAGGTCCACCTAGAATTTTCTCCATCGCGTAGATCGAGCTCCCAAGCTTTTGAGGGAGGCGGGTTCATGGTCTGGTTTAAGGATTCAAACTCATAAATCTTTCGAGCGACCAAGTCCTCTCCTCAAGAACTATTGAACAAACGAAGTCTCCCTCCCCACCTGCTCCGGACATTCGACGGAGCTTTGATTTCTTGTCCCTCTCATTCACCGCTCGTGCGTTCTCTCTCTCTCTCTCTCATTCTTACGCGTCGCCTGCAACGAAAAGTTTGGAGCTTCTTCGCAGTCTCTCCCATGGGAACCGAAGAAGTCAGGCGATGCGTTTTGTCTTCTGCTTCGACCCACCAATGGAAGTACGACGTGTTCGTAAGCTTCAGGGGCGAGGACATAAGGAAGACCTTCGCGGCCCACCTCTTCCGCGCGCTGAGGCAGGCAGGGATCTTCTACTTCAGGGACAATGACAAAGTGGAGACTGGGGTTTTCATCGAGCCCAAGCTGCTCGACGCGATTCGCCGCTCCAGGGTTGCCCTCGTTGTGTTCACCGCCAACTACGCCGACTCGTGGTGGTGCTTGAACGAGCTGGTGGAGATCCTGGCGTGCCACAGGAGGCTCGGAGATCATCAGGGTCACGTGGTTCTGCCCATTTTCTATGATGTTGAGCCAAGGGACGTCCGGAAACAGAGCGGGCGATTCGGGGATGGTTTCGGAAGGTGTTTGGCAGCCCACACGGACGATTTGCTGGTGCTGAAGTGGAGGGATGCGCTTGAAGAAGCTGGGAATTTGTCAGGATGGCACTTGAATAATGATGCTAATGGGTAATGCATTTAATAAGCTCACTCCCGAAAAAGCTCACATTAGTGGTCGATTTGACATTTGCTGTTGATTGAGTCTAGTTCATGGTTTTACCGCTAATCTGCTGGTAGCCTCTTTATGCTATAGTTACTCATATTGGACTTGTTCTCCCCATGTAACTACAGGGATCAATCAAACTTCATCGAGCAAATCATAGGACATCTCGTCAGCATCAGTCCCAGATCAATCTGCCCCTATTTTGTCAAAAATGCTATTGGGGTAGATTCCTTTGTAGAGGATGTGATATCGTTGCTCGATATTGGATCGGAGGCTGATGTCCGTGTGGTTGGGTTATGGGGAATGAAAGGAATAGGTAAGACAACGGTCGCCAAAGTTGTCTGCAATCATGTTTTTAGGAAATTTGAAGGTGTTAGCTTACTCGAAAATGTCGGAGAAGCAAACCTAGATACTCTTTTACTTCTTCAGAGGAGACTTCTCCATGATGTTCTGAAGATACAAGGTCTAGAAATGTTTGATCTCAACAGCAACATCAATGAGATAAAAACTAAGCTCTGTCGGAAAAGGATCCTTCTGGTTCTCGATAACATCACTAACACAGATCAAATTGAGTATTTTGGAGCTGGAGATCGAGAATGGTTCCAATATGGGAGTAGAATTTTGATAACTACAAGAGATGAGCAGTTGCTGGAAGATCTCAAAGTAGATAACAAGTACATGCTCCCAGGATTGACTCATAAAGAATCGCTCCAACTTCTGAGTCACCATGCCTTCCGCAAAGACCATCCTGAAGACGGCTTTAAAGAGTTGTCAGAGAGCCTTGTCCACTATACTGGTGGACTTCCAATAGCTCTTAAAAGATTTGGCTGCTTCCTTTCTAACAAGAGAAAAATCAGTGGCATGAGATATTGGAGAAGTTGGTGAGAGAACCTCATCTTGACTCAGTTGGATTACCTTTAGAACCATTCTCCTCTGTCCTTCCATTTCAATCCGTAGGGCCATATGGAGGTTGTGGTGGGTGTTGTTATGATGATAAAACATACACCGATGTTAGAAAAATAACTGTAGTTGTAACATCAGTGATTGAGTCCTTTTATATTGAGTATGATCAGAATGGGTGTTTGGTCCGCTCGCCAAGACACGGTGGACCTGCAGAAGGCAAAATATCCACGGTGAGTCCATTTTTATGGTATGCTATTGCGTATTTTTGTAAATATTTATGCCAAGACACGGTGGACCTTTGCGTATATATAAATAATTATGTCTGCTTATGCTATTCCCCATCAAAATATGAGGTACCGTTTGGTCATTAGAAAATAAGAGTTTATATCAAAGGTAAATTGCTTAAAAGGATTCAACGGCGTTGGTCCACAATGCTTCGTGATGGCCCAAATTCTCCATGTCTTTTTTTTTTTTTTTTGGGGGGGGTGGGGGGGGGAGGAATGAGTTTTCTTGGTTTTATATACTTGTCTTGATGTTGGATTTATCAAAAAATTTGATTTTGCTTTGATCTTCCCAACATAGAGTGTCATGAACTCCATCTGTTTATACAAAAATCGGGGTTTTAAGATGGAGTTGAATGATTGCAATATGAGTTTAGTGAGACTAACAAATTGATTTTCTATCTGGAGAGAAGGATTGCAAGCGCTCATGCAATATCTTCTTGGTGTACCTTTTAAGTCCTCAAAAGTATTAATAGTCCTTAGTTTTTGGAGTGTTCATTTCTTAATGAAGGTGATGGATACTAGATTTGTGCTGCTGCCTGCAGGTAAAATTAGATTATCCAAATGAGTTCTTGACTTCAGTGTCAGGCTACATTAAAGACGATTCTGGATGTGTTGCCATTCAATCACTTACCTTCCACAGCAGTAGGAGAACATATGGTCCATTTGGCAATGAGAGAGGGAAATTTTTCAGTTTCCCACCGGTTGCTGGGAAGATCATTGGATTTTTTGGGAGGTGTGGCTGTTGTCTTGATTCCATTGGAGCATATCTTTTACCGATCTCTCGTGCATATCCCTTTGAAGTTGTAGGCCCATTTGGAAATAGTAATCATGAAGACCGGTGGGATGACGGCAAGCACACAGATGTTAGGCAAATTGAAGTTGTTTCTGGTTCTGCAATTGAGTCGATTACTATTACTTATGAGCAAGGTTTTTCACATGGTCCAAGTGGTGGAGGCACAACGAACAAGGTATTGGTGCCTTTTGAGTAACGAACTGTTGATCTCGGTGTTAGATAAAAGCTACTCTTTTTCTTTCTGATTCATGCAAGCTCATAATGGCATGTTCTGAACACATAATGCGTAGATAGAAATCATTAGTCGCTAATGTTTGAAACATGGCCATGTTGAACCACCATAATTATAACTCATCTGGGAAATATAACAGCGGGATGTATAACATAATAAAACTGAAAAATTAATTCGATCACGATTTATTTGTTTTTTAAATTTGGTGATTTCTGTTCTTGTGAATGTTGCCTTGCATACAAGAGTTGTTTCCATAATGACTTATCGGAATAATTAACTGTCCCTCTCAGATGTCTTTATTCTAATGAGTTATTTTATAAACTCAAGTGATTAGTTAATCTAGAAATTACACAATATTAATGATATCTCATCTCATGTGCAACTCAAGGAGTATCTACTCTTTGTATGAGATATATGACATGATAGTGAAATAGGCAAGATCATCTATTTTATTTTTTTTATTTTTCCGCTCATGCATAAGGTTTTTGTTTTTCAAGTTGTTGCATTAACTATTCCTTACATTCTAATGATTGTTACAGATAAATCTGGACTGGTCAATTGAGTACCTAACGTCAGTTTCGGGCTATATAACAAGTGATTTTGGCTCTACTATCATCTATTCACTCACGTTTCAGAGCAATAGAAGAACATATGGACCATTCGGCACTGAAATTGGAAGAAAGTTTTCATTTCCGGCCACTGGGGGAAAGATAATTGGATTTTATGGGAGTTCTGGTTTCCATCTTGAATCTCTTGGAGCATATTTCGAACCAATCTCTCATCTATATCCAGTCGAGTTTATTGGACCATATGGCGGCCAAGGTGGACAACATTGGGATGATGGAAAATTTAATGGTGTAAAAAAAATAAAAATGATGTTAGAAGATGTTGTCAGCTGCATCTCCTTTGAGTATGACGATAATGGTGAGTCTATTTGGTCATCTACACATGGTCATAGCGGCAATGGAAATACCCATGTGGTGAGTTCATTGCATATTTTCATTTGCTTCTCTTCAATTGGGAGTTTTATTTTCCAGAATGTTTCTTAAAATTCCGCCTAATCCTTCTTTTGATAATCGATCCAACCTCTAAGAAAAAAAGAAAAAGAAAAAGATATACCTTGGTCATATTTCATCTCTTTGATAAGTTTGGTAACAAGCATAACAAGCCTATCGTTCCCGTGGAAAGAGGAACTTATGATTATCTTTTTAGGAAATTTGCAAACGAGCAATTTCAATGAAATCTTTTCATTTCTTATTAGCTACATTCACTTTATTTTCCTCTATCCATATAGCACATTGAATTTACTGAAATGACTTTAATAGAATTTTTCTTATTGATATTAATAGCTACTCTAGAAGGAATGTTTTTGTGTGGTGTGGTAAGGTACGGTGAAGATCTTAGGCACCTACCCACCACCCTGCGCCATCATTAGATCGAGTATTAGTTTTCTAATAAACTTGAGAATCTTTATCGATGTAAATTGCGAGTGATAGTAACCTGTATACATAATGTACAATGATAAAGTGTGGGTTGTGGAAAGCTTCTTAGAGGGAAATGAAAATTATCCAAATGTACTGTTTGTACATTACACAAAGGTCAATCGATATGCTTTATGCGAGATGGACTCCACAAGAGTGACCTAGTACGATAAGTTTTCTAATGGTAAAGAAGTGAATTGGCAAAGTGCGCCAAAGAACCCAATGGTCTATCGTCTTCAATTGTTGACCCTAAAAGTATGATGCAATAATAGTAGTCCATCCATACATTAGTTTTAAGAAATTCTTGGGTCTAAGAATTAAACTTCTGAGTTGTTTGTGAATGCGATGTATAGGCTACTGCAGTCTATCTATTGTCTTTGACATAGATCAACATGACAGTTAAATTGCGAATTCTGCAGGTTAACTTAGACTACCCTTGTGAGTTCTTGACATCAGTGTCAGGTTATATCAGACATGATAATTATGTTATTCAATCACTCACATTCAAAAGCAATATAAGGAGGCATGGACCCTTTGGTAAGGAAGAAGGACGCTTCTTTAGCAGTGCATTGACATGCAGCAAGATAATTGGCTTTCACGGAAGGTCTGGTGTCCTACTTGATGCGCTAGGAGTCTACTCTGAACCAATTTCTGATCTTCATCTCTTGAAATCCATTGGGCCATTTGGAGGACAAGGTGGCTGTCCATGGGACGATGGAGATAGCACGGGTGTGAGAAAAATAATTGTAAAAGGTGGATCAGCTATTGAATCCATTACTGTCGAGTATGAGAAGAATGGGTCTATGGTTCAAGGCCCTAAACATGGTGGAGATGGAGGACATCTAACACTCGAGGTATGGCCTTTAGACATTTAGGCTGCGTTTGTTTGTATTCTTTTTTTTTTGTTTTTAAACACTTTTTCTGTTTTTTTGTTCTGGGAACAAAAAAGGAACAGAAACGCGTTTGGGTGCGTTTCTGTTCCTTTTTTGTTCTTTTGTTCCCAGGAACAAAAAAGAAACAGAAACAAGAAACACAAATTTTGTGTTTCTTGTTTCTGAAACACTTTTGAGAAATACTTTTTTTTTTTTCTTTTTTCTCTTATTTTCTTGTTCTTTTTTCTTTTGGCCGGTCGCCGGCCTCGGCCATGGCCGGCGACCGGCCGACGAGGGCCGGCGGCCTCGGCCATGGCCGGCGACCGGCCGACGAGGGCCGGCGGCCTCGCCCAGCCACGGCGAGGGCTCGCCGGCCCCCGGCGAGGCCGAGGCTCGCCGTAGCTAGGCGAGGGTCGGCCTCGCCTTGGCTGGGCGAGCTCGAGCTCGCCCAGATCCGGCGAGGCCGACCTCGCGCCAAGCTGGGCGAGCTCGATCTCGCCCGGATCTGGCGAGGCCGACCTCGGCCTCGCGCGGCCGGTCGCCGGCAAAAGAAGAAAAAAAATGAAAAAGAAAAAAGAAAAAAAGGAAAAAAAGAAAAAAAAAATAGAAAAAATAAAAGAAATAAAAAAAATTATCTAAATTTACCAAACATGTTTCTATTTATTTTTTGTTCCCGGAACAAGTTTACCAAATGCGTTTTTTGTTCAGAAATTGTTCCCGGAACGAAACACTTTTTTCTATTTCTGTTTCCCGGAACAATTTTTAAACAGAAACGTTACCAAACGCGCCCTTACTTAATCTTATGAACGTCCTACTTCTGTGTTGTTTGCTAAGGTTTTTTTTTTTTTTTTCTTTTTTGGTCGGTGTTTGCTAAGGTTTGGTTTTGAGTGGTTTGGAGGTCACGTTTATGCACATGAGTGTGACAGTATTCTAAATAGAGGGTAGAGGTGAAAGTAAGATATGAGAACAGTCCGGACATTTTTGAGTTTAGATTTGCAAATGATCTGGAATGAGAATTATCCTCTAAGAAAGTCATTGTCGGGGCATGAAGTAATATCATCACAGAACAGGGACTTCTCTTTGGTTTTCCAACCTTCCTCAGTTCCATTTACGATGAAAGTGCTCAATACATTCAGAAAAGTATTGCCTCCTTTAAAAAAAGAAAAAAAAAAGAAAAAGAATATTAACAGGTGATTTTACATTATGACTTTTTAGTCTGAGAACAGTTTTCCTTAATTAAAGTAACTTTTCTCAAAGAGTTGCCAAAGCATTTTTTAAGCAATTGCCTTTCGTTTTACAGACGAATGATTTGATAACTGTGATGGACCAAAATAGGTCTTATGCTCTATATGCAGTGGAATGATCTATTTAGCTACTTCGTTGTTTGTTTAACCAAATACAACTTAACAACCGAAGTGTTCTATTTATGCTGGTTTTCAAGATTCTACGGTTGGGGGTTGGGATTATATATGTTTGCCTTTCTAATTTTGCAGATTAAATTCGATTATCCTCGAGAGTACTTGACTTCATTTTTTGGGCACTCTGGATGTTTTTGCGGGCATATTGTTCTTCGCTCCCTCACCTTTCAAAGCAATGAAAGAACTTATGGGCCATTTGGTGAGGAGATCGGGAAGTACTTTTATTTTCCATCAATTGGTAAAAAGATCGTTGGGTTTCACGGGAGGTCTGGATGTTGGGTTGATTCACTTGGAGCACATTTTGAGCCTTGACATGTTAAGATCTGCCCTTATATGCCCCTTGCAGTCAATGTTTGAGTTTACATGTAAAAAATATTATCATGACATCCTCAAAAATCTCAAGATGTGAATAAATCGGTCTAATGTATCCTTTAAGGAAAAAATATTCACTGATTAGAGACTACCACATCACCTGCTAACCTGGCATGTATTTTTTTAATTCCAACCACTCAAAATTTGACACATGTTTATGTTGCCACTTCAGTAGTTGACATAGAAATAAATAAGAATTTGAACTCAATTTTCTTTCGTACTTCTCCATCCAGCCACATCTTGAAGGATGACCGACGCTGAATTGTTTAAACAGTCAAAACAGCTGTGCGTCTATCATCGACTAATCATTTCTCATATTGTCTCTACCTCTCACATAAAAAAGAATATTTATATTTGTAGAAACACTTTTACAAAAACCACAGAACGTCCCTGTTGTTTTGTTCCCTCGACAAGCCCTACTGTCCAGACAGTCGAAACAGCTGGGCGTCTATCATCGAATAATCATTTCTCATCTTGTCTCTGCCTCTCCCATCTTCGCTTTTCAGAGAAAAAAAGGAACACACAACTAGAAGTTCTCGATGAAATAAAAAAATATTAATATTTGAATGCAGCCATGGACAATGATTCCACTTACATCTCCACAGAGTAACTGATTTGAAGCATCTTCTTCTACCACCGCTTGTGCCATGAAGCTTCAAACCCATGTCTCCATTTTCAGTTTCACACCCCGAATCCTACAAAAATAAGGATAATGATAAGGGCTATCCTTCTAATCACTTGAAGGACACAACCTCAAACTTACAAAAACATATCATAATTCTACAATCCAAAAAAGCAATAATAGTACATCTCCAACACGCGCAAAATTCCCGCTATAAATGCTCTCATCTTGTTTGTAGCTAGCTAAAGAATTTGAAAGGATTGAAATAAATAGGGTGAGCAATCATAGTTAAGTGAGTTAGTGCATATTTCTTTTAAGTAGATCGAGTACACACTAAGCATATTTACAACATAATGTAGAAACTCATAATCTGAAATCCACTATATAATATACATACAACACCAAAATGAGTTATATTTTATCAACACAACTTTATACGTATCAGAATTGCTCAATTTTAAATCAACAATATATTATTATACATCAATAGTCTATTCCATTGATCAGTATTATATTCCATCACATCTTAAGGTCCTAGATGTGGTTCACAAAACTTACGTCATCATATAGCATTTAGCCCTCAAGTTGTACAAGGCTCTAGAGGTGGATTTCATGAGACTCGATCCCTGTACATTAAACCTTATCGCATCACATCTTAAGACCCTAGAGATGGCTCTAATGAGATTCATATCACTGTGTAGTATTTAGCTCTTGACTAATATATATCCATAGTACAAGACTCTAGAGGTGACTCTCATAAGACTCGTGTCATCATGTAGCACTTAACCCTTGACCAACACACATCAATGGTACAAGGGCCTATTGGTGGCTCCCACGAAACTCACGTCAAAGTGTAGCACTTAATCATTGACCAATACATATTAATGGTACAAGGGCCTAGAGGTAGCTTCCTCGAGATTCGCGTTACAGTTTAACACTTAGCCTTTGATCAACATGGTCGAGCTCACAACAAACAGCAAACTTCTCATTTATTGTATTGACAACTCAAGTAATTGAAAAGGGTTTGAATGTGCTGGAAGGCTCGTTTCCTTTACTAGCTTCATCAACGAGAATTTCAAGTAAAACACGTTCCATAGGCTTCGGCCATCTAAATTGCTTGACATTCTCATCGTTTGCCTTACTTTTATCCATCATGATAACTACGTAACAACTTTAAACAGTAAAATAAGAAAAAATATGATGAAGACGGACACATAGTAATTATTTAAAGATGAGTATCATTAAAGAAATGGAAACCACATGTTCAAAATGAAGCACTCAAAAGAAATAAAAGGAAAACTATTGGTTTCTTCTAATATTATGATAACTAATCCACATTGCATGTGCAATCCTATCCTTCTTTGTTGCCCATATCCTATTTTCCTCCTCTTCCTCCCTTTGAGAAAGTTGGATTTTTGGATTTTCTCCTTGAGATTTCATTTGTCTATTCATCTCTTCCATGATAGAGTCATTGGGAGGAGCTCCCATAATAAAATTGTGGGTGATACAACAAGCTAAGACAACATCGACCTGTGTTCTAAATGACCAAAAAGGTTCTGAATCCAATACTCAAAAACACTTCTTTAGAACTCCAAATGCTCTTTCAATAGTAGTTCTTAGAGATGAATGCCGCAAATTGAATAGTTCCTTCTCGTTTTCAAGTGGGGGATCACTGAACTCCTTCAAATGGTATCTAACACCACAATAGGGAGAGATGATGCCATTTTGGATTCCATAACCAGTATCAGCAAGATAATATTTTCCTACAAGTTATTAATAAGTTTATTATCAAGTTACTAATCTCAATTCAAATAATGTGTATAAATTCCATTTTCTTACCTCTAGGAATGTTCAATCCATTAGACTTTAAAATTGCATCGGACAAAATACGTGAATCATGAGCTGTGCCCTCCCAACCAGCTAGTACATAAGAAAATTTCAAGTCAAACGTAACAATAGCTAATACATTTTGCATTGTTCCATTCTTCCAACTACGAAATCTTCCTTGAATTTCAAGAGGAACCAATGCACGTACATGAGTTCCATCTATTGCTCCAGCATAATCCTAAAATAATCAATATAGTTACCAAGCAAATACTAATGAAACTTCACAAGCAATTTACAGACTTGTTTTTTTTTTTCAAATTCCATACCTTAAAATATGGATAAAACCTTTGACTATTACTTATCTCAAGAGGAGTGGAATTGCTTGGTTCCTTCACCATATGCTTGTGTAATTTCAAAATTGCTTGCAAGACGCCCCCAATGACTCTAAACCTCACATTATGTCCAATGATATGACAAAATACCATAACTTGCTCCCTAATAGAAATACTTACTGTAAAATGCAAAAGGTCTAAAAAAGCATTCGGCATCATCCGTATTTGATCTATACAATGAGTATCACCACTATTTAACACATGATTCATATATAACTCTCTCTCATAATCTCGATTCCCATGAGGCTCTCTTGATATGTGATTCTCCGAATGATCATAATCATCCATAACTAATGTGATAACTATCATAACCGCTATAGCCGCACCTGTTACCACTGCTCAAATTTTGTTACCCATCTATATTGGAACACATTAATCATGAAACACAAAATGCATGTGAAATACAAGAAGGGCAATACTAGAAGAGCCAGAAAAATAGGGGACAACAGATGATAACATGCTTAACTATTTTCATATAAATGATATTTAAGGGGATTAAGAGGTCAACCCATATGCATGACAACTTGTTTAACCAATTGTCTATAAACATGGTAGAAGGGGTTAAGAGGGTAAAACTTCGTGTGTCTTCTTCCCTATTTTTTCTCTTTAACCAGTCTCATTCCTAACAATTGATATCAGAGATGATTTGGTTGAAGAATTCCCTGCAAGATAGCAATGTTAATTCCAATGACAATTAGAGTGCTATTTGTCTTGTAACATCCTGATTTTCAGTTCTTATTTCGATTGGATAAGTCATGCCTTTCATCAATGTGACTATAGTGTTTTTCTCTGAGATGGCCACTCAGGAGATAACTGGCCTATCTGGTGAAGCCATTAAGGGATTATAAATGCAATAGACTTGAGAGTCCGACCAGGAATCGATTGCTCGGCCGTGCTAATCTGCAAGGGTCATTACGGCATAATTAAAAATCAATTAGAGACCGGAGATAGATCGATTCGACTGAGATATTGATCAAAGTATGGGTGATTTCACATGATTGCAAAATTCTCGTCGATCGACACTAAACCGATTCTCTGTCATTTTGGGTACCCTGTGTCCGTATTTGAAACCTTGGGATTTTCACGACCACCGAGAGTCGCCAATGTGTCGAAGAGGTACGTGTGGTTCAAGAAAATTGACCATGGGTCATTTGCACCAAAAAATTCCTAAAAACTACCTAGTATGCAAGGTCACACTAAAAGCGCGTTTGATTGAAAATAACCGCGAATTTGAATTCGAATTCAGAAATTAGAAGACTTGTCGTGTCATGAGTCAATCTAGGAACGTCAACTCTCCTTTTGGGGAAATTCCGGAGAGTTTGGGATTTTTACGGAAAATCGAGACGGACGATTCGGAAAATGAACGGAAATACGGATTGGCCAATTCGAAGAGACTTTTGGCATCTGGTGTAAATGAATCGGTGAATGGAAGTTGTTTGGGCTTTTTCTACATTCGAATTAGACCTCAACCGGATTTGTTTGTTCGTAAAAAACGCGAGAAAAATGAAATTAAAGTCGGTTTTCGAAGGCAATTCATGAGATTGAAAGACCGTTTTATTTTGGCTTTCAGTGGGACTTCAAATTAGACAAGTGAATATAGAATTTGGCCTAGTTTGACCAATTGTCATAGTTATTTTGAAGTTAAGCTGAAATTAGGATTTATAGAACTCTATTTGAAGCTTTCTTTTAATTTCAAAATCCTCTCCATGGTCCCACCTTTTGTGCACGCACACCCTTCGGCCGACGTTCACCCCTCTTGCAGCGTCCATTTCATTTTCTTCTTTTGGTTTTCTTTTGTCTTCTTGTCCATTAACACATGATATTTTTCCTCTCTCCTTCTCACACGTTTTTCCTCTCTTTAGCCGACAATTCCTTTTTGCCCTTATCCACGTGCGTACATGCCTCTCTCTTCCCCGTCGCTTTCCTTATTTCCCCTCTCCCTTATCTCTTCTTGTTTCTTTTCCATACGAGCGGCTCCCTGCAGCGGTCTTCGCTCGTGCTCTCCCTTGTTGACCGGTGGACCCACAGCCCACGTCTCTCTCTATTTTACCTTTCCTTCTTTTGTTCTCTGGTTGCTGTCCGCTTCCCTGCAGATTCGTGCCCCCACCAACGCCCCACTTTCACCATTTCTTCTCAACGTATAGCTCGCCCAACACTTCTCCTTGAGCCCACCAATTCAGTCATTTTTTCTAGCAAGACAGCGCCATCACCGCAGCCCACTCTTTGAAAAGACATTGTCACTTTCTCTGAGGGATTTCTCGAACTCGATCGTGACAAAAAGAAGTCTTTTTGGAATAAACTAGAGAGAGTGAAACAAGATGGAGTTCTGTATTCTAGGGTTTGGGTGAAAACAAAGAAGAAAGACTGTGGTATATTAAAGTAAATGAAACGGGGTATACGGATTGTCAGTAAAAACTACCTTTTTGAAAATGTTAACTGCCTTTTTGAAAATGAAAAGATGCCTTTTTGAAAATGAAATAAAACTGCCATAAGTTAAAGAATTGTAAAGATAATTACTAAAAATAATATAAATGACGATTTAGAATTTAAACATACCTTTTCAATTTTTTTTTACTCATAAATTAAATTACTGACATAGAATAAACTTACATCGCCATTTGAGGTTAATCTGAGTTTGATCATCTTCAGACTTTAATTGATAAAATATATAATTTTCAGTCTGGTATGAATAGACTCAAATAGACTTTTCTCCAAGGGCTTTGTAAATATGTTTGCCAATTGATTCTTCGAGTCAATGAATTGTACCATAACTTCTCCATTTTAAACATGATCTCTAATAAAATGATGTCGAATTTCTATGTGCTTAGCTCGTGAATGAAGAATTGGATTCTTTGTGAGATTGATTGCACTGGTGTTATCACATTTGATCTATGTGCATGAGTCTTCGATTCCAAAGTCTCTTAGTTGTTGCTTTATCCATAAGATTTGTGAACAACAACTTCCAAGAGCCACATATTTTGCTTCTGCTGTTGAAAGAGTTACAATACTTTGTTTCCTTGAGAACCAAGATACTGTCTTGTTCCCCAGTAGTTAACAAGTACCAGAGGTGCTCTTTCTATCAACTTTGCAACCTGCTAAGTCTGCATCTGAATATCCAAGAAGAGTAAAGTCTTCCTCTTTTGGATACCACAGACCTAACTTCAAAGTAGTTGCAACGTATTTGATAATGCATTTTGCGGCGCTTAGATAAGATTCTTTAGGATTTGAATGAAATCTAGCACAAATGCAAACACTAAACAAATATCAGGTTTAGAAGCAGTAAGATAAAGAATGAACCAATGATACTTCTATAGAGCTTCAGGTCAACTTTCTTTCCTCATTTGTCTTTGTCCAGCTTTGAAGAACTTGACATTGGTATATCAGTCTTTTTGGAATTCTCCATTCCGAACTTCTTGATGAGATTTTTTGCATATTTTTCCTGGTGAATGAAAATTCCTTTCTTTGATTATTTTACTTGTAGTCCGAGAAAGAATGACAATTCACCCATCATGCTCATCTCAAATTCATCTTACATAGATTTAGAAAATTTCTTGCACAAATTTTCATTAGATGATCCAAAGATAATGTCATCAACATAAATTTGAACGAGTAGAAAATCTTTACCTTCCTTTTTAATAAACAAAGTGGTATCCACTTTTCATTTAACAAAACCAGTTTGAATTAGAAATTTACTTAACCTGTCATACCAGGCTCAAGGCGCTTGCTTTAATCCATATAAAGCCTTTTTCACCGAAAACCGAGTCTGGTCTTTTTGGATCTTCAAATCTAGGTGGTTGTTCCACATAGACTTCTTGGATAAATCCATTTAGAAATGCACTTTTGACGTCCATTTGGAATAACTTGAAATTTTTATAGCAAGCAAAAGTAAGCAATAATCTAATTGCTTATAACCTTGCCACTGGTGCATATGTCTCGTCGTTGTCTATCCCTTATTCTTGCATATATCATTTAGCCACGAGTCTTGCTTTATTTATGACCATTTGTCCTTTCTCGTTCATTTTGTTCTTGAAAACCCATTTAGCTCCAATAATAGACTTACCTTTTGGTTTAGGAATTAACTCCCAAAAATCGTTGATGCTTAATTGTCTAAGTTCTTCTTGCATGGCTTCAATCCAACTTTCGTCAACTAAGGCTTCTTCTATACTTTTGGATTCTATCTCAGAAATAAGTGCTACAACACTTGACTCTTCTTGCTTTTTGAATTCCTTCATCAATGTTGCCAATGATAAGTTCTTTGAGATGACTAGACTTATGCTTCCAATTACTGGTTGGTCTGATGGTCTGTTGATCTTCTGCTTCAGCTGAATCTGCAACTTTTGTTTGTTGATGATCTTTGGAAGTCTGAGTCACTTTAGGGAAGGTAGACTTTGTGAGATCTAGAGTAGGTTCAAATTCTTCGAATTGAGTCTGATTATGTATAGTCTTGAAATTTGATATTCATAGATTCTTCCACAGATTGAGTCTTCTTGTTGAATAGCCTGTAGACTTTGCTTGAAGTTGAGTAGCCAAGGAAGATACCTCCGTTTGATTTTTCTTCAAACTTACCAGTTCGATCAATTGCATTTTTCAAAACAAAACACTTACAATCAAAAATATGAAAATAAGAAACATTTGGTTTTTTCCTTTAAATACTTCATAAGGAGTTTTCTCTAGAATTGGCCTTAAGAAGACTCTGTTAATAATATAACAAGCTGTAGAAATTGCTTCAGCCCAAAAACGAGAATGAATGTTACTTTCAATTAAAAGGGTTCTTGACATTTCTTGCAAGGATCTATTCTTTCTTTCCACAACTCTATTTTATTCTTGAGTATATGGAGAAGAGTAAACATGATGTATGCCGATTCATTACAAAATTTAGCAAAATCTTGATTTTCAAACTCACCTCCATAGTCTGTCCGAATGCTTGAAATGACATAGCCTTTCTCATTTTGGACTTTCTTGGCAAACTTTGAAAAATGAGAAAAAGTTTCAGACTTACTTGCCAGGAAGTAAACCCAAATATATCTAGAATAATCATCTATGATTACTAGACAGTACCTTTTTCCACCAATGCTTTGAGTTTTGGTTAATCCAAAGAGATTCATATGCAGAAGTTACAACACGATTAGTAGAAACTTGATTTATAGGCTTAAAAGAACTTCTAACCTGTTTTCCCAAGATACAAGGTGTACAAAGATCAGACTTTTGATAAGTTAGACTGGGAAGTCCACGAACGAGTTTCTTCGAAGAAATTTTGGCAATCTGTTTCACATTGACATAGCCAAGCTTTCGATGCCAAATATTTGCTTCATCTTGAATGGATATTAGACACTAAGGATTTTCTGGTTTTATATCTAGAAGATAAATATTCACATGTCTTTGTCGAGTGAAAGATTGTGAATAGTCGATTCCCGAACAAGTTCCCTCTTGGAAATTGATTTTGAATCCAGTGTCGCACAGTTGACTAATGCTTAGTAGATTATAATTCAAACCTTCCACCAAGGAGACATTGTTGATTATGAGATTTCTAATTTTCACAGTTTCACATCTAACAATTCTTCCTTTGCTTTTCCACCAAAGGAGACTTTTCCACCTTTTATTTGCACAAGCTTAATGAAACAGCTTAAATCTCTAGTCATATGTCTTGAACAACTACTATCCAAATACCACTTGATCTTTTTCATGATAGTGACCTGCAATTACAAAAGGAACTCAAACTTTCTTTGGTACCCATATTTTCTTAGGTCCTGAAGTGTTAGTTTTAAATACTATTTTTGCCCAATCTTTCTTAATGGGTCTCCAAGCTTTAGGGCATTCTTTCTCGAAATGTTCTAAGCTATCACACTTTGAACATTTAAGAGCACTTTAGCTACAGGTTTTACAAAAACTCTTTGAAAATGATTTTTGTAAAATGTTTTTGTAGGTCTTTATTTGATTTTTTCCTTCACTTTTGAAAAATCAATTAAAGGAATAGTTTCTAGTGTCATGCCTAACCCAGATTTGTTGAAATAAGGTCTTTGTACCAAAAGAATCTTTTACAATTTTTCAGATCCCATTGAAAACCTTTTTGATATACTTGAAATGTCTTCTTTCACGAGAATATTTTCCTTCGAAAGAGAATATGCTTCTTCCTTTAAATCATTAGAACTTTTGTTTAGATTTTCAAACTTTTTTGCCCAAGAAATTTCCTGTTGCTTCAGTTTAGAATTATCTCTTTTTTAGCTCGGAAATTCTTTTAAGAGATGTTTTGAGATTAAAATAGAGTTCATCTATGTACTTTGAGACTTTAGCAGGGATTTTAAAATTACTAACCTCGATTTCATCATCTAAGTTTGAGTCTGATTCAGAATTTGCCATTAGACATATGTTGGCATATTCATCTTCACTCTCTCCGCATTCGTATCATTCCATATTTTTGCTTTGAGAGCCTTCTTGAATTTCTCTGTATTTCCCTTCTTTTTCTTCAGCAAAGGGCAGTTAGGTCTAATGTGCCCCTTTTTCTTACACTCAAAGAAAATCACATCTTTATTAATTTCATTGTTCATTTGATTTCTTTTGAAATCTGTGAGTGCTTTGCTTTTTCTAGTTGAACCTTTTTCCTTTCCTGTTGAACTTCCTGAACTCCCTTATCATGAGTGCTAGTTCTTCATCGTCTAAGTCGTCTTCTGAATCTGTATCATCAGAATCATCGTTAGACTTTAAAGCAATTGAATTCTTACCTTTAGGATCTGCATCCCCATTGATTTGCTCCACTTCATATGATTGAAGTGTGCCAATTAATTCGTCTACCGACAGAGGCACAATCCTTTGTGTTTCTCTTATTGAAGTCTTAATGTGATTCCAATCTTTGGAGAGTCCTCGAAGCAATCTATTGACTTTCATCTGCCTAGAGATTGGCTGTCCATGATATGCTAGGCCATTTACAATCTCTGTGAACCAACTAAATATGTCAGCAATAGATTCTTCTAGCTTCATCTTGAAGGCTTCGTACTGTCTGAGTAGTACGTTGATTTTTGTCTCTTTAACTCGATCAGTTCCTTCATAAGTGACATGCAGCCTGTCCCAGACTTCTTTTGTTGTTTCACAAGATGAAAATTCTGTTATACTCAGTTGGAGATAAGGCACAATATAAGGAGTAGATAGCTTTAGCATCAAGAGCTTGTCTCTTGGTTATGTCTACTTGTGTCATCTCGCCAGCATCTGCAACTTTCTTTCCCCTTTCTGAGGTTGGTGTAGCTTTGGGAATGATTCCTCTTTCTACCACATCCCATTCCAAGGGATCTTTTGATCTCATGAATGCCTTCATCTTGTTTTTCCAAACATTGTACTCATTTCCATCAAAGTAAGGAGGTCTGGTGTTGCTTTGGCCTTCAACCAATCCTTGAACCCAAATACTAGCCATAGATCTTTAGCTTAGAAGTAAAAAAAATTTAATTAAAATGAGCACACAAGCTTTGATACCAATTGTAAGGACTAGTATGAGCACCTAGAGGGGGTGAATAGGTGTGAAAACATTTTATGCAAAATGCAGTGAAAAACTTTTACTTTTAATATGAGTCTGGTTGACTACAGACTTTGCAAAAGGAATCAGACTTTAAAAATTACTTTAAAACACATAAGTGTATCGTAGCAAATAAAGTAAAGGAGTTAATGAAAGAGAATTTTGCACACAAAATTTATAGTGGTTTGGCTTAGACCAAGCTTACGTCCACTCTCCCGCACTGACAGCCCACTAGCTGGATTTCATTAAAAATCAAAAGAGGTTTTATAGTCTCACGACCACGACTTCACAGTGTAGAGATTCTACTACACTCTTTCAAAGTCTCTCGAGTGTTTGTTTTCTCTTTCGAATACAAGATTTGCTCGACGATTGAAATAGCAAAGAACAAAGAGTTTCAGACTTTGGAATTTGCTTTCATGCACTACCTTGAACAACTTGAGAATCATCCTTATATACTCCTCCATGCCTTTACGACCGTTGACACTTTCCAAATGAGTTCTTCCAATCTAACCGTTGGACAGGATCAATCGAATGAGACTTCGAGTTATTTAAGGAATGTGTTGATAGCCCATCAATCTTGTTCGCCCATACAATCAGGATGTTGGTTTCCATAAGTAGAACCTTCCAAATAAACTTTTTCTTTCAAGAGATCTAATTATCCAAAATTGATTTCAATAAGAATAATTGATCACACAGTGCTATCTCCAGCCGTAAGATATTCCACAAACCGTACGGACCAAATCCTTGAAGACAAACTCGCATCCGGATAAGTCTTCTCTTGTCAATCTAGAAACTGTCGGTGATGTCAGACTTTAATCTTCAGTCTTTAGACTCTAACATAAGAGTCTTGAGATCTTCAGACTATAACACTAGAATCTGCAACATTTTAGGCTAGACTTAATGGAAAGGCTTTGTCAGCTTCAAAACAATAAGGAGTCTTCTCTATGTGGGGAAGATCATTGGATTTTATAGAAGTTCTGGTAGATATCTAGAATCTATTGGAGCGTACCTAGAACCAATATCTCATATCCATCCAATCAAGTCTATCGGACCATTGGGAAGCCAAGGCGGACAACCTTGGGATGATGGAAAATACAATGGTGTGAAGAAAATAAAGATATTGTTGGAAAGCATTGTCAACTACATCGCCATTGAGTACTGACAAAGATGGCAAGTCCATTTGGTCTTCCGCCCATGGTAGAAGTGGCCAAGCTGAAGTTCATATGGTGAGTTTATCTAGTATTAGGGGTAGGGATATCTTTCTTACTAATATTTTCTTTTACTTTGCTACCACCAAAGCAAGTTCATTGACTTTCAAGTCTGTGTATATCGCCATCTTTGCTGCAACGATTGAATATGGAAGGAAAAACCTGAAAGAGAAAAGAAATGAGGAGCTTAGGATAAATGTGATTAGGTTTAGCATTTACTTATTTTCTTTTCCTCAGCCAAACTCGATTTCCTATAGTATTTAAGCATATTACTTGCAAAATTTGAAGGTCGATTTGGACTATCCACATGAATACTTAACCTCAGTCTCGGGTTATATTAGACATGATTTTGGCTCGGCTGTCATTCGATTGCCGACATTTCAAACTAATACGATAAGGTATGGACCGTTTGGTGAGGAAAAAGGTTCTTTTGCTGTCCATTGTTATGTAGTAAGATAATTGGTTTTTACGGAATATTAGGTGTCCATCTTGATTCAATAGGAGTGCAGTCAGAACCAATTTCTTGTTATGGTCACTTCAAATCCATCGAGCCTTTTGGAGGTCGAGGCGGCAACCCCTGGGATGATGGTATCCACACAGATGTGAGAGAACTAAATGTACTCGCCGGATCGGTAATTAACCTACATTACTGTTACGCCCCGATCCTCGAGCGCATGCTCATCCCTCTCTGGTCGATAAAATTTTGCGACTTCCCAGGACTAGTCGCCGACCCTTTTTCTTTATTGCACATGCGGACGCGGATTATAAATCCCCTGACAGTAACCATCTCGGGATAGAAAAGTAGAACAATAATTTCACATACAAACATGCCTTTATAAACATATGCTGAGTCACGTACAAGAGTCTATGGTCAAAAGACTACGAAAGACTATTCTCCAAAAGAAGCGGTCCTATCCGACCTATACTTCAGATCACCTCCTCTCTGCTCCGGGTCCTCCACTCGATGACCCTGAAATGGTTATTCAATAACCAATGAGACAATGTCTCAGCAAGTCCATGCTCTAAACTTCGACTAGGAGGGAAAGATGCTAAGAAGCGTCCTAAACACGCAATCACACAATCAATGAGACTTACCTCGTCTCAGTTCCACCCTGCAGGTCAGCACATTTCATATCACAACAGAGCATCACTCAAGCTCAATTAATTGGACACAATACTCAATTCATCATGCATTCCTAGTTTTCATCTCGGCATATAGCACGGCCTACTCTCAGTTCAGCAGTCTTCTGGCATTGCCAGGCTTCGTCTCACCCTATTGAGCACGGCACGTCTCTTTATCAAACGGCTTTCCCGAAGGAGCATAGGGTCCAGAATCTACTGCGACCGGCTTCCCGTTGTCCAGGGGGTATCCCAAATAGGGATAACGTCCAGCTTAACAGCCTAGGACGATTTCTCTTAATCATCACACGATCACTCAAATATGGCCTAGGGCACCGTGCATTGTACTCAAATGCTTCATTTAAAATGGTGAACCTGGCCTATACGCATGAAAATAGTCGTGTGTGGGTACATGATCAACTCGATCCAGAAAAATTGACATTATTCCTTTTTTAAAATCCCACTATTTTATATAGTGTATAAAACCATTTTCGGTGTTAAAATCCGACACCCGGATTTTTTGAACAAATATTGAAAATTCACGATTTTTGGAATTAAATACCAAAATCCAATCATCACTCAATTTGCTTAATTTAACACTCAATTGCATAATTTAATCACACCATTGCAATCAGCACGAAATTCCAAATCACGGGCTATCCCGCTTAATTTCCGGAAAAATAATTAATAAATAATTAATTTCGAAAATTAATTAATTAATTCAATATAATTTCTAAAAATACTAACCTAGGCCAAAATTATTAAATTAAATAACAATACCGACCCGAAATTTCCTAACCCTTCTAGATAAATAATACAATTCAATTAGGCCTTAGCTAAACCATGCTAACTACCTAACATGCTCAATTAAGTAATTAAATCACTAATTTCCACCTAATTCCTAATTAAATAAATCTAAACACCCCTTAGCATCAATAACCTACTAAGAAGAGTTTAAAGTATAAACTCACCGGTGTATCGCGAAAACCGGTTCACCGCGACGACGACGCGACGGCGGCCGAAATCTTAATTTTCGACGGCGTCGGCGGACTTGGGCCGGGCCTTAAAACAGGCCCAACAAATCTCAGCCCAACTGAGATTTGTTTTCAACTTGGGCTGGGCTTCACTTGATTCGCGAGCTGAATATCAAAGACTGGATTCTGCTGGGCTGATTTCTTGTGGGCCTGACTTGCGTGAAGGTTGGGCCGAACCAACTTGCTGGAGCGAATGGGCTGAAGAGCAGCTGATTTCACGCGGCTGTTGGGCCTGTTGATGTGGCTGAATTTCGCTGGGCCGTAGACACGCACGATGGGAGTCGCTTGCTGGCGTCGAGCGGTGGAAGACCGAGGAAGCGCTGGCCAAATTGCTGGGTTGCTCGAGCGGTTTGGGGACGCCCGGCAGCCGAAATTGGAGAGATCGATGTGCGGCGTTGAAGGCCGCGTGGTTTTGGGGTCAACAAATTGCGTCTGGGGAAGACTGGAGCTGGGCCACGAACTGCTGGGGAAGAAGACCACGTGGCCGTGTGGGGCGGAGAAACGGCAGACGATCGAGGAGCTGCTTCGCTTGGACTTTGAGCTGGCCGAAATCCACAACGTTGAAGTCAGCTGGTTGACCAACTCTGGTAGCTGGGAGACACGTGGGCTAGCGTGGCAAAGGGGAACGGAGGAGAAGGCGAGATGGCTTCGCTGATCTTCGGCGGACGCATGGGGATTTCTTCGGTGGGTTTGGAGTCAACGGCGGTGGTCCTTCGCTGGGGGTTCTGACCGAGGAAGCTGAAGACGCGTGGGCTGGTGAAGATGCGGACGAAGGGAGCTGCTTCGTGGACGTTGGTGGAGATACAGCAGCTTCAATCTTCGAAGGAACGAATGGAAAAACAGTAGAGGCAGCTCGTAAGTGGATTGGTGGCTGAGAATTGGTGTTGATTTGGCGAAGGTGCAATGAGGAAGACCAAGATGAAAGAAGGCAGAGGCGGTTCGGTCTTTAGGAAGGGGAGTCGGCTTCAATCCGTTTTAAAAGGAGACAGCAAAGGGGAAAGAACCGGTGAAGATGACGTGCGAAGGAAGATGAGCAAAAATCAAAGCAAAATATCTCCAACAATTAATGCTTGGTCCCCCCTTTTGCCTCAAACCTTATCTCATATTTCCTCAATACTTTCTAGTCTAAAATCCACCAATTAAACCCAATTTTGAGGCTAAAATCCAGCCCTCCTCCTTAACTCCGAATTTTACTCACATACTAATCTCTTCGACAAATTCCTCAAATTTGATGTCCAATATTAATGAAAAAAAAACCCATATAATTTTCTCGTGTCCCCAATACCATATAACTCCCTACGAAGTTCCAATTTCTATTGATTTAACCCATTTGAATTTCCGTTAATTTTTCGCAATGCGTCCAAAAAGTTTTCCGTAAAATCTCGGAATCTCTGAAAAATCTTCTGATGATGAGCCAACGTTCCTAAAATAGGTCGTGACACCACGTAACTTTCAATTTCTGAAATCGGGTTTAAATTCACGACACTTTCAATCCTGCGCTTTTTAGCGTGACCTAGTCTACCGGGTCACTTTTAGGAATTTTTGGTGCAATTGACCCGTGATCGATTTATCTCGAGTCACAAAGTACATCTTCGACACATTAGCGACTCTCAATTGTCGTGAAAATCTCGATGAATCAAATACGGGCACCGGGTACCAAAACGATAGAAAAATCGGTTTAGTGCCGATCGACGAATATTTTGCAATCAGGTGGAATCACCCACACTCTGATCACATATGTTAGTCGAATCGACCTATCTTTGATCTCCAATCGATTTCGACAGTGCTGTAATGATCTTGGCAGATGGACACGGTCGAGCAATCGATTCCTAGTCAAATTCTCAAGTTCATTGCATTTAGATTCCTTAGTTACTTCCCCAGATAGACCAGTTATTTTGTGAGTGGCCAACTTAGAGAATAGCACTATAGACGCGTCGATGAAAAACCCGATTTATTTAATCGAAAACAAATCAAAAAATTCAGGCTGTCACAATTACTTTCCAGACTTTAGAGCCCTAAACATGGTGGAAATGGAGGAGATAAGATTTACAGGGTATGACTTTTAATGACTTGTTCTTATATTGTCACGTTAGTTAATTTTAGGAATAAGTGTATTGGAAGTAATAAAACTTGTCACGAAGGTACAACTGAGTCCTAAAATTTATCAAATTGATGCACTCAAGTCATTCCACTAATTCCGTCTAATTTGGCTAATGAAAAATGCTGATGTAGCTTCTTCTTCTTTTTTTTTTCTGTCTATATTACATGGCTAAAACAACATTGTTTTGATCTAAATTTGATTTTTAATCTATTTTTTTAATTTATACAATTTTAATTTATACAATAAGTAATTTTTTAAATTATAAAAGAAAAGAAACTAGGTGAGGGTTGCACTACTGTCGCCCCACCATCGCAGGCCCTTCCTAGTGATGGTGCCACAGCAGCAATTGACTTCCTTTGTGTGTATGTGTGTGCATGTGTGTATGTATTTTTTTTGTTTTAAAAAAAATTAAATAATTTTTACAGTAAAAATTCATATGTGGATCAAAATAACGTCATTGTAGCCTTTATCATTCTTGTTTTAGCCATGTTAGCGCCATGTAGAAGAGATAAAATAATAATAAGAAGTAATGTCAACATTTTTTGCTAGTTAAATTGGACAGAGTTGACATAAGAACTTGATTACACTGATTTGACAAGTTTGAAGACTTGATTATAATTTTTGTAAATTTTATGACTCAATTATACCATCACGACAAGTTTTAAGATTTTCAAAATATTTATTTCTTAATTTGAAGCTACTAAGATGGTCTTGAGTGGTTTGAAAGGTCATGTTATGGACATTCACACGGGACATCTGTTGCGAGAGGGCAAGAAGTAGTTCAAGTAGATCTTTGAAGGCGAAAATATTAGTGAATTTTAAGTTCAGGCTGACATGTTATCCCCTAAAATGTTTTATTTTTCAACCAAAAAAAAAAATTGTTCTATTCGGGTCTTTTTGCCCTGTTAGTTTAACTCGGTTAATCAGTAGGGTTGGTTCTGTTTGTAGGGATTTTCTACTATTATACGGTGGAGAGCTTGTGATTAAAATGTTTCCCTTTCAATTTTGCAGATAAAACTTGATTACCCCATAGAATATTTGACTTCGTACTCCGTTTTTTTTTTTTGTTACCTAGTAGATGTTGGATCAGTTGTTATTCGCTCCCTCACACTTCACACTTCAGAGCAACAAAAGAACCTATAGAAAGCGAAGTACTTTTCATTTCCTTCAACTGGTGAAAAGCTCCTCGGATTCCATGGAAGTTCTGGAAATCATCTGGATTAACTTGGTGCGCATATAGGACACTATTATTGAGAGCTGATTGTGATGTTGGCTTTTTCTTTGTTGACTCGGTCAAAATGGACTTCAGAGTAGGTTCTCTTAGTCGGCGATCGAGAAAATATTGGATCGCGCTGGATGCCTCCATTCGTGTGGCCCGGCCCACCGTGCTCTTCTCCACTTCCTCGCACCTAAACCGCCGCCGCCGCCGCCCCCCCTTGCTTTCACTTCAATTGCGCGACGCTCCCTCTCCTCTCTTCTCTGCATCTTCCTCGTTCCTAACCCCTCCGCCCTTCTTTCTCTTCAATTGGGCGACGCTCTCTCTCCTCTTTCTGCATCTTCCTTGCTCCTAACCCGCCTTCTTTCTCTTCAATTGCGCTACTCTTTCTCTTCAATTGCGCGACGCTTCATCTTCCTCGGTCCTAACCCCCCCTTCTTTGTCTTCAATTATGCGACGCTTTCTCTCCTTTTTTTTCTAAAGTACTATCCCTCCCTCTCGCTCCCAAGAGCCTGGCTGGTGGCCTCCCGAGCTCAGACCCGCCGCCTCCGGCACGTCGCCTCCGCGTCCGCCGTCGCCTTCGGGAGCCACTCCATCTCTGTCGCTCCCAAGAGCCCTGCCGATCGCATCCTGAGCTCAGATCCGACGCCTCCGCCACGTCGCCTCCAGGAACCAGTCTCTCTCTCGCACTCTCTCTCTCTCCTAAGAGCCCCTACCGGTCGCATCCCTAGCTCAGATCCTCCTCCACCGTCCCCCGCCGGTCGTAGCTGCCGGATCCCGATCTCATATCCGCCTCCGCCCTCCTTCTTAGCGTCCTATTTCGTGTTTTCGTGATGCAGAGGCAGTCCAATGCGCTCGCCACAAGGAGATTGAAGGACATTCAAGGCTACAGAGGCAAGAGGCACGTCCAGGGGCTGCCTCTTGAATAGTGCGGAAGGATGAATTAAAGGCAGTGATCTCTTCAACACACCACATATCGACAAGACAAAAACCATGCCTTCTTCTTCTTCTCATAAATGGAAATACGACGTATTCGTGAGTTTCAGAGGCTGCGACGTGAGGAACAAGTTCCTATCGCACCTCTTCCGGGAGCTGCGACGGGCTGGGCTTCGCTACTTCAGGGACAATGACATCAAAGACATTGGGAAAAAGATCAGGGTCAAGCTCTTCAGAGCGATCCGCTACTCGAGGTTCGCCATCGTCTTGTTCTCCGAGAACTATGCCGCATCCAAGTGGTGCCTGGACGAGCTGGTCCAGATCCTCATGTGCAGAAGGAAGCTCAAGAAACAGGGCCACGTGGTTATTCCTGTATTTTTTGGCGTGGACGCAACTGAACTTTCGAAGTTGACTAGCAGAACAAAATTTGGGCAGGGTTTCAAGAGTTTGTGTAGGAAAGCGAGAGACAAGGAAAAAGCGAGAGACAAGGAAAAGATTCCAAAATGGAAGCTTGCCCTAGCAAAGGCTAAGAGCATTTCGGGTTTCGATTTGCAGAAGCACGCCAATGGGTACGTACTTGTGGTTCTTACTCCATGTCGAAGCTTAGAATCGCAATCTGTGGTTTGTTTTTTTTTCATTGTTATTTCTTTGTTTTGTCTGCTTTCTAGATGGAATTTGTGTGCAATCGACAGAATTGGTTGAGGGAGCGGAACAATAAGCCTCTTTCGACATTCCTAAAAAATTCATTGCCATTTTGAAAAATTATGGAAAGAATGAAAAATTTCAAGATTGTATATGTAAAATAAGGATAATTCCAATGCTCTTTCACCTGTGGGCTCACACCACCGACGCCAACCAACATCACACCGCCACTGACCCATGCTGAGCCCTCTACACATCTCTCTCTCTCTCTCTCTCTCTCTCTTCTCTCTCTCATTATGTTCTATGTGTCTCCCTCTTCTCGACCACGATTGCTGTTAAGCTTGACAGGTCACGGCTCAGCTAGGTCGTTGGTGGCGGGTAGCGGTGGCACACCAGGGGTTGGCGACACCGTAAGGGGAGGGGCTGAGCGGTGAGTGATGGACGTGTTAGGATTTTGGGTAAGGGAGTTTTTGCTGTGAGTGAATTTGTGACGGTAGAAGGGACAAAATTGTAAGGAATTAAAAAAAAAAAAGAAGAAGATAATTTCCTAAGTGGCACCGAATGTTAGATGCAAATGTGAGAATAAGATAATATGTCAAACCACACAAGAAGTTGCATAATGTTGTCATGAAAAGTAAATGAATGGGGTTGATTCAAGAGTAAATTAGAAACATTTAGTTAATTTAAGGTTTCTAAAGTGCATAAGATATTGGTTTCTCCTGTAATGAGTGTAGTTGCGGGGGGATTTTAATGGGTACATATCTTCCACCCACACTAGAGCAAGTTTAACACTAACCCTAGCAACGGAAGAACACGTTGAATAACATTTGTAATGAAATGATGTTCCAGATTCCGAAAATTCAATATTACTAATATGAAGATTGGTAAAGATCCATAGATACTATTAATTCTAGGGTTATCTCGATTCAATTTGGCACCGTTTGGTAGCCATCCAAACAAAGGCTTAATTCCGATTTTTTGTTCCAATAATCGGTTGGGAACGTAATCGTGTTTCATAAAATTTTTGTTCCCGGAACAAATTTGTTCAAGAATTGAGAATAAAAAAAAAATCAAAATAGTGAAAGTCTTCTTCTTCCCTTCCGCCATCCCGCTACCACCGTCCACCACTGCCCACCGCCCTCCGCCGCCGCCCTCCGTCGCCGCCGGTCACCACCTGCCGGTCCGACAAGCTCGGCAAGCCAGGGCGAGGTTCAGCGAGCTTGCCGAAGACTCGCTAGGCCAGGGCGAGGTTCGGCGAGCTAGCTAGAGGCAAGCCCAGCCACCGTCGAGGCTCGGCCTCGCCAGGGCCTCACCGGGGTTGGGCAAGGCCCACCTAGCCCCGGCAATGCTCCCCTAGCCCTACTGGTGGCCAAGCAGGCCTCGCTTAGCCCCGACGAGGCCCACTTGGCCACCAGCGAGGCTCGGCCTCACTAGATCTGGTGAGGCACACCTGGCCACCGGCGAGGCTCGTCTAGCCTCGCCAATGACCAAGCAGGCCTCGCCTGGCCCTAGCGAGGCCGACATGGCCAGATCTAGTGAGGCCGAGCCTCACCCACCAAGGGCCGGCGAGGCTCGGGACCGACGAGGGCCAACCTCACCGAGGGCCTGGGATGCTCCAATGAGGTTGCCGCAACCGGCCATATGAAGAAGAAGAAGAAGAATAGGAGAAAAAGGAAAAAGTAAAAAAATTATTTAAAAATTAAAAGAAATTGATTTTGAATAGAATTAATGAGCATGGTATCAAACACAATTTTATTCTAGAATCAGAAATTTTGTATAGTTACCAAACGCGTTTTTTTACTTATAATCAGTTCTCGGGAACAAAATAAAAAATAATCATTTCTAATCAAAATTTGTTCCCAGAAACAGAATCGTTACCAAATGCGCCCTTTGATTCTTCACTTCCCATCCGATTCTTTGGTTCTACTTGTTCCCAATCCAGCTTCTACTTAGGAACCTAATTGCACAAGATAAGTTCCAAAAATTATGGATCCAAGAATTAGACCGAAGGGGTCTAGGAATCGGAATCGAACCAATTTCGGTTCGATTTTGGTTCTATTTGGGGCCCATACTCGCCCCTAGGAAAAGTTATTATCATCTTCCTTTTCGTAACGAATATAATTTATTAACATTAAAGTTTTACTTTCTAAAATATATTGAGACTTGCTCTAAAGTAAACAACAATATTTAAGAGTTACTATCTTCCGATAATTATAGAGTTCCAAACTTTAAGTTTGAACTTATATTTGAAAATGATGGGTCAATGTAGAGGAAATTCAATTCTATCAAAGAAAAAGTTACTAATCGATGTGGGAAATTTACTCCATTGCAACTTACTAAACTTTATATAATTTAGGATAAATTTCAAATAAAAATCTGAAGTAAGATTTTTCTTTTTTTCAAAAAAAAAAAAAAAGGTTCAAAGTAGATTTTGTCTCGAATAAAGACTTGTCTCAAATAAAGGCCTAAGCTTCTATATGCATCTTGCATTTTACTTTTCAAGCTATGATTGGGGACATTTTCATCCAAGCACTTTTTTATTTTCTTTTTCTTTTCCCTTCTTTTATATCGCATCTTCTTCTTGATTGTTTTGAAACTAAGAAAAAAATACACCTTGTGTGAGCTGGGAAAAAATAACTTAGAGCAAAAAAGGTGGTGGCCTGAACCTCATGAAATGTAAGTCTCGGAATCTAAAGACAAAAGTCCAAAACCTTAATACCCAAATCTAGCATATCCCCTGTTGGTCTCCCTGGAAAACAGAACAATTGACAGAGAATCATATATACCCTGCGGCAATCCAACGCCCAAAACCGCCAAACATAAGTCATATAACGCCGTTAAAAAAAAGGGCAAATCTGTTTCGTTTTGTTGTTGGGGTTTGGGGATTCCGGAGGCTGGGGAATTGACCAAAGAAGAAGAAGAGCGGAAGCGGAGAGGGGGAGGCCAAAGACAAGGAAGAGACGGTGAAAAGAGCCATCACTTTGCTTGGGTGACGCCCTTTCCCAGACAAATTCACTGATGCCCACGGCCTCGTCCATAGTCAGTAGTAGAATGGGAATGCCGCAGTCTTATTCTTGAGATGAAGAAGATGAACCAAAAAATGAAAAAGAAAGAAAGATGCTCTTAAGGAAACTGTCCCCAAGCATGACTTGAAAAGTAACATGCGGGGAACACATTGAATCCGGGGCCTAAATTGATATTAAACTAATCATTTTAGATCCTTATTTGGGACAATGTCTCCTTTAAAAAAAAAAAAAAAAGCTTCATTTTATGTCCGTATTTGAAATTTTCTCTATAATTTACTCACTTGGTTTAAGAATTTAAAACTAGCTAATGAAATAGCTTTTTTAAGTTTTATTTTTTATTTTTTTTGGAAAATGCTTTTTTAAGTTTTTTTTTTGGTCGAAAAAATGCTTTTTTAAGTTAAAAAGTGACTAAACATGCAGAGGAATTTTTAATATGTATCTTTCTTGAAAGTGGGGAAGAGATCATGAAGAGAAGTTTTCGATGAAATGAAAAACTAGTATTTGCGTGCAGCCATGTGAGATTGCGTGCTCGTTAGCAAATGTGGATTTATTCTTCGTAGAATCTTCTTTCCGCCAATCAACGCGCGTCGTTCTGGAGCTTCAAATCCACGTGCGCGATTTCAGACATGTCCCTGTCACGTAGCCATCGGTCCATGCTTTGGTTTTGACGATTCAAGCCCTCTTCGGTTCTTTGAACCCATAAGTAGTCTCCCTCACCAGCTGGTCTCGACGCTCCATTAAAGAAGCAGAGCGCGTACCGGTGGCGAAGCATTGAACTTTCGTCCCTTCTTCTCATTCGCCACTTGCGCCTTCTCTCTCTCTCTCTCTCTCTCTCTCTCGCTCTCTCTCTCATTCGTACGCCTTCGCCTGCGGGGAAAAGTTTCGAGCTTTTTCGCGGTCCCTCGCTGATCCCGGATTGTCCTCATGGAAATCTAAGAAATCGGGGACTCGTTCCATCTTCTTCCGCTTCGGTTCCTAGGTGGAAGTACGACGTGTTCGTGAGCTTCAGGGGCGGGGACATAATGAAGAATTTCGCGGCCCACCTCTTCCGCGCGCTGAAGCAGACGGGGATCTACTACTTCGGAGACAATGAAAAAGAGGAGACAGGGATTCTCATTGAGGGCAAGCTGCTCGACGCGATTCGCCATTCGAGGGTTTCTCTCGTCGTGTTTACTGCCAACTACGCCGACTCGCGGTGGTGCTTGAACGAGCTGGTAGAGATCCTAGAGTGCAACAGGAGGTTCAGAGATCATCAGGCTCACGTGGTTCTGCCCATTTTCTACGATGTTGAGCCACGCGACGTTCGGAAACAGAGCGGGCAATTCGGGGATGGTTTTGAAAGGTGTTTTGGCCACCCACACGGACGATTTACTGGTGCAGAAGTGGAGGGATTCGCTTAAAGAAGCTGGGAATTTGTCAGGATGGCATTTGAATAATGATGCTAATGGGTAATGCACCATCTTCCCCAGGAAAATTATGTTTTCGTTAGTTGTATTCCCAGTTGCACTTGACGGATAAATTCACTCACCGCAAAAGCTCATATTGGTGCTTGATTTGAACTCTACTGTTGATTGAATTTAGTTAATGTGTTTCTTGCTTATATGCTGATGGTCTCTTCAGGCTGTAGTTAGTCATATTTGAATTTGTTCTTCCCATACAACTGCAGGGATCAAGCGTCTTTCATCGAGCAAATTGTAGGAGGTCTCTTAAAGATTATTCCCAGAACAAGCTCCCCCGATGCTATTGGGGTAGGACTCGTTCCATCTTCTTCCACTTCGGTTCATAGGTGGAAGTACGACGTGTTCGTGAGCTTCAGGGGCGGGGACATACGGAAGAATGTTGCGGCCCACTTCTTCCGCGCGCTGAAGCAGGCGGGGATCTACTACTTCGGGGACAATGAAAAAGAGGAGACGGGGATTCTCATTGAGGGCAAGCTGCTCGACGTGATTCGCCATTCGAGGGTTTCTCTCGTCGTGTTCACTGCCAACTACGCCGACTCGCGGTGGTGCTTGAACGAGCTGGTGGAGATCCTGGAGTGCAACAGGAGGTTCAGAGATCATCAGGGTCACGTGGTTCTGCCCATTTTCTACGATGTTGAGCCACGAACCGTTCGGAAACAGAGCGGGCAATTCGGGGATGGTTTTGAAAGGTGTTTGGCCACCCACACGGACGATTTGCTGGTGCAGAAGTGGAGGGATTCGCTTAAAGAAGCTGGGAATTTGTCAGGATGGCATTTGAAAAATGATGCTAATGGGTACTGCACCATCTTCCCCAGGAAAATTATGTTTTCGTTAGTTGTATTCCCAGTTGCACTTGACGGATAAATTCACTCACCGCAAAAGCTCATATTGGTGCTTGATTTGAACTCTACTGTTGATTGAATTTAGTTAATGAGTTTCTTGCCTATATGCTGATGGTCTCTTCAGGCTGTAGTTAGTCATATTTGAATTTGTTCTTCCCATACAACTGCAGGGATCAAGCGTATTTCATCGAGCAAATTGTAGGACGTCTCTTAAAGATTATTCCCAGAACAAGCTCCCCCGATGCTATTGGGGTAGGACTCGTTCCATCTTCTTCTGCTTTGGTTCATAGGTGGAAGTACGACGTGTTCATGAGCTTCAGGGGCGGGGACATAAGGAAGAATGTCGCGGCCCACCTCTTCCGCGCGCTGAAGCAGGCGGGGATCTACTACTTCGGGGACAATGAAAAAGAGGAGACAGGGATTCTCATTGAGGGCAAGCTGCTCGACGCGATTCGCCATTCGAGGGTTTCTCTTGTCGTGTTCACTGCCAACTATGCCGACTCACGGTGGTGCTTGAACGAGCTGGTGGAAATCCTGGAGTGCAACAGGAGGTTCAGAGATCATCAGGGTCATGTGGTTCTGCCCATTTTCTACGATGTTGAGCCACGCGACGTTCGGAAACAGAGCGGGCAATTCGGGATGGTTTTGAAAGGTGTTTGGCCACCCACACGGACGATTTGCTGGTGCAGAAGTGGAGGGATTCGCTTAAAGAAGCTGGGAATTTGTCAGGATGGCATTTGAATAATGATGCTAATGAGTAATGCACCATCTTCCCCAAGAAAATTATGTTTTTGTTAGTTGTATTCCCAGTTGCACTTGATGGATAAATTCACTCACCGCAAAAATCTCATATTGGTGCTTGATTTGAACTCTAGTGTTGATTGAATTTAGTTAATGTGTTTCTTGCTTATATGCTGATGGTCTCTTCAGGCTGTAGTTAGTCATATTTGAATTTGTTCTTCCCATACAACTGCAGGGATCAAGCGTATTTCATCGAGCAAATTGTAGGACGTCTCTTAAAGATTATTCCCAGAACAAGCTCCCCGATGCTATTGGGGTAGGACTCGTTCCATCTTCTTCTGCTTTGGTTCATAGGTGGAAGTACGACGTGTTTGTGAGCTTCAGGGGCGGGGACATAAGGAAGAATGTCGCGGCCCACCTCTTCCGCGCGCTGAAGCAGGCGGGGATCTACTACTTCGGGGACAATGAAAAAGAGGAGACAGGGATTCTCATTGAGGGCAAGCTGCTCGACGCGATTCGCCATTCGAGGGTTTCTCTTGTCGTGTTCACTGCCAACTATGCCGACTCACGGTGGTGCTTGAACGAGCTGGTGGAGATCCTGGAGTGCAACAGGAGGTTCAGAGATCATCAGGGTCATGTGGTTCTGCCCATTTTCTACGATGTTGAGCCATGCGACGTTCGGAAACAGAGCGGGCAATTCGGGATGGTTTTGAAAGGTGTTTGGCCACCCACACGGACGATTTGCTGGTGCAGAAGTGGAGGGATTCGCTTAAAGAAGCTGGGAATTTGTCAGGATGGCATTTGAATAATGATGCTAATGGGTAATGCACCATCTTCCCCAAGAAAATTATGTTTTCGTTAGTTGTATTCCCAGTTGCACTTGATGGATAAATTCACTCACCGCAAAAGCTCATATTGGTGCTTGATTTGAACTCTAGTGTTGATTGAATTTAGTTAATGTGTTTCTTGCTTATATGCTGATGGTCTCTTCAGGCTGTAGTTAGTCATATCTGAATTTGTTCTTCCCATACAACTACAGGGATCAAGGGTATTTCATCGAGCAAATTGTAGGACGTCTCTTAAAGATTATTCCCAGAACAAGCTCCCCCGATGCGATTGGGGTAGATTCCTTTGTAGATGATGTGATATCGTTGCTGAAGATTGGGTCAGAGGATGATGTCCGTGTGGTCGGATTATGGGGAATGAAAGGAATTGGTAAGACGGTGGTGGCCCAAGCCGTCTGCCATCGCGTTTCTAGGGAATTTGATGGGGTTAGCTTTCTTGAAAATGTTGGAGTTGCAAACCAAGATACGCTTTTACTTCTTCAGAAGAGACTTCTCCACGATGTTCTGAAGGTACAAGATCTAGAAATTTATGATCTTAACAGCAACATCAACGAGATAAAAGCTAAGCTCTGTCGCCAAAGGATCCTTCTAGTTCTTGATAACATCACTAAGAAGAACCAAATTGAGTATTTTGGCGCTGGAGATCGAGAATGGTTCAAATATGGGAGTAGAATCTTGATAACTACAAGAGAAGAATGGCTTCTGAAAGATCTCAAAGTGGATGATAACTACAAGCTCCCTGGATTGGGTTCTGAAAATCGCTCCAACTCATGAGTCTCCACGCCTTTGGCAAGGACCAACCTAAAGAAGGGTATGTGGAATTGTTCAAGAGTCTTGTCCACTATGCAGGTGGTCTGCCAGTGTTTCTTAAGAGATTTGGTTCCTTTCTTTCTAGTAGGAAAAATCAGTGTCATGAGATATTGGAGAAGTTGGTAAGGGATCCTTATCTTGATTCAATTGGATTACCTATAGATCCATTCTCCTCTCTTCGTCAGTCTGTAGGGCCGTTCGGAGGCCATGGTGGAGATTCTTTTGATGATCAAACATACGATGGTATAAGAAATATAGCGGTTGTCTTTGGAACAGTGATCGACTCCATTACTATTGACTATGTTCAGAATGGGTGTTTTGTGCGCTCGCCAAGACATGGTGGATCTTTGGAGAGCACACATATGATGTGAGTCCATCATTACGGTTCACTTTATTAATTTGCAATATTTAGGTCTAATTATGTTATTCTCTATGAAATTGTCAGTTACCGTTCCTTTGTGGAATAGGAGTTGAGAAAAAGTGGTGTCACAAAGTCATAAAAGACGGACTTGCCTGATAAATTTCAACTGGGTACTTCTTCGATGCTTGATCGTCTCTCAGTATGTTGATGGCTTTGTTGTATGTACCTTGCTAAGATTATTATTATAATATTTTAGGGCGCCAAAAAGAAAAAAATTACACTAGCGTCATCTGCCTACTCTGATGTTACAGTTAATCATAGATTACTCCAATGCTTGTCATTGTCAATGTAAAGCATCAATAATGCCATTTAATTATGGAGCAAATCATTGGGAATCTAGATGGAGTTCAATCGTTATGGCACAAGACTAGTGAACAAGGCAAACTGTGCTACAAAATAAGAGAAAAATCCAGTCGTCCCAATAATTAGATGTCTTTTGTTTTGGGAAAAGTTAACCTAAATAATGCATCTGGAGAGCATAGAATTTTCCCCCCTTCAAAGGTGATCGATACTCACTTTGCTCTTCTGCAATTGTTACAGGTACATTTAGCTTATCCAACTGAATATTTGACTTCGGTGTCAGGCTACACTAGAGAAGATTCTTGTAATGTCATCAACTCTCTTACCTTCCACAGCAATAAGAGGGCACATGGGCCAATTGGCGAGGAGAAAGGGAAGTTTTTCAGTTTTTCACTAGTTAATGGAAAGATCATTGGTTTTCATGGAAGGTGTGGCATTTTTCTGGATTCTATTGGAGCTCATTTTGGCCCTGTCTTTTATCTATATCCCTTCGAAGTCGTAGGGCCATTTGGAAATGGGAAAAACCGATGGGATGATGGCAAACATGCAGATATCAGACAAATTGTTGTAGTCTCTGGTTCTGCAATTGAATCTGTTAGTTTTACCTATGAGGAGGGTCCTCCTTTCAGACACGGTACAACTCATGGTGGCAAAAGAAATACGGTACACTACTCTAGTAGGAACTCGATGTTTGATAAACATTACCCTTATTTTCAATGATTCTTATCTTGCCATTGCCGAAGATGGCGTCTGGGTGAAAGTGATAAGACTGTTAACTTTGGAACTTAGGTATGACACCATCAAAAGGAAGCAAGTTTCTATTGGAAAAAGATTTGTTAAAACAATTCGTCATAAAATTTAACACATTTTTTAAATTTTTGTATTTTAAAACAGTCGATAAGGGATATCTATGGACCTTCTGCATATAGATTTTGGTTGGTATGATAACATCTAGTTATTCTCTCTAGGCATGGTTGTTCGAAACATGAGTTTTTTTCCTGACAAAGAGCACTGAAGAGATAATGTTTGCAATAACGGTGCATTTGTTTCATGGAAAATCAATGAATTAAAAAATATTTTTCCGAAAATAATTGTTTGTGTCACATAAAAACATTAATTAATATGTATCACCGACAAGAATTTATTCCTAACATTTTCTTTAATGATGAAAAATCGTTTGTTAATTCATTTTTGTAAGTGATACACTCAATGGATTCTAGAAAAGTGTTTTCCAAATCCTTGTTTTTTAGCAAAATAAATGCACCCTGGTTGTTGTCTTCCTTATTACATCTATTATAGTTAACATGACATTGAAGTAGGCAAGATAATCTACTATTTTCCGGATCATAAATTATCATCTTGATCATCAAGAGCATCACACACTAGTCGTTGTCATCTACCATGCTTTTGCTTCTCAACTTGTTGCGTTGACATTTCTTTACCATTTATGTGTTTGGTATAGATAAATCTGGACTGGCTAACAAGTTCTTATTTCGGTTTCGGGATATATTGTGAATGATTTTGGTTCTACTATCATCCATTCACTCACATTTCAAAGCAATAAAAGGACATATGGACCATTCGCACCGAAACCGAAGGAAGTTTTCATTTCCAGCAACTGGTGGAAAGATTATTGGATTCTATGGGAGTTCTGGTTCCCATCTTGAATCTCTAGGAGCATATTTGGAACCAATCTCTCATTTATACCCGATCAAGTGTGTTGGACCGTTGGGGGGCCAAGGTGGAGACTCTTGGGATGATGGAAAATTCAATGGAGTAAAGAAAATAAAGATGATGTTAGAAGATGATGTCAACTGCATCTCATTTGAGTATGATGATGATGGTGAATCTATTTGGTCCTCTGCACATGGTAACGAAAACGGAAGTAGTATCCATATGGTCAGTTCATTGAATATTATCCATTCATACTGATCCTCTCTCTCTCTCTCTCTCTCTCTCTCTCTCTCTCTCTCTCTCTCTCTCTCTCTCTCTCTCTCTCTCTCTCTCTCTCTCTCTCTAAATTACTTGAAAAGTTTTGTCAAAGTAAGTCATACTCTCTCTCTCTCTCTCTCTCTCTCTCTCTCTCTCTCTCTCTCTCTCTCTCTCTCTCTCTCTCTCTCTCTCTCTCAAAATTACTTGAAAAGTTTTGTCAAAGTAAGTCATGAATGATTGTCACCCTCTCTCTCTCTCTCTCTCTTAAAATTACTTGAAAAGTTTTGTCAAAGTAAGTCAAAGTAAGTCATGAATGATTGTCACCCGCATACACCATGCACACTGATAATGTATGGGGTGTGGAAAGCATCCTAGAGGGAAATCAAAGCTGTTCAAATGTAATGAAAAATTGAAGTTGTCTTTTTGATTATATAGATTTCTTTCTTTCTTTCTTTTGGATAAGTGTATCAAAAATATTAAAACTTATTGCTAAATGCAATTGAGTTATAAAGTTTTTAAAAAGTGCAATCAAGTCTAAATTTTATTAAATTTGTGTAATTTCAATAGATTCATCCAATTAGGCTATGGCCATATGTTGACCCCTTTTTTTATTATCACTTTCTTAAGACATGAGGCACCCACAAAGTACCACATTAGAAAGAAACTTGAAAATTAAAAAAAAAAATCAAATCAAATCAAATCAAAAGATATAAAAAATCAAAAAAACAAAAACAAAAGAGGATCAGAGATTCCTTGGGAATTATTTTTTTATCAAATTCACAGTCAGCCAAAAGCAATCGCACTTTGAAGGACAAAGCTGAAAATTACCCAATTTATAATCGAAAAACATATAAATATCCATTGAAATAACCTAAGCATATAAATGCCTGTTGATAGGAAACGATCCAATGAATTTGTTGCCATAAAATACTGAACACTTCCCATAGTTATGATAGAGACATAAGCAAAAGACAACATGATCCCTAGCACAATGCAGAAGATCTGCCAAGTTTCAATAAAAAAAACACGCAAAAAATTTCATAATACTGGAATTTGGTTTCCGAGCTCGACGAGGTTCAAGCAGCCATGGCCAAACTCGACGTAGCTCAAGTCATCATGGCTGTGAGCTCGAAGAAGCTCAAGCGGTCATGGCTGAGCTATTTGAAGCTCAGTTAGCCCTGGGCATGAGTTTGAAGAAGCCTAGAAGCTGGAGCTGCCACCGAATTCAATGAAACTTGGGCAGCTTAAAGAAGCTCGAGTGGCCAGGGCCAAGCTCGATGAAGATCGAAATGCAAGGGTCACAAGCTCAAATTTCAGAACTTGATTGCAGTAGCTCAATAAGTTTTAGAATTTTATTGTATATTTTGAAAACTTTAGGACTCAATTATATTTTCTTAACAAGTTTTAGAACTACTAATATAGTTGTCCCTTTTTATTTTATAAATTACACGAAGGTCAATAATATGATTTATGCGAGATGGATTCCATGAGAGCAACCCGGTACCATAAGCTTTTGGTCAATTAATATGCTTTATGCAGGATGGATTCCATCTGAATAACCTGGTATGATAAGTTTTTTTCTTTTATGCTAAATGAAGCAAATCAGCAAAGGGCGCCAGTGAACCCTAATGATCTATCATCTTATTGTTGACCCTAGAAGTTTGATGTAAGAATATTAGTCTTTAGAAATTCTCGGGTCTAGGTTGCACGTGGATCCAGTGTTTTCTTAGGCCACTATAATCTATCTATCATCTTTGATATGGATCAATATAACAGTTAAATGCAATAAGTACTTTTCAATTCTGCAGGTTAACTTGAATTACCCTCATGAGTTCTTGACCTCGGTATCAGGATATATCAGACATGACTGTTCTGTTATTCAATCACTCACGTTCGAAAGCAACAAAAGAAGGCTTGGACCCTTTGGTAAGGAAGAAGGGAACTTCTTTCGCTGTGCATTGACATGCAACAAGATAATTGGCTTTCACGGAAGGTCTGGTATCCAGCTTGATGCGCTAGGAGTCTACTTTGAACCAATTTCTGATCTTCGTCTCTTGAAATCCGTTGGGCCATTTGGAGGACAAGGTGGCAGTCCATGGGACGATGGAGATAGCACAGGTGTGAGAAAAATAATGGTTAAAGCTGGATCAGTTATTGACTCCATTACTGTTGAGTACGACAAGAACGGGTCTGTGGTTCAGGGCCCTAAACATGGTGGAGATGGGGGACATCTAACGCTCGAGGTATGGCCCTTCAGACGTTTGCTTAATCTTATGAACGTGCAGCTTATGGGTTGTTGCTAAGGTTTTAGTTTTAAGTGGTCTAGAGGTCACGTTTATGCAGATGAGCAAAGTATTCTAAACAGAGCGTGGAGGTAAAAGTAAGATGATGAGAACAATCTGGATTTTTGAGTTTGACAAATGATCTCGAATGAGAAAGTCAATGTTGAGGCATGATGTTATATCATTATTGAACAGGGACTTCTCTTTGGTTTTCCAACCTTCCTCGGTTCCATTTACGATGAAAGCACTCAATACATTCAGAAAAGCACCGCCTCCGAAAAAGGGGGAAAAAAGAATATCGAAAGCTATTTTTACTTTATGACTTTTAAGTCTGAGAACAATTTCCTAAATTTTAATAGTTGTTCTCAAAGAGTTGCCAAAGCATTTTTTAAGCAATTGCCTTTTGATTTTACTAATGAATGATTCGATAATTGTGGCAGACCAAAATAGGTTTACGCTCTAGATGCAGTGGAATTATTTATTTAGCTAATACATTGTTTGTTTAAATAGATGCAACTTATCAACCGGAGTGTTCTGTTTATGCTGATTTTCCAGATTCTATGGTTGGGGGTTTGGGATTAATTATGCTTGTCTTTCTAATTTTGCAGATTAAACTCGATTACCCTCGAGAGTACTTGACTTCATTTTCTGGTCACTTTGGATCTTATGGGCGGCATATTGTTGTTCGCTCCCTCACATTTCAGAGCAATGACAGAACTCATGGGCCAATTGGTCAGGAGATTGGGAACTACTTTTATTTTCCATCAATCGGTAAAAGATCGTCGGGTTTCATGGGCGGTCTGGATGTTGGGTTGATTCACTTGGAGCACATTTTGAGCCTTGACATGTTAAGCTCTGCCTTTATATGCGCCATACGGTCAATGTTGAGTTTACCCGTATACATAATGTAGAATTGGGAAATCAAAGCCATTTAAATGTACTTGAACGATTGAAGTTGTCTTTTTGATTATATAAATTTCCTTCCTTAATTTTTCTTATGTAAATGCATTAGTAATTCTAAAACTTGTTGCAAAGTGCAATCTAGCTCTAGAGTCTTTAAAAAGTGCAATCAAGTCTAAATTTTATCAAATTAGTATGATCAAGTCTCAAATCATGTGATAGGGAGAAATCTCATGACATTTTATATATGTAGTAAAAAATATGTACAACAATAATGTGATAGGGAGAAATCTTTTCTTTCCTCTCAAGAAAACTTTAAGAGAAAAAAATATTCTATAAATATTAAATCATAAGTATCATATATATACATATATATGTACGTAATAAGTCGTAAAAGGAAGCTTCATCGTAATGAGAAAATAATTATGCTTGAGCCTTGTAAACATTGATGTAGCTAGTATAATCACCTAGAGGGGGTGAATAGGTGTAAAAACAATTTCTCAAGATGCCACAGCGATACTAGGCAGGCGATAGAAAGGTAGTACTCTTTTGATTAACAAAATGAATTACGATCAAAGTAAAGTAAAGAGTAAGGAAGAGAAGATTAAATACAAGGTTTATAGTGGTTCGGCTTATCCCAAGCCTACGTCCACTCTTTCCGACTGGACAGCCTATCGGCTGGATTCCACTATGAACAAAAGAGATGTTACAAAGACAAGCTTCTTCCTTGATTCCACAAAGGTAGATATTCTACCACACTTCCTCAAGGTTTCTCACGAATATAAACACTCTTTTGCGTACAAGTTTTCGTTCAAATGTATTGACTAAAAACAAGGAGCTTCAGACTTTGGAATTCTTCTATTGTGCACTTCTCGAACAACTAGAACGTCTCCCTTATATACTCCTTTATGCCATCATACACGTTGGCATTCACAAAAGGAATTCTTCCAATATTCCCGTTGGACAGAATCAATTAGGAAGATTATTCGAGCTATTAAAGGAACGTGTCGATAGCCCATCAATCATGTTCGCCCATACAATCAGGATCTCGGTTTCCATAAGTAGAACCTTCCACGAATATTTCACCAATCATCAGATCCTTAATCTCCGAATCAATCTCAATCAATCAAAGGATTCCATTACGTCATATCCAGCCAAGAGATCTTCTCCAGTCGATAAGGTCATATCCTTAGTAAAACATCCAGTTCTGGATAACCTTTCTTCAACGGATTAGAAACTGCCAATGAGGATAGACTTTGAGTCTTGAGTCTGGCTGTCCGGAGGTCTTCAGACTTTAAGTAGCAGAGTCTGCAACCCTTCAAATTAGACTGATGGAAACGTTTTGTCAGCTTCAAAATATTTCAAGAAGATTTCTCCAACAATCTCCCCCTTTTTTATGGTGACAAAACTTTCCTGCAGATTTGGATAACTTTGACCTGCAAAAACATTTCTCAAACACATATGCATATCTTATAAGGATAAATGGCTAAATGAATAACACTAAAATCTGCAACCACAGAAAATAGGTTAGTCTTGTATATGATAAAGCCATCCATAAGATATCAATAGCGCTCAAGTCCAAATTCAGATTCGTTCTCATCTAGACACAAAAAATAAAGTCAAACAGAGTTAAATATCAAAACAATCCAATCCAAACGATTAAAAATTCAAAGTTTGATTCAAATCTTGCAATCTCTCCCCTTTTTGTCATCATTAAAAAGGTTGAGATGAAAATGGAATAAAGTCAAGATTGCTTGGGAACGCGAACAAGCTGGAAATCTCCCATGGACTCGAACGATCCCTTCCAGCCTTTTCAAGTCTTCTTTCAATTGTGCAATCTCCTTACCCTTGGCATTAGCCTAAATCAACAAACAGAGGGCTTGGATCTGATCTTTCAATGAACCCAAGAAGCTTAACCTGCATTCCGTTCTGGACCTCGCATCCCATAGCATAAATTTGACCCCGCATCTCCAAGAGAATATCCATAATTCTGCAAAAATCAGTTGAGTTATCGGCCGCGTACTTGCTTCGGCACGATCCGATGGAGTAAATGCGTACGATGGCGTACCATAATCACACAGATTTGGCGATGAAGCATCATGTTCTTCCTCAGGAAAATGAGAGGCATGAATGTCTTTTGGGTCTGCTGGAGAGCGACTCACTCCCTCACTGTGAGCGGGATAAGAGGACATTCCTCTTTTCTCATGATCTCCCCCTTTTTCCATGCCTTCAGGTGGGGAAGAGTGTTTTTCATGCTCTCTTCCTCTTGATTTTCTCTCTCTTCTTCTTCTTCAAACCTTTCCTCCTCAGCTTCTCTTTCTTCTTCTTCTTTCTCTTGTCCTTCTCTCTCCTCTGCTTCTTTCTCCTGTCGTTCCATTTGTTCTGGAACAGGACGACTTAGCTTCTTCAATGCTATGGCAGAAATGGTGATGTCATCATCATCATCTTCATCTTCAACAATAAAAGCTCTTCTTTTCTTGGGTGGAGCAACCATGGGCTCCTTCCCTTTTCTTTTGCTGCAAGAGATTTGTTGAGATTTAACAGGAGTCTTCTCTTTGAATTTCTCCAACGCCTTGCTTAATTCCTTCAAACGCATTTTCGTCACCATTTTCAATCCTACCACCATATGATCACACGATCTAACACAGAGGATTTGTGAAGGCTGAATATTCAGATGTCTGAATAACTTCGTCACAAGACTTGGATAAGGGAGTTGACCTCTGTCCTTTGCCACAGCTCTATACATGTGAAACATAACAGTGTGAGGAAGAGAAAACTTTTTCCCATTAATGATGACATACATCAACTTTGCCTCTGAACTTGAAACATCAGTCTTGGAAGTTGATTTCGATCTGAGGCAATTGATCACAATTTTGTGAAGCAGAATGTTAAATGCGATCATCCTCAAGTAGGAAATATTTTCCTCTATTCTTCTATCCTTAACGAGCTCCAATGTTGCACGAGCAGTAGAAACATTGATCGGTTGGTATCTTCCTCTCTCAACCCCAATCACATCCGCCAACAAATCCACATCAACCACAAAGTCTTGATCTCGGACACTAAAAGATATTCTATTCACATCCAAGAAACTAAGATTTGAATAGAAATATGCGATTAATTGAGCATAGGCCTCGTGGAGTCGAGAGAGAACTTTTCAAGTTGAAGATAACCGAACTTTTCCCTCAAGTTCACATTCACAGATCCAAAAATCAAAATCCACACTCCTAAGGTTTATCACCCCACGCTTCAGCAATTTTCAGTATAATTCCTTCTGTTCCTTTGATCTAAACAGCTCTCCCCTTTTTCCTCGAATTTTCGCTGCAACACCCATTCTTGGTTGAAATTGGCTGTACAATTTGTCATCATTATTTCCATCTACCGGATTAAGTCCCCCAACACGCGGATCACTTGGGATATTTGTAAGGGTTTCTTCTGCCACCCCTTTTGGAGCAATTCCCAAACTTTCAATTTTCCGCGAAAAGATGTACTCATTCCCATATCCTTTGTCCTTAAGAAACTCATCGACGTAGTTCAATGGAGTACCAGTCTTCTTTAAAGCACGATAAAGCTTATAAATAAAATAGGGCCTTTGAATTCTTACAGGATCTGCGTCTTTAACGATTTCTTCCTCCTGTTGATGACCAGCACCCTATGGACTAGATGGTGGAGAATGACGCTGCTGAGAATGTTGTGGGCTCTGTTGCTGATTAGGAGACTCCTCTTCTTCGATGAGATCGAAGTGCGTAGGCCCCTTACTCATTCGCCGTGGTCCCCTGCTTGCGATTCTCGAAGACTTTCTTGAAGACGACATCTTTCTCAGTCTTTGAAAGATTCCTTGCTTGACTTTCCCAAGAAAGATGACAACTTTTCAAGATTAAACAAGGAAGAAAACAGGAATGGAAGATCGATGCTTTCTTAGGGTTTTTGGAGAGTAAAGCAAAGAAGAATCAACAGTGCATAACCGGTTAAAAAGAGAGGTATACGGAACGTCATAAAGGAAAATAAAAGATGCCTTTTCAAAATAACTGCCTTTTTCGAGAAAATAGTCATTTAAAAAATAACTTCTTTTTCGAAAAGGAAATGTTGCTATAATCACGTCAATTAAAGATAACAATAAAACACGGTTGATAATCGTACCTTTTCAAGATGAGATTCGAGAGAGAGAATAACTTACAGTCAAACTCTTGTTTGTCTCGAGTCTCGAGAGTCTCTAGACTTTAACTTCTTCAAACCTCAAAATGTTGAGTCCGGAACGGATAATTTCAAATTGATTTTTCTCCAAAGGCTTTGTGAATATATCCGCTAGTTGGTTCTTTGAGTTTTTCTCTATTTTGAACATGATCTCTTATGAAGTGATGTCGAATCTCTATATGCTTTGCTCTTGAGTGAAGAATTGGATTTTTAGTAAGATTGATTGCACTGGTGTTGTCGCAGTTAATCTCCGTGCATGAATCTTTAATTCTAAAGTCTCTTAGCTGTTGTTTCATCCACGTAATTTGTGAACAACAACTTCCGAGAGCTACATACTCTCGCTTCGTAGAAAAAGCTACGTAGTTTGCTTCCTTGAAAACCAAGATATTGTCCTCGCCTCCAAGTAGTTGACAGTACCCGAGGTACTCTTTCTATCAACTCTACATCCAAATAGATCTGCGCTCGAGTATCCAAGAAGAGTAAAGTCTCCCTTTTAGGATACCAAAGGCCGATGCTTGAAGTTGAAGCAATGTATTTGATAATTCACTTCGAAAGACTTAAATGAGATTTTTTAGGATCTCGTTTGAAATTTGGCACAAATGCAAACTCTAAACAAAATGTCGGTCTAGAAGCGTAAGATAAAGAAGTGATCCAATGATACTCCTATATAGCTTCCGGTCGACTTTCTTTCCTCCTTCATCTTTGTCTATCTTCAAGGAACTTGACATTGGTATTTAAACCTTTTTGCAATTGTTCAGTCCAAACTTTTTCCGTGACATCCCGATTTTCCAATTCTATTTTCAATAAATTGAGACGGTCATTTCGTTGGCATGCATATAATTCTTTTCCTTGAGTCGGCCACTCATGTGAAAACTAGTTTATCGGGTGAAGCCGTTAAGAGTTTCTAATGCATCAGACTCGAGAATTTGACCAGGAAGCGATCTTTCGACCGAGCTAATCCACAAGGGTCATTACGGCATAATTAAAAATTGATTAGAGATCGGAGATAGGTCGACTCGACAGAGGCATGTGATCAGGTGTGGGTGATTCCACCAAATTGCACAATTCTTGTCGATCGGCACTGGACCGACTTTTCTGTCGATTGGGTACCCTGTGTTCGTATTTGAAACCTTGAGATTACCCCGACAACCGAAAGTCGCCAATGTTTCAAAGATGTACATTGTGGCTTGAGATGATCAACCACAAAGTTAAATGCATGAAAATTTCTAAAGGCTACCCGGTAGGTTGGCCGCGCTAGTATCGTGCCAAAGTGAAATTAACCGTGGAATTGAGATCGAATTCAGAAATTGGAAGTCTGGGTGTGTCACAAATCATTTTAGGATCATTGATTCATCTTTGGAAGATTTTTCATGCAATCGAGTTTTTCAGCAAAATAATCGAGAATGGCTAATTTGGCTCGAGAAATTAGTAGGCCCGCCTTTGGTCGCGCTTTTGGGACTTAAGTTGGTTCTACGGACAAGTGAAGATGTGAATTGAAGTGTGGTGACATTGGATTAATTTTATGGACTTCAATTTGATTCAATTTGGAGAGAATTGATTGGAATTGAAGGAATTGATGTACAAAGTTTTATGCCCCGGCGGAAAATGAAATTGCAACCATTGGAAAATGTTGTGGGAGGTTTGGAGATAGTGGAGGTATGACATCACTTGAGGTCATGGTGGGCCATTTTTGTGGGATTAAAGAAAGAGAAAAAGAAAAGAAAAATGGTCCCATCTCTCTCTCTCTCTTCTTCTCTCCTCCTCTCTTCTTCCTCTCTCTCGTGCGACTCCTCCATCTCCATCTTCTTCTTCTTCTTCGAGAGATCCCACCAGCAAGCTGCTCGACGCCCGCTTGCCCCCCATTCGACCACCGGAGCGGCACCGCGCTTGCCGTTCGCCGCCTCGTCCGCCACGCCCGCCGCCGCTCCCTCCGCCTCTCTCTCTCTCTCCTCCATCTTCGTCGTTGAAGCCTCTTTCCTCCATTGTTGGTTGCTGCTCGAAGAACCATCAGATCCGAGAAGACGTTGGAGCGCCAATCCACCGCCCGGATTGCTGCCGCCACCGCCTTCGCGCCGTCCACACGCCGCACCGCCCAGCCGCCTCCCGCCCTCCCGCGAACCGCTCCTCACCATCGTCGTTTCCGCTTCGCTCCCGAGAGGCTGTTCGGCCTTTGCCGGAGCTCCCGCCCGCCGCCGTGCCCCCCGCCTTCAGCCCGCCAAGCTTCGCCTGGTCCTTGCCGCCCTTGCTCACCCCAACCGACGCCGGATCAGCCCTCCTCCGAGCTTGCTCAGCAGCTGAAAAAAATGGGTATTGCAGCGGAGTTTTGGCCCATTTTGGCCGCCTTCCCGAGCCCGGATGCTCGGCCCGCCTTGAGGAAAGTCGATCCTCGCGTCGTCCTCGTCGTTTTGGTTCGCTCGGTTCATTAATCCGGTGAGTTTAGCTCACTAAACCTTGATTAGAGGGTTAATGATGCTTTAGGTGTGTTTAGTTTATGTTAAGTGTTATTAGGTGGTTAGTTTAATTTAGTTAAAAGTAGATTATATTAATGTGCTTGATTAACTTAAAATTGGTTTAATTTAAGGCTAAATGAATGCTTATTTAATATAAACTTTGATGTGACATAAAGGAATTTACTTTTGATTTATTTAAATATCTCGAAATTATTAAATAATTAAATAATATATTATTATTCGAAATTATTAAAATATTATTATTTAATTATTTTCGGAATAAATTTAATTATTTATTAAATTCCGAAAATTTTGTCGTGACCCTAAATTCTCTGAATTTCGTGCCGATCGCTGCTGTGTAAGTCAGATTTTGAAATTGATGATTGGATATTATAAATTGAGTGTGGATCGTGAAAGATATGGATATTATTATTTAATTAATTTTCGGAATAAATTTAATTATTTAATAAATTCTGAAAATTATTTTGGAACCTTATTTTCTCAGAATTTCGTGCTGATCGCTGCTGTGCATTTAGAATTTGAATTTGATGAATGGATGTGGCAAATTGAGTGTTGATTGTGGTAAATAGGGATTTTATTCATAAAAACCCAAGTGTCGGGTTTTGATGCAAAAATTGGATTTTAATGATTATATTAAATAGTGGGGTTTGAAAAAGTGAGATATTGGCTTTTTGATTCGAAATTAGCGTGTCCCCACACACGTGAGTAATTTCTGGAATATTTTTAATATGAAGAAAAATGGCCGGGATCACTATTTTAAGTGGAAGCATTGAGTGAAATATAAAGTGTCCTGGGGCCGAGTATGCTTTGGTTGTGTGATAACTAAGAGGAATCGTCCCGGGCTATTGAGCCGGACTTGCCCCTATATGGGATGCCCACGCGGTGGATGCGGGTCGCAGTTGATTCCGGGCCCATGCTCCTTCGAGAATGCCGTCGATGTACTGACGAAGCCGCACTCCATGGGGGGAGGCGATGCCTGGCTATATGCCAGTAGATAGCCGAACTGCGAGTAGGCTATGCCCTTGTGTGGCAGTGAATAACAATTGGAATGCATGTTGAGTGTTGTTGATGTGTCGGATTATGGGACGGAATTGTGTGGCATGGAATGGGACGTGTCATAACGATTTAGTCTTATAATCAGGACCCCCGCGGTTGTTGGTTATATGAAAGTGAATGCGTTCCGGTTGTTTAAGTTCCTATTACTATCTGTGATTGAGTGATTTGAATTGTGCTAACCTGCAGGAAGGAACTGAGGCGAGGTAAGTCTTTTGTGTGATGTGGCTAGGCCACCCGGGGCGTATTTTCTTTCTAATAGGGGTTTAGGGGGTTGAACTTGCTGAGACATTGTCTCATCCCGATTTGGGGATTAAAATTTCAGGTCCCTAGATGGCGGTCGTGGAGGACCCGAAGCCCTAAGTCTGGAAAGGTGGAGACTGAAGTATCGGTGAACGTGTCCTGCTAGTTGGTTTTAGGATAGTTCCCCTTTTGTCGAGCTGGTCTATTTAGTAGACAGTTCAGTGTTGTATTTAAACCTATGTGTTTGTAAATGAGTGTTTGGTATTGCGATTGATTGCCTGCTTTTTTATCCCAAGCTAAATGTTGTCAGGGGATTTGTTTCGCTTCCGCATGCGTAATAAAAAAATGGGTCGGCGACGTATCCTGGGATGTCGCATATTTGCATGACCATGGTGGGATGTTGGCGCGCTCGAGGTTTGGGGTGTGACATCCCCGTTTAAGTGGTATCAGAGCATGGTCTGTGTATGGAGTGATAAGGTGCGATGAGTCATGGGATAGTTAGTAGGAAAGGCTTTTAATATGCTGATGCATGTGGTTGATAGCTGTTTGGTAGTGTGTTTGTGGGGTCACTCAAATTCTAACATAATGTTGGAATCGGAAAACAGGCGTCTATAAAGAGCCTGTAGGATGAGTGACTAGGAGTGGAGAACTCCTTGGAGGAGGTCGATAGGACCTATACCTCGGGGTAGGATGCTGACAAGAGTTGGTACCCGAGGTAGAGCGCAGGCTTAGACCAGCGCGAGTGTGAGAGTACCGCCGCAAGTCGGTACTAAGAGTGTAGCAGCACCGAATGATCCTAGGTTTGTTGGGATCGTTCAGGCGCTAGTGTTCCTTGGAAGCTTGTTGGGTCAGTAAGCTCAGGATCGAGCCGCCGATTGTTGCCGTTGTTTCTATCGCTGCCAGTGTTGTGACCGTTGTTGTTGCTGCGCTTGTTGAGGCCCAATCTGGAGTTGTGATCGAGGATCAAGCCTCCGTATCTAAGTCAAGGTTCAAATTTAGACAGAGATGGAAATCAATTGGGGAGAAAGGCCGATGTCAGAAGAAAGGTGCCCTATTTCACCTAACCGGAAGAGTAGAATTGGAAAGTCAGTGCTCAACTCGATCGATGTGTGTCGTGTCTGTAAGAAAAGACATGGATCTGTTTTGTGCTGTAAGAGGGAAAGACTTGTTACAAGTGTCGCCAGTAAGGCCATTTGATCAAAGATTGTCTGTATAGACAAATGGAATCACAGCTGTTCCTGACACCGCCGTTGATAAGACAGAACAGAGGAAACATGCTTCAGGACATTTAGTGGGGTACTTGGAATGGACCTCAATGCAAGGAAGGGTGCATGATGTTCCTTGATGGGAGGTAGAGGACTCACTGATTGTGTGCCGAGTTTGTGGAAATGAGGCTTGAGTCAGCCCGGTGTCAGAGTAAAAATGGGAGCATGATTTGAATGTGGCCAGCACGGCCATCAGGTTAGGAATTGTCCGCGTAAGTCCATGAGAGCGTAAGTACCGTTACTGCAGATAGGATGCCACTAGGATGGCTAGAAGAGCATGAAGGGATCGACCATGCATCAATCAAAAGAAGAATGTTTTTGAGATGTTTTTATCAGAGTAGTGCAGCAGAATTTTCAGTGAAGGTTGTAGGATTTTCGTTGTGGTAATAAAGTAATAGAAAGATGAATCTCTGACTATAGTTGTACTTGAAGGGTTTGCTTAAGTATGACTTGGAAGTCATTTATAAAAAGGTTTGGCTCAAGGAGCTTTCTGTTGTTTTGAATCGTGGCAGTGATATAATTCAGTTTGTTCAGTTAGCGTGCGAAAGTTTTGAATTACTGAAAGTTGAAGAGGAACTTCAATCCTTGTTATTCGTCACTAAAGATGACTTGGTTCTAGTTGTTGGTTACCGAATCTGCATGGCAACTATAATGGATGCGTCAGTTGAGGAGCCGAATATGGAGAACATAATCGTGGTACATAAGTTTTCTAAGGTATTTTCTGAAGAATTGTCAGGTTTGTTGTCAGAAAGAGAAATAGAGTTCGTGATTGAATTAGCACCTAGAACAGAGCCAGTCCCTAAGGCTCCTTACCGGATGGTGTTACCCGAGTTAAAAGAACTAAAGGTGCAGATGCAGGAATTGTTGGATAGGGGATTCATACGTTCCAGTGCATCACCTTGGGGAGCACCCGTTCTATTCGTGAAGAAGAAAGTTGGTTCGTTGTGTTTGTACATTGATATTCTTCAAGATCGACTGGAGGTTAGGGTATCATCAATTGAGGATCAGGAAGAAAGACATACCGAAGTTAGCATCTCGCACTCGATACGGCAGTTATGAGTTCATTGTAATACCGTGTGGTTTGATGGACACCTTAGCTATTTGTTTGGGTCTAATGAGCAGAATGTTTAAGGGTACTTGAATCAGTTGTGATCGTGTTCATTGAAGTTATCCTAGGTGTGTTCAAAGAGTGCTGAGGAGCACGAGAGACATTTGGGGATGGTACTTCAGACCTTGAGTGCTTTTGGATTTTACAATAAGCTTAGCAAATGTGAGTTTTGGATGACTCGTGTTGCGTTCTTAGGTCACGTGATTTCAGTGAAGAAATCTCCGTAGACCCCATCCAAGATTGAAGCAGTGAACAATTGGCCGAGATTGACTACAACAACAGAGATTAGAAGTTTCTGGGGATTAGCAGGATGTTACAGAAGTTTTATGGGAGGGTTTTCAGCGTTAACGTTGTAGTTGATTCGACTACTGAGGAAGTAAGAAAAGTTCGTGTGGACAAATGAGTGCGAGCGTAGTTTTCAAGGGCCTAAGAAGAGGCTGACTACCGCAGTTGTGCTTATCATTCCATCTGGTCCTAAAGTTATGAGATCTGCGTGATGTGTCGTTTAAAGGATTGGGTTGCTTGTTGATGTGTGATACATACATGATATCTTGTGAGTTGTTATTCATATGCGTCCTTGCGTTATGTTGAATTTTAGAGGCACTATCGGTAGTTGAATATGAGACATCAAAGTCTCAAGTATGTATTCCTCAAAAAGAGAGTTGAATATGATGGATGGAACTCATTAAGGATTATGACTATGATATTTTGTATCACTCTGGAAAGGTGAGCAAAGTCGCAGATGCACTGAGTCGAGAGTCCTTAGTTGCACAGTTGGTACTCAAGGATTGGATCTTATTTGAGAAAGTTCGAAATTCGGTTTTCAAATCTAAGGTAGGCCACCTTTTGAATCTTATGACTACCCTCAAAATTGAGCCGAAAGTTCATATCAGAATCAAAACGCTTCAGTGGATAGATTCAGAAATTCAGAAGATTCTATAAGAGAATGCAGATGAGAGAGAGGTTGATTTTCAGATTTCTGAAGATAGGATGCTAAGGTTCTGAGGATGATTGTGTGTAATTGACGATACAGAGATTAAAGAAGAGATCTTATGGGAAGCTCATCATAGCAACTTTAGCGTTGTCCAGACAATACGAATAGATTTTGTTTTGAGTGTGTGACATCCTGATTTTCAAACTCTGATTTCGATTGGTTAAATTGGGCATTTCATCGACGCGATTACGGATTTTTTCTCCGAGTTGGCCACTTACGAGATAACTAGACTAGTTGGGTGAGTTATTAAGACTTTAAGGCAAATAGACTTGAGAATTCGACCAAAATCGACTTCTCGATCGTGCTCATCTTTAGAGATCATTACGGCACAGTTAAAAATCGAATTAAGATCGAGATAGGTCGGTTCGATGAGATGAATGACCGATCGTGGTGACTCCACTAAATTGAAAAACTCTCGTCGAATGATACTAATTTGATTTTACCGTCGTTTTGGTATCCCGTGTCCATATTTGAATCATCGAGATTTTCACAACCCTCGAGAGTCGCCAATGTGTCGAGTGGGTTTATCGTGGCTCGAAGAAAATCGACCACGGGTCATTTGTCCTAAAAAGCTCCGAAAACTACCTAGTAGCCTATGTCACACTAAAAGCGTGTCGGAGTGAAATTAACCGCCAATCTAAGTTCGATTTCAGAAATTGGAGATTCTGTCTTGTCACAAAGTGGGTACACCGAAGTGTGTGTATATCATATAAATCATCTGCATGGAGTGCCGGGGGTGAATTGTATTTCAAATCTAGATCAGATGTTCCAAGTTGGCAGAGCTTTCAGATGATTCTTTCTTAAGCAGTGTATAGCAGAGAGTGCAGAATTTCAATTGCTGAGATGAAGTCAGGGAAAGAAAGATCACAAGCTAGGGTCGATAAAAGAGTCGGTGATTGCAATTGCCGAGATCAGTGTCAGAGTTATATCAGATCTTGTCGAGAGGTTCCCAATTTCAGCAGATCAGTCAGATAGTTTCTTTTAATCAGTGCAGAGTAGAGTGTACAGGATTTCAGTCGGTTGAGATGAGATCAGAGATCAGAAAATCGCAGTCCAGAGTTGGGTTAGAAATCAGTGATTCAGTTGCAATTATCAGAGACAGTTTAGAGACTGCTCAGAATCGCCAGTTTAGTTTTGCAGATTTTGTGTTGAAGACCTTTGGAATTTTAAGTGGGCAAGTGTTTAGTATTTTGGAACCCGAAGTGGTTTGGGCAAGATAGTAGTGATCTAGCGGCAAGATTGGTACAAAGGAGCAACCTAGAAAGAGAAGATTATATGAGACAATTGTACTCCCACCTTTTCTGTTTAAGAATTGGTTAAGGTTTAAATTTCGAGGACGAAATTTTTATAAGAGGGGAAGAGTTGTGACATCCTGATTTTCCAATTCTATTTTCAATAAATTGAGACGGGCATTTCGTTGGCACGCATATAGTTCTTTTCCTTGAGCCGGCCACTCATGTGAAAACTAGTTTATCGGGTGAAGCCGTTAAGAGTTTCTAATGCATCAAACTCGAGAATTTGACTAGCAAGCGATCTTTCGACCGAGCTAATCTGTAAGGGTCATTACGGCACAATTAAAAATCGATTAGAGATCGGAGATAGGTCGACTCGACAGAGGCATGTGATCGAGTTTTGGTGATTCCACCAAATCGCACAATTCTTGTCGATCAGCACTGGACCGACTTTTCTATCGATTGGGTACCCTGTGTTCGTATTTGAAACCTTGAGATTACCCCGACAACCGAAAGTCGCCAATGTTTCAAAGATGTACATTGTGGCTTGAGATGATCAACCACATGTCAAATGCATGAAAATTTCTAAAGGCTACCCGGTAGGTTGGGCCGCGCTAGTATCGTGCCAAAGTGAAATTAACCGTGGAATTGAGATCGAATTCAGAAATTTGAAGTCTGGGTGTGTCACAAATCATTTTAAGATCATTAATTCATCTTTGGAAGATTTTTCATGCAATCAGAATTTTTCAGAAATTAAATCAGAGAATGGCTATTTTGGCTCGAGAAATTAGTAGGCCGTCCTTGGGCATGCTTTTAAGACTTAAGTTGGTTCTATGGACAAGTGAAGATGTGAATTGAAGTGTGGTGACATTGGATTAATTTTATGGACTTCAATTGATTCAATTGGAAGAGAATTGATGGAATTGAAGAAATTGGATGTACAAGATTTTATGCCCCGACGGAAAAATAAATTGCAACCATTGGAAGAAGGTTGTGGGAGGATTTGGGATAGTGGAATGTGACATCATCCATGAGGTCATGGTGGGCCATTTGTGGTTGGATTAAAGAAAAGGAAAAGAAAAGAGAGATTTGTCCATCTCTCTGTCACCTCCTCCTCCCTCTCCATCCTCTCTCTCTTCCTTTCCATCTCCATTTTTCTCTTCTTGGAAATGGGAAAGAGGGAGAGAGAGAATCCGAGTAACCAGCATGCCGCACGCCCTCCGCCGCTCGCTCGGCCGTCGCCGCCGCCGCCGCCGAGTTCTCCGCCACGCACGCCGTCTCCGTCTTCCCCTCCTCTCCGTCCCCTCTCTCCTCCATCTTCCTCCATTATTGTTGTGCGAAGATCAGATGTTCCCTGATGGTAGAAGAAGCCCCCGGAGCCGTCCATGGCCGTCCGCCCCTATCGCCGCCGCCGTCGCCGCCACCACCGCGCCGCCGCCGTCGCCGTCGCCGCCACCCCGCGCCGCACGAAGCCGCCCGCCCGGCTCCGCTTCCCTCCCTCAGCCCGCATTCCACCAGCTGCTCGTCGACCCGGCCGTCTCGAGCGCCCGCCGCCGCCGGACCGCCGTCGCCCCGCCGCACCACCGCCGAGCTACCGCCGCCATCCTCTCCGCCGGTTCCACACGCCCAACCGGGCCGGATCCGCCCTTCTCAACCCCAACAGCAGCTGGAAAAATGGGTATTCCAGCCCGACATTTGGCCCGTTTTGGCCGCCTTCCCGAGCCCGGATGCTCGGTCCGCCTTGAGGAAAGTCGATCCTCGCGTCGTTCCCGTCGTTTTGGTCTGCTCGGTTCGCTAATCCGGTGAGTTTAGCTCACTAAATCTCGATTAGACGGTTAATGATGCCCTAAGTGTGCTTAGTCTAAGTTAATTAAGCTTATGTGGTTAGTTTAATTTATTTAATTGCGATTTAGGTTAAGAGGTTTGTTTAATTTAAAGCATGTTTAATTAAAAGGCTAAGAGAGTTTATTTAATAATAAACCTTGATGGGACATAATAGGATTTAATTTTGAATTATTTAAATGTTTCGAAATTCTGGAAATTATAATAATATATTATAATCCGAAATTATTAAAATATTATTATTTAAAAAAATTTAAAAAATTATTTTTGACCCCAAATTTGCTCAAATTTCGTGCCGATCACTGCTGTGTATTCAGATTTTGAAATTGATGATTGGATATTATAAATTGAGTGTGGATTGTGAAAATATGGATATTATTATTTAATTAATTTTCGAATAAATTTAATTATTTAATAAATTCTGAAAATTATTTTGGAACCTTATTTTCTCATAATTTCGTGCTGATCGTTGCTGTGCATTTAGAATTTGAATTTGATGAATGGATGTGGCAAATTGAGTGTTGATTGTGGTAAATAGGGATTTTATTCATAAAAACCCAAGTGTCGGGTTTTGATGCAAAAATTGGATTTTAATGATTATATTAAATAGTGGGGTTTGAAAAAGTGAGATATTGGCTTTTTGATTCGAAATTAGCGTGTCCCCACACACGTGAGTAATTTCTGGAATATTTTTAATATGAAGAAAAATGGCCGGGATCACTATTTTAAGTGGAAGCATTGATTGAAATATAAAGTGTCTTGGGGCCGAGTATGCTTTGGCTGTGTGATAACTAAGAGGAATCGTCCTGGGCTGTTGAGCCGGACTTGCCCCTATATGGGATGCCCACGCGGTGGATGCGGGTCGCAGTTGATTCTGGGCCCATGCTCCTTCGGGAACGCCGTCGATGTACTGACGAAGCCGCGCTCCATGGGGGGAGGCGATGCCTGGCTATATGCCAGTAGATAGCCGAACTGCGAGTAGGCTATGCCCTTGTGTGGCAGTGAATAACAATTGGAATGCATGTTGAGTGTTATTGATGTGTCGGATTATGGGACGGAATTGTGTGGCATGGAATGGGACGTGTCATAACGATTTAGTCTTATAATCAGGACCCCGTTGTTGGTTATATGAAAGTTGCGGTTTTGTTTAAGTTCATATTACTATCTGTGATTGAGTGATTTGAATTGTGCTAACCTGCAGGAAGGAACTGAGGCGAGGTAAGTCTTCTGTGTGATGTGGCTAGGCCACCCGGGGTGTATTTTCTTTCTAATAGGGGTTTAGGGAGTTGAACTTGCTGAGACATTGTCTCATCCCGGTTTGGGGATTAAAATTTCAGGTCCCTAGATGGCGGTCGTGGAGGAGCCGAAGCCCTAAGTCGGGAAAGGTGGAGATCGAAGTATCGGTGAACGTGTCCTGCTAGTTGGTTTTAGGATAGTTCCCCTTTTCGAGCTGTCTATTTTGTAGACTCCAGGTTGTATTTAAACCTATGTGTTTGTAAATGAGTGTTTGGTATTGTGATTGATTGCTTTCTTTTCTATCCCAAGTTAAATGTTGTCGGGGTTTGTTTCGCTTCCGCATGCGTAATAAAATGAATGGGTTGGCGACGTATCCGGGATGTCGCATTTTGATCGACCATGGTGGGATGTTGCGCGTGCTCGAGGGTTCGGGCGTGACACACCAACTCTTGAGGAGTTCTCCACTCCTGGTCGCTCATCCTACAGGCTCTTTATAGACGCCTGTTTTCCGATTCCAACATCAGGTTGAAATTTGAGTGACCCCACAAACAAGCTACCAAGCAGCTATCAACCACATGCATCAACATATTAAAAGCCTTTCCTACTAACTATCCCATGACTGACCGCACCTTATCACTCCATACACAGACCATGCTCTGATACCACTTAAACGGGAATGTCACGCCCCGAACCTCGAGCGTGCCAACATCCCACCATGGTCATGCAAATACGACATTCCCAGGTAGTGTCGCCGATCCTATTCATTTATTATTGCGCAATCGGAACGTATTATAAAACCCCTGACAATGAAATACGAGATAGAAAAGCAGGAAGCAAAACCACAACATAACACTTTCATGATTCAACAGAATTACAAACAGAGATCTACGGCCAAAAGTCTACAAAAGACCGACTCTTAAAAATGAATTGTCCTACGACCTACAAGTCGGACACATTCTCCAATCCTCATGACTTCACCTCTGCAACTCCTCAAGGCCAACCAAAGCTATCTAGCCGCTCCATCCACCAGGGACCTGAAATTTTAATCCCCAAATCGGGATGAGACAATGTCTCAGCAAGTTCAACCCCCTAAACCCCTATTAGAAAGAAAATACACCCCGGGTGGCCTAGCCACATCACACAAAAGACTTACCTCGCATTATCCTTCATTTGCAAGTTAGCAAAAATTATATAATTCAACCACGTATAATTATGATAACCAAACAACTGCGGCACAATCACATCATCAAAACAATTCAACTACTTGGATCGTCTCAGCGATCAATCGACTCGGCCGATTACATGTCATTCTAGCAAATCAATCATTGCTCTCAATCACGGCCCTATAGGAAGGTTTGACAACCAGTGGCAATCACGGCCCCACTCGGCAAAATTAGAATTAGTAGCATCACGGCCCCACTCGGCGCGACCTTTATCAGGTGGCAATTCACGGCCCCATTGGGCGCGACCTTTATCAGGTGGCATATCACGGCCTCATGGGGCGCGACCTCTAATAGGTGGCATATCACGGCCCCATTGGGCGCGACCTCTAATAGGTGGCATATCATGGCCAATCGCCCATCAATTTCCACACTTAGGATTTTATAAAGAGTCCCTATATATCGCAATCACACTCAATTCGCCACAACCAATCATCAATTTCAAATTCTACATGCACAACAGCGATCGGCACGAAATTCTGAGCAACCGGGATCAAAAATAATATTTCCGTTTTTTTTTTAAATAATAATATTTTAATAATTTCGGAATATAATATAATATTATAAATTCCAGAATTCGAAATCATTAAATAATTCAAAAATAAAACCCTATTATGTCACATCAAGGCTTTATATTAAAATAAACATACTTAACTTTAAACTAAACACACTTTAACTTAATTAAACATCCTAATCTAATCATCAACCAAATAAACTAGTTTAACCACCTAAACTTGCTTAACTTAGACTAAGCACACTTAGGGCATCATTAACCGTCTAATCGAGGTTTAGTGAGTTAAACTCACCGGATTAGCCAGCCGAATGAACCAAAATAACGAGGACGACGCGAGGATCGACTTTCCTCAAGGCGGGCCGAGCATCCGGGCTCGGGAAGGCGGCCAAAACAGGTCAAACACGGGCTGCCATATCCATTTTCTGCAGCTGCTGGTTGAAGGTCGGACGGAGGTGGTTCGGCGGTGGTTCGAGCAGAGGAACGGCGGAGAGAGGTGGCGGTGGCTCAAGCGGTGATCGACGGTGACTCACGACGGCTAGGGAAGACCTCCGGCGGCCTTGGCAACAACGAGTTGCAGCTGGACGACGTAGGTGACAGTGCTGGAGACTCGGGCGGAGGCGGAACGGCGAGCTGGCCGACGTGGGACGCGCGCAAACGAGCGGTGACCGTGACGGCGAGGAGCTCCGGCTAGCGACGTGCGACGGGCATGGCTGCTCGGGTTTGCTGCTGGGTTTCGAAGCCTTCGAGGCACACCAAAGAAGGAGGATAAACGGTCGAACGGCAGGGGAAGAGAGGGAGATGGAAGGCAAGCAGCGGCGATGGCGGCGAGCGGCTCCGGCGACAAGCAAGCGGCTCCGGCGACAAGCGAGCCGGCGGCCGAGCGAGCGATCGGGCGAAGAGGGCGGCGTTGGGCTCGGCTGGCTTCCATTCGAAGCTCCCCATTCTCTCTCCTCCAAAGTCCCAAGGAAGAAGATGATGGAGATGGGTTGGAGGTGACATCCCACCTTTTGAAGAACAAATCCCTACCCTCCACTTGTCATGATCTTATGCACTCTTCCCCCCACACCATGACATCACCAAGTGATGTCATACTCCACTAACTCAATTATCCACAACCTCTTCCAATGGGTGCATTTTATTTTTCCGCCGGGGCATGAAACTTTGTACATTAATTTCTTTAATTCCATTCAATTCTCTTCCAATTGAGTCCAATTGAAGTCCATAAAATTAATCCAATGTCACCACACTTTAATTCACATCTTCACTTGTCCATAGAATCAATTTAAGTCCCAAAAGTATGACCAAAAGTGGGCATACTAATTTCTCGAGCCAACTCAGCCATTCACTTATTTAATTGCTGAAAAATTCTTATTACATAAAGAATCTTCTGAAGATAAGTGAATGATCCTAAAATGATTTGTGACACACCCAGACTTCCAATTTCTGAATTCGATCTCAATTACACGGTTAATTTCACTTTGGCATGATACTAGCGCGGCCCAACCTACCGTGTAGCCTTTAGAAATTTTCATACATTTGACATGTGGTTGATCATCTCAAGCCACAATGTACATCTTTGAAACATTGGTGACTTTCGGTTGTCGGGGATAATCTCAAGGTTTCAAATATGGACACAGCGTACCCAATCGACAGAAAAATCGGTCCAGTGCCGATCGACAAGAATTGTGCAATCTGGTGGAATCACCCACACTTGATCACATGCCTCTGTCGAGTCGACCTATCTCCGATCTCTAATCGATTTTTAATTGTGCCGTAATGACCCTTGCAGATTAGCTCGGTCGAAAGATCGTTTCCTGGTCAAATTCTCGAGTCGAATGCATTAGAAACTCTTAACAGCTTCACCCGATAGACTAGTTTTCACATAAGTGGCCGACTCAAGGAAAAGAACTATATGTGTGCCAACGAAATGCCCGTATCAATTTATTGAAAATAGAATTGGAAAATCAGGATGTCACAACTCTTCCCCTCTTATAAAAATTTCGTCCTCGAAATTTAAACCTTTACCAATTCTTAAACAAAAAGGTAGGGGTACAGTCGTCTCATATAATCTTCTCTTTCTCAGGTTACTCCTTCTATACTAATGCTGTCAGATCACTGCTATCTTGCCCAAACCACTTCGGATGCAAAATACTAAACACTTGCCCACTTAAAATTCCAAAGGTCTTCAACCCAAAATCTACGAAGCTAAACTGGCGATTCTGAGCAGTCTCTAAACTGTCTCTGATAACTGCAAATGAATCACTGATTTCTAAACCAACTCTGAACCTGCGATTTTCTAATCTCTGATCTCATCTCAACCGACTGAAGTTCTGAACCCTCTGCTCTACACTGACTAAAAGGAAACTATCTGACTGATCTGCTGAAACTGGGAACCTCTGGTCAAGATATGATATAACTCTGACACTGATCTCGGCAATTGCAATGACTGACTATTATACTGACCCTAGCCTGCGATCTTTCTTTCCCTAACTTCATCTCAGCAATTGAAATTCTACACTCTCTGTTATGCACTACTTAAGAAAGAACCATCTGAAAGCTCTGCCAACTTGGAACATCTGTTCTAGATTTGAAATGCAATTCATCCCTAGCACTTCATACAGATGATTTATATGATATACACGCACTTCGGTATACCTATTCTAATCGAGATCTTTTCGTGCTGCATTAAGGTGAGTTGACTCTGTTCATCTGTCGACCATAACCCCATAAGGAATCGATACTCTTCTCGACTCCTTAATAACCCGTCATAACATTCCATCATGCTATACTTCCATTCCCACACGGGACTCTCTCAAGTGCTTGAAAAAGCTTTCCTGGCTTACATTGCCCAATTCTCACTTACTAATATCTCCAACACTCACAGCTTGATCGGCGATATCTATCTTCATACCGATCTACCAATCCCGATGATGTAGATTCTGACTCATCTTCGTACTGTTTGGACAACGCTAAAATTGCTATGATGAGCTTCCCATAAGATCTCTTCTTTAATCTCTGTATCGACAATTACACACAATTGTCCTCAGAACCTTAGCATCTTATCTTCAGAAATCTAAAAATCAATCTCTCTCTCATCTGCATTCTCTTATAGAATCTTCTGAATTTCTGAATCTGTCCACTGAAGCGATTTGATTCTGATCTGTACTCTTAGCTCAATTCTGAGGGTAGTTATAAGATTCGAAAGGTGGCCTACCTTAGATTTGAAAACCGAATCTCGAACTTTCTTAAATAACATCCAATCCTTGAGTACCAACTGTGCAACTAAGGACTCTCGACTCAGTGCATCTGCGACTTTGCTCACCTTTTTAAAGTGATATAAAATATCATAGTCATAATCCTTAATGAGTTCCATCCAGCGACGTTGTCTCATATTCAACTCCCGAGGTCTCAACTGACGGGATGCATATGCAACAACCCTATCCTGCTGTATCAACACACAACCCAATCCATTAAACGACACATCACTGTAGATCTCATCACTTCTAAGACCAAATGGAACAATCAGCACAGGTGTGGTAATCAGCTTCTGCTTAAGCTCTTGAAAACTACGCTCGCACTCATCTGTCCACACAAACTTTTCTTACTTCCTCAGTAGTCGAATCAACTGCGACGCTGATGCTGAAAACCCTTCCATAAAACTTCTGTAATATCCTACTAATTCCAAGAACTTCCAATCTCTGCCATTGTAGTCAATATCGGCCAACTGGTCGCTGCTTCAATCTTGGACGAGGTCTACGGAGATTCCTTCTCCTGAAATCACATGACCTAGGAACGCAACACGAGTCATCCAAAACTCGCATCTGCTAAGCTTATTGTAAAATCCAAGAGTACTCAAGGTCTAAAGTACCATCCCCAAACGTCTCTCGTGCCCCTCGGCACTCTTCGAACACACCAGGATAACTTCAATGAAAATGATCACAACTGATTTAAGTACCCTTAAACATTCTGCTCATTAGACCCGAACAAACAGCTAAGGTGTCCATCAAACCATACGGTATTACAGTGAACTCATAACTGCTGTATCGAGTGCGAGATGCTAACTTCAGTATGTCCCTTTTTCCTGATCCTCAACTAATGATACCATGACCTCCAGTCGATCTTAAGAAATATCGATGTACAAACACAATGAACAAACTTTTTTCCTCACGAATAGAACAGGTGCTCCCCAAGGTGATACACTGGAAAGTATGAATCCCCTATCCAACACTTCCTGCACCTACACCTTCAGTTCTTTTAACTCGGGTAACACCATCCGGTAAGGAGCCTTAGGGACTGGCTCTGCTCCAGGTGCTAATTCAATCACGAACTCTATTTCTCTTTCTGACAGCAAACTTGACAATTCTTCAGAAAAATACCTTAGAAAACTTAGGTACCACGATTATATTCTCCATATTCGGCTCATCAACTGACGCATCCATTACAGTTGCCATGTAGATTCGATAACCAACAACCAGAATCAGGTCATTTTCAGTGACAAATAACAATAATTGAAGTTCCTCTTCAACTTTCAATGATTCAAAACTTTCACACGCTAATTGAACAAACTGAATTATATCAATACCACGTATCAAAACAACAGAAAGCTCCTTGAGCCAAATCTTTCTATAAATGACTTCCAAGTCATACTTAAGCAAACCCCTTTCAAGTACAACTATAGTCAGAGATTCATATTTCTATTACTTTATTACCAATCCGAAAATCCTACAATCTTCACTGAAAATTCTGCTGCACTTCTCTGATAAAAACATCTCAAAACATTCTTCTTCTAATTGATGCATGGTCGATCCCTTCATGCTCCTCCAGCCATCCTAGTGGCGTCCTCTCTGCAGTAACAGTGCTTACACTCTCCTGAACTTACACGGACAGTTCCTAACCTGACAGCCGTGTTGGCCACATTCAAAGCATGATCTCATTTTTACTCTGACACTGGGCTGACTCAAGCCTCCTTTCCACAATCTCGACACACAATCAGCGAGTCCCCTGCCTACTATCAGGTAATAGCATGCACTCTTTCTTGTACTGAAGGCCTGTTCTAAAAACCCCATGATGTGTTCTATGGCGCACTCCTTTCAATCTGTCCCATCGACTTTCCAAGACCGTTTATGGCTAGGTAACTTCGATGGTCACACACAGAACAAGCACCCGTCTTACCAAGACACTGAGCTGATCCATGTCGGCTTCTGTCGGCATAACACACTCCAATCTGACTCCTTACTAACCTAACCATCCCACTTTTCTAGATGGATGGAATGGAATACTTTTCTACGACCAAACTTCTTCCTCAACTGATTTCCATCTCTACTGAATCTGAACCTTGACTTAGATACGACGACTTGATCCTCGATCACAACTCCAGATTAGGCCTCAACAGGCGCAACAACAACAGCGGTCACAACACTAGCAGCAGTAGAAACAACGGCAACAGCGACGGCTCAATCCTGAGCTTACGAACCCAAAATACTTCCCAAAGACTTTGGCGTTACACAATCCCAATGAACCTAGGATCATTCGGTGCTGCTACACTCACAAGACCGATGGCGACGCATTCTCTCACACTCGCTACCGGGTCTAAGCCGCTCTACCTTGCGTACCGACTCTGTCAACATACTACCCGGTATAGATCCTATTGACCTTCTCCTAAGGAGTTCTCCACTCCTAGTCAATCATCCTACAAGCTCTTTATAGACACTTATTTTAGATTCCAACATCGAAGGTTGAAATTTGAGTGACCCACAAACACACTACCAAACAGCTATCAACCACATGCATCAGCATATTAAAAGCCTTTCCGACTAACTATCCCATGACTCATCGCACGCATCACTCCATACGCACCATGCTCCGATACCACTTAACGGGGATGTCACGCCGAACCTCGAGTGCGCCAACATCCCACCATGGTCATGCAAATGCGACATTCCTGTGTAGTGTCACGATCATCTATTTATTATTGCGCAAGCGGAACGTATTATAAACCCCTGACAATGGTATACGGGATAGAAAAGCAGAAGCAAAACCACAACATAACACTTTCATAATTCAACAGTAATTACAAATGAGGTCTACGGCCAAAAGTCTACAAAAGACCGTCTAAAAGGAATTATCCTTACTGATCTACAAGCTCGATTAATAAGCCACTAATCCTATGACTTCACCTCTACAACTCCTCAAGGCCAACCAAAGTTATCTCATCACCATCCACCGGGGACCTGAAATTTTAATCCCACAACCGGGATGAGACTTTGTCTCAACAAGTTCAACCCTTAAACCCCTATTAGAAAGAAAATACGCCCGGGTGGCCTAGCCACATCACACGTAAGACTTACCTCGCAATAGCCTTCATCTCAGTTAGCCCAATTTATATAATTCAACCACGTACAATTATGATAACCAAACAACCATGGCACAATCACATCATCGAACAATTCAATCACTTGGATCATCTCACGATCAATCGACTGGCCGATTACATGTCATTCTAGCAAATCAATCATTGCTCTCAATCATGCCCCACTCGGCCAATTTTAGAATTAGTGGCATCACAGCCCCACTCGGCACAACCTTTAAAAGGTGGTAGATCTCGGCCCGATGGGCACGACGTCTAATAGGTGGTAACTCACGCCCGACTAGGCGCGACCTTTATCGTATCACGCCCCATCCGGGCCGACCTTTATCGTGGCATCTCACGGCCTCACTTACGCGACCTTTATCGTGGCATATCACGGCCCCATTGGCACGACCTTTATCGTGGCATCTCACGGCCTCACTGACGCGCGACCTTTATCGTGGCATATCACGGCCCCACTAGGCGCGACCTTTATCAGGTGGCATATCACGGCCTCACTAGGCGCGACCTTTATCAGTGGCAATTTACGGCCCCACTGGGCACGACCTTTATCAGGTGGCATATCACGACCAATCTCCCATAAATTTCGACACTTAGGACTTGATAAAAAGAATCCCTATTATCACAATCACACTCAATTTGCCACAATCAATCATCAAATTCTAATTCTAATTACACAGTAGCGATCGGCACGAAATTCTGAGAGTATAAGGTCCCGACGAAATTTTCGAATTTTAATAAATAATTAAATTTATTCCGAAAATTAATTAAATAATAATATCCATATTTTTCGCAATCCACACTCAATTTATAATATCCAACCATCAATTTCAAAATCCGAATACACAGCAATGATCTAAACGAAATTAGCAACCGTCAAAAATAATTTTTCCATTTTTTTATAAATAATAATATTTCAATAATTTCGGAATATAATATAATATTATAATTTCCAGAATTTCGAAACAATTAAATAATTCAAAACTAAAACCCTATTATGTCCCATCAATGTTTATTATTAAATAAACTATCTTAGCCTTTAATTAAACACACCTTAAATTAAACAAACCTTTTAATCCAAATCACAATTAAATAAACTAAAATATCCACATAAACTTGCTTAACTTAGATTAAGCACACTTAGGGCATAATTAACCGTCTAATCAAGGTTTAGTGAGCTAAAACACCGGATTGCGAGCCAGCGACCCAACGGGGACGCAAGGATCGATCGGGCCGAGCATCCGGCTTGGGAAGGCCAAAACGGGCCAAGAAGGGCAGAAACCCATTTTCTGCAGCTGCTGCTCACGGGCGGAGGAGGGCTGTCCGGCGGCGATTCGGGCGGAGGAACGGCGGAGGAAGGAGGCGGCAGCTCGGATGGTGGCACACGGCGGCCAGGCGGGGTCTCACGGTGGCTGGAGGTGGGCCGAACCGCGGCTCGAGCTGGCCCGCCGCTTGGAAGTGAAGGCGGTGGCGGAGAGGTGAGGCGAACAACGGTGAGCGGACGCGTGGCTGCGCGCGCGAACGGCGACGACAACGACGCACGGCGCCGAGCGACGAGCGGCGAAGGAGGCGGACGACCATGGCTGCTCTAGCTTCTTCTTTCTGCCATTTTCTGATCTTCGCACGGCAACCATGGGGGAGAGAGGCGACGGGAGAGGAAAGGGAAAGACGGAGGGCGTGCGGCCAAGGCGGAGCGGCGACGGTGTGGCGGTGACGGGCTCCCGGCGATGGGTGAGCGGATGGCCGAGCGGCGGCCGGGCGTGCGGTTGGCTCCGGGTCGGGTCCGCCCCTTCTCTCTCCTCCAAAGTCCCAAGCTTGAAGATGATGTTGATGGGTGCCTTTCCAAGAGCCAATATCCACCCTCCACTTGTCCAAATCTCATTCTCTTTGGCCCAACCACCATGACATCATCCCATGTCATCTTCCACTAACTCATTTCCTCTACAACCTATTTCGATGGGTCCAATTTCTTTTTCCACCGGGGCATAAAACTTTGTGCAACAATTTCTTCAATTCCACTCGATTCTCTTCCAATTAAGTCCAATTAAAGTCCATAAAATTAATCCAATGTCACAACACTTCAATTGACATCTTCACTTCCCCATAGAACCAACTTAAGTCCCAAAAGTACGACTAAAAGTGGGCCTACTAATTTCTCGAGCCAAATTATCCATTTTCTCGATTTAATTGCTGAAAAACTCTAATTGCATGAAAAATCTTCTGAAAATGAGTCAATGATCCTAAAATGATTTGTGATACACCATGATTTCCAATTTCTGAATTTGATCTCAATTTCACTAATTTCACTTTGGCACGATACTAGAGTGGCCCAACCTACCGGGTAGCCTTTAGGAAATTTTCTTGCATTTGACTCGTGGTTGATCATCTCAAGCCACAATGTACATCTTTGAAACATTGGCGACTTTCGGTTATCGAGGTAATCTCAAGATTTCAAATACGAACACAAGGTACCCAATCGACGTAAAAGTCGGTACAAAGGCCGATCGACAAGAATTGTGCGATCCGTAGAATCACCCACACTCGATCACATGCCTCGTCGAGTCGACCTATCTCCGATCTCTAATCGATTTTTAATTGTGCCGTAATGATCCTTGCAGATTAGCTCGGTCGAAAGGTCGCTTCCTGGTCAAATTCTCGAGTCGGATGCATTAGAAACTCTTAACGGCTTCACCCGATAGATTAGTTTTCACATGAGTGGCCGACTCAAGGAAAAGAACTATATGCGTGCCAACGAAATGCCCGTCTCAAATTATTGAAAATAGAATTGGAAAATTGGGATGTCACATCTTTTATGCTTTTGGGTTCTATTTTAAATAAGAGCCACATCACTAGACTCTTCGCGCCTTTGGATCTTGTGCGAATTCCTTCATTGATGTCGCCAATAATAAGATCTTTGGGATGACTAGACTTATGTTTCCATTGCTGGTTAATTTGTCGATTGATGGTCACTTCCTTCACTTGAATCTTCATGACTCACTTGTTGTTGGTCCTTCAAAATCTAAGTCGTTTCCTCGAGATTTAGACTTTGTAGAGTCCGAGCGTGTTCAGCTCTTCAAGATGAGTCTGAATAGATTCATTTTACATAGAATCTTGGAATTTGACATTCATTGATTCCTCCATAGATTGACTCTTTTTGTTATAAACTCTGTAGGCTTTACTTGAGGTTGAATATCCAAGGAATATGCCTTCATCTAATTTTTCTTCAAACTTGCCAATACGATCATTTGCATTTTTCAATATAAAACATTTGCATATGAACACATGAAAATATGAAACAATAAGCTTCTTTTCTTTGAATAATTCATAGGGGATTTTTTCTAGAATAGGCCTTAGAAAAACTCTATTGATAATATAACAAGCCAGAAACTCGTCACCTCAAAATCGTGAAGAAATGTTGCTTTCAATTAAAAGAGTTCTAGCCATTTCTTGAAGCGATCTATTCTTTCTTTCCACAACTCCATTTTGCTCGAGTATATGGAGAAGAGAATACATGCTGAAAACCAGATTTATCACAAAAGTTTGTAAAATCTTGATTTTCAAATTTACCTCCATGGTCTATTCTTATACTCGAAATAACATACAATTTTTCATTTTGAACCTTTTTAGCAAATTTTTCAAAATAAGAGAAGGTTTCAGATTTACTTGCCAGGAAATATACCCAAGTAAATCTTGAGTAGTCATCTACAATTACCAGGCAATATTTCTTACCTCCAATGCTCTGTGTTCTAGTTGGTCCAAAAAGATCCAAATGCGAAGCCAGCACGGTTAGTGGAAACTTGATTTATTGGTTTAAAGAAATTTCTTACTTGTTTTCCCAATATGCAGGTACATAGATCAGCCTTTTGGTATGATAAATTGGGTAGATCACGAACAAGCTTTTGCTGAGATTTTTGGCTATTTGTTTCATATTAATGTGCCCAAGCTTTCGTGCCATAAGCTTGCTTCGTCTTGGATTGAGATTAGACATTGCGATTCATCTAGTTTTACATCCAAGAGGTAGATATTTCCATGTCTTCAACCCATGAATGACTAAGTAGAGTCTTTAATTGGTTCGTACATATTCCTTCTTGAAAGTAGATTTTGAAACCGGTATCACATAGTCAATCGACACCGAGCAAATTGTAGTTGAGTCCTTCAACTAAAGAAACATTGCTTATTGTGAGATTTCCAATCTTTACAGCTCCAAATCCCACTATTCTTCCTTTGTTATTTCCTCCAAAATGAGACTTTTCCACCATTCACTTGAACAAGCTTTATGAAGCACTTTGAATCTCCTGTCATATGTCTTAAGCATCCACTATCCAGATACCATTTTACCTTTTTCTTGATAGTGACCTGCATTTAAAA
>JADGSC010000014.1:0-93106 GCA_017140475.1 Eucalyptus fibrosa | reverse complement strand
CTGATAAGGAGTGCTGCAAGTGCCGTGGACATCTCTCGGAACATTGCCCAGGTTGCCAAAGAAGTTCATGTGACATCTAGATCATATGAAGTCGAAACTCTTGGAATGCAATCCGGCTATGATAATTTGTGGCTTCATCCCATGGTAATATATGGGTTCACTGTCTTTCATCACAATAAGGCTTGGGCAGGAGGAAGAATTTCGAACAGGTGATAGCACTTTACTTTGATCTTCTCTAGGCTAGTGATTGCAAGTTATCACGTTCTATGTCTTATGATGCCAATTAGCATACGCTTCTCACATTCACTGTGTTCACTTTTAACTTGCAGTCATTCTATCAATGGTGTTAACTGTTGGTCAGCAATGTTATCCATTGGTCATTTTGAAATTTCCTTAAAATTGGAAAAGAGGTGCTGGATCCTCACTTATTATGGCCAAAAAATGAAAATTAAAGGGAGGTAATGAACTAATTGGATTTCTATGATATGACTCCTAGATATGTAGTCAACTAATTGGGTTAATAGCCATTCGTCAATAGCCACTCTCTCGTTGCTTCCACGCTGGATCGTGTGCACACCAGCTCCTCCCACTGCGTGGGTATATAGGCTCCAAGGAAAGTCTATTATAATGAATATATATATATTATGATACACTTTTAGTATGAATTATTTTAGAGGGAGCGAGTTCTTTATATATATATATACTCGCTCCCTCTAAAATAATTCGACGTGAATTATTAATTATATAAGAAGATAAAAATTCACAGAGATTGATCCATAGAAATTGATTGAGTATTTAGTATCAAAACCTCTCATCACTTGTCATTTCATTTTTGAATCTCTCCTACGTCCCCGTCCATCTCCCGTCCATCTCGAAACTCTTCAATGCCACCTCACTCGTCTCTCTGAATTTCTCCCGAAACTCGCTCTCTAGTCTAATCCCAACCTAGATCAAGTACCTGCGCAACCTCGTCTACTTGAACTTGTTTTGACAATTAGCATTTCCTTATTCTAAATATGGCGACGATTGTTTCAATATTCTTAGAGTCTCTAATTGATGAGATTTGATTTTTCCATCAATAAGTTTTTGGTAATTAAGTGCGTGGAATAAACGAACATGATCTAATATAGTAAGATTTAAATGAGATGTTAACTTTATTAGATAATTATTTTAATTTGTCACGATTTTGTGGATGCCAACAGATAAAAGAACAAAATTGTAAATGTTTGAAAGAGGGTTTTTAGTGTTCCCTGCTAAAAACCCGTCCCCCTTTGTTGAGATATTGATTTGCAACTTGTCGAATCAATCAAGTATTATGAGAAGCCTGAAAGCTCTAATATATATATACACCTATACATACGTTTCTAAGTTAATATTTATGAGAACCACCACCATACACGTTAATCTTTCGAATTAAGATATGACTCCTAGATATGTAGTCAACTAATTGGGTTAATAGCCATTCGTCAATAGCCACTCTCTCGTGGCTTCCACGCTGGATCGTGTGCACACCAGCTCCTCCCACTGCGTGGGTATATAGGCTCCAAGGAAAAATAGCAGCCAAAGCTCTTCATACTGAAAGTCTATTATAATGAATATTTATATATATATTATGATACACTTTTAGTATGAATTATTTTAGAGGGAGCGAGTTCTTTATATATATATATATATACTCGCTCCCTCTAAAATAATTCGACGTGAATTATTAATTATATAAGAAGATAAAAATTCACAGAGATTGATCCATAGTATTTAGTATCAAAACCTCTCATCACTTGTCATTTCATTTTTGAATCTCTCCTACGTCCCCGTCCATCTCCCGTCCATCTCGAAACTCTTCAATGCCACTTCACTCGTCTCTCGAACTTCTCCCGAAACTCGCTCTCTAGTCTAATCCCAACCTAGATCAAGTACTGCGCAACCTCGTCTACTTGAACTTGTTTTGACAATTAGCATTTCCTTATTCTAAATATGGCGACGATTGTTTCAATATTCTTAGAGTCTCTAATTGATGAGATTTGATTTTTCCATCAATAAGTTTTTGGTAATTAAGTGCGTGGAATAAACGAACATGATCTAATATAGTAAGATTTAAATGAGATGTTAACTTTATTAGATAATTATTTTAATTTGTCACGATTTTGTGGATGCCAACAGATAAAAGAACAAAATTGTAAATGTTTGAAAGAGGGTTTTTAGTGTTCCCTGCTAAAAACCCGTCCCCTTTTGTTGAGATATTGATTGCAACTTGTCGAATCAATCAAGTATTATGAGAAGCCCGAAAGCTCTAATATATATATACACCTATACATACGTTTCTAAGTTAATATTTATGAGAACCACCACCATACACGTTAATCTTTCGAATTCAAGAACTATTTCAACCCAAAAAAGAAGAGGACGAAGAAGAAGAAGAATAAGAATAATAGAGAATAAATGATTTTAATTAAAAATGTTATTTAGATATCGTGTGTGGGGGCGGGCAAGGTGGGGGACTTCGGAGAAAGTCGACATCCTCTTTGGTTGGATAAATTAAGAAAGACGAAATTCAACGACACATCTCCGATTTAAATAAAATAATAACAAATAGAAACAGGGAGAAGGAGGAGGAGTAGGCGGTGAGCAGTAGCAAGGATGAAATCATTGTCAATGACGATCTCTACATTCGGAATTTGTACGGACATACTTCCCGCTCTCTCTCTAGCTGGTGTCGTATTTGGCGGGTGTGAGAATTGAGGGTGGGGTAGGGTGGGGTGAGGTGGGGGGAGAGCTGGTAGCTCAACCATGCCTGACCCTCGGCCGACGACCTCTGGTTTGCATCCTTGCCCTAACGATCTCGCTTTTCTAGTGCCTGCATCTTCTGTAAGTTTCCTTTCAGTTTGAGCCCCTTTGGCCCTAAGGATCTTGGCTTGGAGACATTGTGGCGGCTGGTAGTGGTTAGACTCATTTCCTGAACTCGACCCCATGGCCGTCGTCTTTGAGCCAGGTAGGATTATTCCCATGAACCCCTACTCTCTGCTTTACTTTGATCCAACCGGAAGCCTGGTCTCATTCCTTTTTGTTAGTCCATACATGCGCAGATCTTGAGCAAGCTGATATGGTCGATTTCGCATGTTATCTTGGTAATTTTCTTTGGGTCTAGATTTGGATTTGAGCAAGTCCTGAATATGGGTTAACAACCTCTCTTCCCTAAATCGGTCCTCGCCACATGTTTGGTGAAGCGCTAGAACTAAGTTTACATTGATTTAATCGTGATTTTCAGATTATTCAAAATGAGTATGGTACTGGTTTTTACATGAAAAAAAGAGAGTATTTTATGGATTGTTGACATTTTCACTTAGTTTTTGTTGAGCAGGTCTATTCAAAGAAAGTTTAGGTTCAACAAAAACCTAAGTGAAAAACATGTTTAACAATCCATGAAGGATTTTTTTTTTTTCATGTAAAAGTAGGTGCCATACTCATTCTGAATAATCCAAAAATCATGGTCAAGTAAACTTAGTTTCAGCGTTTCACCAAATATGTCACAAGCACTGACTTAGGGAAGAGAGGTTATTAACCCCTTGCTCGGACTTGCTCGGATTTAGACCTAGACCTAGAGAAAGTCATTAAGGTAATATGCGGAATTGACCATATCAGCTCACTCGAGCTCGCCGTGCGTATGGACTACGAGATCGGGCTTTCGATTGGATCAAAGTAGGGTAGAGAGCAGGAGTTCACGGGAATATTCCTACTCGGCTCAAAGATGATGTCCATGGGGGGTGAATTCGAGAAAAGAGTCTAACCACTAACCACTGCCAACCACCACAATGTCTCCGAGCCGAGATCCTTAAGGTCAAAGGGGGCTCAAATCGAAAGGAAACTTATCGGAGATACAGGCAGTAGTAAAGTGAGATCGTTAGGACAAGGATGTCAGACGGAGGTTGCAGCTGAGAGTCAGGCATGGCTGAGGTACTGGCTCTCAGTCTCTCTCTTCTCACTTTCTCCCCCTCAATCCTCATACACATCAAATACAACACCACCTCAGTCCTCACACAGTATATATGACCTCAACGAGAGAGAGATGGAAGTATATTCGTATAGATTCCGAATGTAGAGATCATCCAAAATGATTACATCCTTGTTGTTACTCGCTGCCGCCTGCTCCTCCTCCTCTGCCTCCCTGTTTCTAGTTGTTATTATTTTATTTAAATCAGAAGTGTGTCGTTGAATTTTGTCTCTTTCTTAATTTATTCAACCAAAGAGGAGGTTGACCTTCCCCTGAATCCCCCACCCTTGCGCTCTCGCACATGATATCTAAATAACATTTTTAACTAAAATCATTTATTCTTTGTTATTCTTATTTTTCTTATTCTTCTTCTTTAGGTCAAAATTGTTCTTGAATTCAGAAGATTAATGTGTATAGTGATTGGTCTCATAAGTATTAACTTAGAAACATAATTAATTCGACGAGTTACAATCGATATTTTAACACAAGAGGGATGGGTTTTTGGTATGGGACACTAAAAACCCTCAATTAAACATTTACAATTTCGTTATTTTATCCATTGACATCCATAAAATCGTGACAAATTGAAATAATTATCTAATAAATTTAAATCATACTCTATTAGATCATGTTCGTTTATTCCACGCACTTGATTATCAAGAATTTATCGACGGAAAAATCGAATCTCATAAATTAGACACTCTTAAAATATTGAAACAATCGTCACCATATTTAGAATAATGAAATGCTAATTGTTCAAACAGGTTCAAGTGGATGAGATTGTGCAGATTCTTGATTTGGGTTGGGATTGGACTAGAGAGCGAGTTTCGGGAGAGGTTCAAAGAGATGAGAGAGGTGGCATTGAAGAGTTTTTGGAGGGACGGGGATGCAAGAGAGATTTAGGAATGAAATGACAAGTGATGAGAGGTTTTGGTACTGAATACTCGATCAATTTCTGTGGATTGATCTTTGTGGATTTTTATCTTTCTATATAATTAATAATTCATGCTGAATTATTATATATATTCAATATGATAGACTTTCAATGTGAAGAGCTTTGGTTGCTGTTTTTCCTTGAATTCAATGTACCCATGCGCTGGGAGGAAGTGTTGTCCATGCGATCTGACGTGGAAGCCATGAGAGAGCGGCTATTGGTGCGTAGGAGAGACCGAAAGGAAGTGAGAGTAGGGTGAGGAAGCCAAAAAAGGCTTTTTTTTGCATTATTTTTTCTAGAAAAATATGTGAGACGGATACTGGCGGGAAATTTTCCCTCGAGGGCAATTGGAGAATTTTTTTGTTTTCTTTTTCCTTTTTTGCTTCTCGGTGAGATTAATTAAAATAAATTACTGTTGACTTGACTGACGACCACTGATTTCTCATATTAGTGTTTAGTAATTATCAAAACAACTCAACCTCGATGTTGCTAAAACATGATGAAACTTTTTACAGATATCGCTAGTCGATTCTCCTTAGCCTCATATTGGTCAAAGCACATTGGCATTAGGTCGAATGTGAAAAAGTAGAATTTTCCCATTACACATATGAGATGCTAGTTAGATTTGTATTGAATATGTGTATTGAAGGACAAAGTTACAAATTTCAATGTCATTTATATATTATAATAATAATTCGGAAGCCTTAAAAATAGAGAAAGGATAAATTTTGATTAGGCATGCTAGAGATCAAATGTATTGAGACCCATTGCAATCAAGTCCATGTGGCCCCACGTTTGAATAAGATATTGATCACGTGCTTGATCCGCCACTTTCTGAGAATGTCTTCGCAGACCAAAAGGGATTATGCTCGTTGAGATGAACAAGAACATCGAAGATGAGGTTGGTCTTGAAAAGAAAAAGGAAGATAACATTGAAATGCAATATATGTGTCGATGGGGTGAACCAAATAAGATAACATTAAAAGGCAAAATATGCTTAAATTAATAAAATTTCGTCGCAAAAGAGTGGTCAGATTTTTTTCGAATGGCAAAAGAGTGATGGCAAATAAAACTAATTTTGGAAGGGGATGGCGGATCCAAAGAGATGTCGGGTTCATTAAAATTGGCATCCGATAAGCAGCCGCATGGACATGAAACCTACGTATTCGTTTAGCAAAACGGGTAAAAAATGGGGAAATTGGAAATAGATAAGTTAATAAGGTCGGTACGCCCTCCCTCCAGCCACGCAACACGGGTCCCATTCCAATATATAAAAAAGGAAAAATATATTTATAAGAAAAAAAGAAAAATGAAAAAAAAGAAATGCCGGAAGGACGTCGTTCTCCGTAGCCCCATGCACTTTGAAGTCCAAAAGGCCGGTCGCATCTCTGTCGTCGGGGTCATAGGGCTTCAAGCTCAAAATTGCTTCCTTCCGAGCAGTGGCCCATGGGGATATTTTTGTTCTCCCGTCGTTAGGCGGGGCCCACCTCTGAGCCCGTGGACCACGTGGCACCCAAAAGCCCTTTCTCTCTTTTTTTTCTATTTCTTCTAATAGTTTTTATTTATTTATTTATTTTTTTATCGGAAGCACCAAACCATTTGACTCTTCCCAAATTTCCACGGATCTACGGCCTAAGCAAAGCTCATATTTTAAAACAAATCGAAACCTATAATGCCACCTAAAAAAAATTCGCGTGGCCCCTTTTGTTCTTTTTCCCGATGAGTGGGAGAGCAAAATCCCGCTACATTTACTATGGTCCCAACATTTTTTACAAATAAAAATATTCTAGTATATAAGTTTTTTTTTTTTTGGCATGGTCCTCGCACCTTGCTCTCTCACATGATTGGATTGACTCTTATAATGCCGATCTTTCTTTCAAATTAAGGATGTAGTAATTATACTTTTGTTGTCATTTTAACACCATTTTGCTTGGAAGCTCAACAAATCCGGCATGTGATATCGCGAGCTCCGACCAAGATCCTTGGGGTCAAGGGTGGCTCGAACCAAAAAGGAAACTCATCGGACATCCGGGCACTAGGATCGCGAGATCGTGAGGGCGAAAAGCCCAGCCGAAGGTCATAGGTTGGGCCTTAGGCATGGCTGAGCTCCCGTCTCTCTCTTTTGTTGTATTTGTTGTGTGTGAGGACTGAGGAGAGGGGGGGGCGCGCAAAGGGAAAGGAGTTTTCAACTCCCTATATAGGGTGGTGTGTCCGTACAGATTTTGAACGCGAAGATTGTTATAAAAAATGATTTCTCGTCTACTGCGGCCCATGGCCGCCATCGCTATTGCTCCCTATTTCTATTGTTATTATTTATTGTAGCGTGATGATACTATTACTCCTAATGAGTAACGGTGCAACACTGGCCGCCCATTTTATTTGTTGATGAAGATAATTTGTCCATATTTCAAGAAACAAATGGATGAAGTTCTTGAAGGGAGAAGAAAATCATGGGGATAGTTGAGTTAAGGGTAGAGATTGGTAAAAGAAAGAAGAAGATATAAATGATATACTCAAGAAAAATCAAGATGAGAATTAAATATCAAGCGCAAATATAATATTTTGATTTGCGAACTTTCAAATTTCTCTTAGTTTGAAAAGGAATTCATCAGTCTCTCTTGATTTTGATGTCAAACAAATAAAAAGAAAAATGAAATTACAAGTGACAAATTAACGATGGAAGTGGCTTTACCAAAAAAATAACGATGGAAGTGGAGCAAATCCTAAGTGACAAATCATTTTTCAAATTTTGTAAAGAAATAAGTAAAAGTATCAGCGGTGCTCATACCACCGTCACCGTTGAAAGAGTAATGGTGCCATTACTTGGTCAATTCCCTGATGACCCTCATTTTAATTTGGAGGTGTCTTGTTGACTTTCGTCTTTTTCTTTATTTATCCAACCAAAGGGGATGTCGACCTTCACCCTAGTATCAGACACCTTCCAAAGTATTAGCTGCGTCTTCTCTGTACAGATTTGAACCCTTCGGCTTTTTATATGTGAGTCCCACATTGCGTGCCCCACACACTATTTAAATAATATTTTTAACTAAAGCGATCTATTCTTTGTTATTATTATTTTTCCTATATTATTTTTTCTTCCTTTTTTTTTGTTTTTGTCAAAATTGTTTCTTGAATTCGGAGGATTAATGTGCATGGTGGTTGTTACCATAAATATTAACTTAAATGTACATGTGCGTGTATATATTAGGGCTTTTTGGCTTATCACAGTATTTAATTGATTCGACTAAGTTGCCACCAAGGTCTCCGCACAAGAGAGATAGGTTTTTGGCACAGGACGCTAAAAACTCCCAATCAAACATTTCCGATTTCGTTCTTTTATCCATTAACATCCACAAAATCGTGACAAATTGAAATAACTATGTAATAAAGTTAACTTTCCCTTTAAATCTTACTGTATTAGATCATGTTCGTTTATTCCATGTACTTGATCATCAAAAAATTATCGATAGAAAAATCAAATCTCATAATTTAGAGAGATTCTTACAGGGCATGTCATTTCTGGTCTATCTTGCTGGTAATAGTCTACTGCTGTGGCCTTGGTGATTATTATCACTTATATATGTGAAGGATTCTTATAGAAGGCGAATATCTCTTTTTCATAAAACAAGCAGATGCTAGGCGCAAGTAACCAAGACTGGTGGCTCTGTAAAATGTCTTCTGCATTCATGGAACATACAAAGCACTTACCAAATGCCACGAAAATAACAGCCAATTTGCCTGGAGAGTCGGAATGATCCTTGGCTTCACTAAAGAAGTTGATGAAGCTTGGCAGCAGTACTAAAGTATCCATCGTTGTCTCCAAGAACATATACAGCTGACAAGGCCAAATTCAAGTCATGAAATACCAATCTCAATGATGGAAAAGAGGAACCATATTGCACATCATAGAAATATTAGTTAAACTGAGGAGAAGTTATTGTCTTGCTCATATTTCCTTCTGGTTTGTAATTGATTAGTTAAACTGAGTTATGCTTATATGTGATGTTTTCTGCATTAGCATATGAATTGAACTTATACAAATTGATTGTTGTGCTTGAAATTGTACTGGACCTTGAGCCACTTGGAAAATTACGCCTAATGGTTTCGGGTAAATGCATTTGTAAAGTTGTATGTTAACTTCATACTTAACTAGATGTATATTCTGGATGCAGGAATGCTAATTGGTCAACTTTTAGTGCAAATAATGGGGGGATTAATAGGTTGCCTCCTCTACATTCTCTCTCTCTAGCTGGTGTCGTGTTTGCCGTGTGTGATAACTGAAGTGGTGTTGTATTTGCTGTGTGTGAGGATTGAGGAGAGAGAGAGGAGAGAAACTAAGAGCCGGTAGCTTAGTCACGCCTGACCCTCGGCTGACGATTTTTGGCTGGCATCATCGTCTTGACAATTTCGCTTTCTTAGTGTCTGCATATCCTGGGTATGCATGCACTAGGAAATGGAGATCATTAGAGTGAGGATGTCAGCTGGAGGTCGGGGGTTAGGCGTGGTTGAGCTGCTGGCTCTCAGTCTCTCCCTTTCTCCTTTAGTCTTCACACAGCAAATACGACATCACCTCAATCCTCACACATAGCAAATACGACATCAGCGAGAGAGAGAGAGAGAGAGAGAGAGAGAGAGAGACAAATACGACATCACCTCAATCCTCACACATAGCAAATACGACATCACCGAGAGAGAGAGAGAGAGAGAGAGAGAGAGAAGAAGTGTGTTCGTACAGATTCCGAACATAGAGATCGTCATCCAAAGATTTCATCCTCCGCCACCCGCTGCTCCTCTTCCTCTTCCCTTTTTTTTTTATTTGTTATTATTTTATTTAAATGGGAGGTGTGTCGTTGAATTTTGTCTCTTTTTTAATTTATCCAATCAAAGAGGATGTTGACCTTCTCACGAGTCCCCCACCTTGTGCGCCCCCAGACATGATATCTAAATAACATTTTTAACTAAAATCATTTATTCTTATTTTTCTTATATTCTTCTTATTCTCCTTCTTTTTTGGGTTGAAATTATTCTTGAATTCGAAAGATTAATGTGTATGATGGTTGTTCTCATAAATATTAACTTAGAAAAGTATGTATATGTGTGCGCGCGTGTCATATATATATATATATATATATATAAATTAGAGTTTTCAGGCTTCTCACATTACTTAATTGATTTGACGAGTTGCGACGAGTTGCAATCGATATCTCAACACAATGAGGATGGAAAATTTCGTTCTTTTATCCATTGTCATCCACAAAACCGTAACAAATTGAAATAATTGTCTAATGAAGTTAACATCTCATTTAAATCTTACTCTATTAGATCATGTTCATTTATTTCAAGCACTTGATTACCAAGAATTTATCGATGGAAAAATCGAATCTCATAAATTAGAGACTCTTAAGAATATTGAAACAATCATTGCCATATTTAGAATAAGGAAATGCTAATTGTCAGAATAGGTTTAAGTGGACGAGGTTGCGCGGGTTTTGATTTGGGATGGGATTGGACTAGAGAGCGAGTTTCAGGAGAGGTTCAGAGAGACGAGTGAGGTGGCATTGAAGAGTTTCGGGAGGGGCGGGGATGTAGGAGAGTTTCGGGAATAAAATGATAAGTGATAAGAGGTTTTGGTACTAAATACTCGATCAACTTCTGTGGATTTTTATCTTCCTATATAATTAATAATTCACGCTGAACCACCCATCTGGGTGGCGTCGTTGGCGGCGAGCTTCTCCTCCTAACGCAAGGGGAGGAGTTCGATTTCCGGACGTTGCATTGGGCGCCTTACCCGCTTCACGGGGGGTGGTGGTTCCCTCTGTGGGCTCTAGGGTTTGCCTGCCGACTGTTGGCTATATGCGTTTCCTTGGGTCAAAAAAAAAAAATTCACACTGAATTATTTTAGAGGGAGCGAGTTCTTTACATATATATTTATGAAGAGCTTTGGTTGCTATTTTTCCTTGGAGTCAATGTATCCACGCGGTGGGAGGAGATGGTGTGCATGCGATTCGATGTGGAAGCCATGAGGGAGCAGCTATTGGCACGTGGGAGAGACCAAAAGGAAGTGAGAGTAGGGTGAGGAAGTCGGAAAGGCTTTTCTTGCATTATTTTTTCTAGAAAAATATGTGAGATAGATGATGGCGGGGAATTTTCCTCCGAGGGCAATTGGGGAATGTTCTTTGTTTTCTTTTTCCTTTTTTGCTTCTTGGGGAGATTAATTAAAATAAATTACTGTTGACTTGGCTGACGATCACCAATTTCTTGTATTAGTATTTGTTAATTATCAAAACAACTAAACCTCCACGTGGCTAAGACATGATGAAACGTTTTACGGACATCACCAGTCAATACTCCTTAGCCTCATGTTGGTCAAAGCACATTGGCATTAGGTCGAATGAGAAAACGTAGAATTTTGCCATAACACATATAAGATGCTAGTTAGATTTCTGTCGAACGACACTAGACCGAATTTTCTGTTATTTTTGTATCATGTGTGCGTAATTAAAACCTCGAGATTTTTACGACAACTGAGAGTCGCCAATGTGTCGAAGATGTATATTGTGGCTCGAAAATAATCGATCACGGGTCAATTGCATTAAAAATTCCTAAAAGCTACCTAGTAAATTGGGATGCGCTAAAATCACGTCGAATTGAAATTAACCGCAAAATTGAGCTTGATTTCGAAAATTGAAAGTTTGGTCGTGTTATGATTCATTTTAGGAATGTCAACTCACTTTCTGAAAAATTTTCGGAGATTCTGAGATTTTTACTAAAAATCAATTCGGAAAACGAACGAAAATTCGGTTTAGCTCTTTTGAAAGGAATTTTGATTTTTAAACTGAACTATTGGTTGTTGGGAACTTATAGAAATGTGTGGGCTTTTTCTTCGATAAAATTGGACTTCGAATTTAAGAATTTGAGGATGAAATTGAAGTCAAAGTTGAGTAAATTCGGATCAAGAGAGGAGGGCTGCATTTTGGCTTCAAAATTGGATAAATTGTGGATTTTTATTACAAGAAAGTATTAGGAGGAAACATTGGGATATGTATGCATAAAGATATAGGGGACAAGCATTAAATTGAATGGATAAAATGCTTGACTTTTGGTTCCAGACGTGGCTTCCTCAGCACGTCCAACCACCGCCTCTCCCTCCTTCGGCTTCTCTCTCAATCTTTTCTCTTCTCTTTTTATTTCATTTTTGTTCCTCTTCCCTTCGAGCAAACCGAAGCATCCACACGTTCTTCCCTCACCCCACCGCCACCTGCACCAGCACGTTCACCCCACCATCTTTTTGGTTTCTTACCATTTTGGTGACTGGATTTGTCAACCGCTGAACAAGCCGCCTCTCCACACGTCTTCTTCTCTTCGTGCGTCCCACGACTAGCAGCGGTTAAGCTGCTTCCTTCCACCGAAGCATCACCGGGTCTTCTCTTCATACGGCCACGAAGACATCTTGCTTTGATTGGTGACCGCCAGTTCGCCCGTGCAGTCTCCTAGAAGCCAAGCTCTGTTGCCGCGGCCTGCTTGTCCAGCTTTCGTTTTCAGATCGAACTCAGCTTTGCTGAACCATTGTGAGCTTGTTTCAGCCTGGTCCGAGCTCCGTTGGCCTCGCCGTGAGCTTAGGTATCAGCTGCCGTTGCCGTGAGCCGATTTTTGTGCTAATCGGTGAGTTGCATTCTAATCCTTAATTAGTGGGCTAATGACGTTTAGAGGTGTGTTAGTTAGCTAATTGGTGGATTAATTAGGTTAATTAGGCTTAGAATGGCTTATTTAGATTAAGTATATAGTTAGTATTTAGTTAGTGTAATTAGTTTAGTTAGGTGGATTAGTTAGGAATTAGTTAGTTTATTTAGTTAGTGTACTTAGATTAAATTAAATAGGATGGTTAGATTTAATTGTTAGTTAGATTTTTTAGTTTAGTTAAATTAGGTTAATTCAATTAAATGCTTTAAATTTATTTATTTTGTAATTTATTTAATTTTTGGTAATTTATTTATTTATTAATTATTTTTCGAAAATTAGATCGGGATAGCCAGTGATCGGAATTTTGTGCTGATTGCAATGGCGTGTTCAGTTTCTACAATTGGATGTTAATTTGTGAAAATTGTGTGTTGATTTGGAATTTTGAGTATTTAATTCCAAAATTTGTTAAATTCATTATTTATTCGTAAATCCCGGGTGTCGAGTTTTAACACAAAAATGGTTTTATATACTATATAAACCGGTGGGATTTTAAATTGGAGGATATCAATTTTTCTAGTGTGAATTGACCGTATATCCACACACAAGTATTTTACTGTGTATTTCTAATACAAAGAAAATAGGCTAGGTTAACCATTTTAATTAAGGCATGTGAGTGCAATGCATAGTGTTGTAGGTCGAGATTGATTGGTCGTATGTTGGTTAAGAGAAACCGTCCTGGGCTGTTAAGCTGAACGTTACCCATTTATTGGGACTCGGGTCGTAGTAGATTTTAGACCTACATCCCTTCGGGGAAGCCGTCTAATTAAGAGAAGTCGCTGTACTCAAAGGAGGTGAGATGACGACTGGTAATGCCAGAAGACCACCAAATTTAGAGTTGGCCGGACCCTTAAGGGGTGTAATTAACAATTGAAACGCATGATTGTTGAGTTGATGAGGTGTTTCGGTTGTTATGTGCCCTTATTATATGCATTGCGATATGAACTGTACTAACGTGCAGGAAGGAAACTGAGCTGAGGTATGTCCTCTATGCCAATTGAGTGATTATGTGGTTAGGACACTTCTAGGTGTATTTTCCTCCTAATCGGGGCTTAGACTGTGAACTCGCTGAGATTTATATCTCACCCCGTCGTGGGCTTAAAATTTTTAGGGCTATAGAGGGAGAACCTGGAGCTGAGCTAAGGTGAGCTGAAGAGTAGATCAGATAGGACATCCTCTTTTTGAGAACTATTATTTTGGTTATAGACTTGTGTAAATGACTCAGTATATTTATAAAAGTGTGGTTTGTTTGTGAATGTGATGTTATGCCTTTCTATCCCGAGATGATTATTGTCAGGGGAATTATTTTTACTTTCGCATGTGTAATCAAATGAAAGGGTCAACGACTCATCTTGGGGAGTCGCATAATCTTTATCGACGACAGAGGGATGGGCATGCGCTTAAGGATCGAGGTGTGATAGTTGGAGGTGGCTAAATGGGCTTTGGTCGAGCCTCATGGCATTGTACGACGCCCAAACAGTAAGGACTGGTAGGGCGAGCGATGGCTTGGTGAGATAGCGAGGACTCCTCCAATGGCTTGCTGGCATGCTTGGAGCTTGCTGGTTCCTTTGTAGGTTTTTAGAAGCTTTCAAAGCACAATGAAGAAGATAGAAGGAGCTAGCCGACGGCAGGGATAAAAAGGGGGCAAGGGGGGCCACTTTGGCTCTTATCTCATCTTCTTGTCTCCCAAAACTTGGCCCACCACACTAGTTGTGGTCATTAGCCAATCCTCAACCATTCTTAGCCTTCTAGAAGCTTTGTGAAGTGGTTCAAATGTCATGGCAATGGGGGGCTACGAATTTGGCTTGGTCTTACATCAATTGGACACCAAATGCTTCTTAAATCCATCCACTTCAACTTCTATAAATTCCATTATCGAGTCAATAATCAAATTAGTATTTTTTCTCACCAATTGAATAGTCTTGCATCCATATTGTGCTATCAAAAATGGTTCTCTCGACTTTTCCGAACAAAAGCGGTTCTACGACAACTTTTTCCCAAAAAGTCTCGGTTTGCAGAAAAATCTTCAGAGATTGAGTTAACGTTTCTAAAATGACCCGTGACATGACAAAACTTTCAATTTCTAAAATTGAATTCAAATTTGAGGTTAATTTCACTGGCGCGTTTTTAGCATGACCTAGGCTACCGGGTAATCTTCAAAATTTTTTAGTGCAAATGACTCATGGTCGATTTTCTTTGAGCCACAATGAACCCACTCAACACATTGGCGACTCTCGATTGTCGTGAAAATCTCGAGGATTCAAATATAGACATAGGGTACCAAAACGATAGAAAAATCAGTTTAGTGCTGGTCGACGAGAATTTTCCAATTTAGTGGAGTCACTCACGTTTAGCCACACGTCTTAGTTGAACCGACATTTAACTGTGTCGTAATAGTCTCTAAAGATGAGCACAGTCAAGTAGCCGATTCCTATTAGGGAAATCCCTTATGATATTTTGAAGATGATAAAATAAATCAAAGGCTATTAACGTGTTTAATGGTTGAGTAAGAGATTATGCAGATGATAGAACATGTAAAGGCTATTGTCCAAAGTTTATTATGAAGATTTCCAGACTTTTGTGTCAAAGTTTGAAGATTGCTAGACTTTAGTGTCAAAGTTTATTCTATATCAAAAGTTTGCCAACTCTGACAAATTCCAGACTAAATGTAAATGAAGAACCAGAAGATAATTCTATACTAAAACTAAACTTATTCAGACTGTGTGCAGACCTTAAAGTTAAATCTGCTTAGAAGCATAAAATGTTTATACTCAAATTGTAAAGTCTATTGCACTCGGACTCTACTTCGGACAAAACACTCTCGGACTTTACATCGAACGTAGCATATTTAGAACGAAGCAGATTCAGAATGAAACAACTTGACATAACGTAATATAAGCCCTAATCATATAATGGCTAATGATCTGGTTTGGATTCTACATTAAGATAGATTTGATTGACTCAATCTAATTGATTAACAATTGAATCTTGAAGACAAGAAGTTTCTTTACGAAGAAGCTTTACTTATGAAAACCAAGATTCTGTTTGTATGGGTGATCGGAATCAATTTAGGATTCTACTTTTGTCACTCAACGACTACCAAATTTTCTAGATATAGATATGTCCAATGGGTAGATTGGAAGACGATCATTGAGATACTGTCCAACGGCTAGTTTGGAAGTGGATGAGTATTTAGGGAGATCAATGACTGATAAGCAAGTAAGAGACGGAGCATAGAATTTATAATTCCAAAGTCTGAGCCAACTTCAATCATACACTTGTCTTTGATGAGCTTAAACGTTTGTGATCGTGAGAGAAATACCAAAAGAGTGACTTAGTGAGATAGTGCGATTTACTACTAAGTGTTTGCATTCAAAGTTGTAATCTCTTGTTGATTACATAGTGGAATCTAGCCAAGAAGGCTGTTAGCGTGGAAGAGTGGACGTAGGCTTGGATTAAACTGAACCACTATAAACCTTGTGTTCTTATTCTCTTTCCTGAATCTCTTTACTTTGTTCATAGTTCTATTTAACTACTAAAGTCTGATCTTGCTCAAAGTCTACTGCTCTTCAGATTTAGTTTGCAAAGTCTGTTGTTATTCAGACTCACGTTAAAAGTAAAGATTTTCACTGTATTTTGCATAATATGTTTTTACACCTATTCACCCCCTCTAGGTGTTTATACTAGTACTTTTAATTTCTGGTTGAATTCTCAAGTTTATTGTATTAAAATTTCTTAATAGCTTCTTCAGTATCTAATTATCTCGAGAGTGATCAGCTCTGAGAATAGCCTTAAAGGTGCTTCAATGAAATGTCTGATTTATTTAATTGAAAGCAGAAGTGAAAAATTTAAGATGTCACAAGGGGAGTGTGTGTCTCAAGTTCTGACACAGTGGGGCCCGGACGACACGTGTCGTCCAGTGAATAGACTAGGAGGTTGACACGCTAGAATCTCGGTTCTAGCCAATATTTTCTCGAAGAGATTGCCAAGCCACTGATAAAACTCTCTTGCCACCCACCATAGATTTTGTCGCCATTCATTCGTCATCTTTTCGAGCACGAGAAAGTTTGCTGTTGTCAACGACCATGCACATGGCTGCCTCAATGATTTCCTGCCACGTGGCGGTCATCGGCATCGGAGCCGCCGGCCTCATTGCTGCTCGTGAGCTCTGCCATGAGGGCCATAGGGTCGCCGTCTTCGAGCAGGAGCCCCGTGCCGACGGCACTTGGGTCTACACGCACGCCACCGAGCTGGACCCACTCGGGATCGACCCGTCCCGACTTGTGATCCACTTGAGCCTCTACAAGTCCCTATGCACCAACCTGCCCCATGAGGTGATGGGGTTCGGGGACTACTCGTTCTTGCCAAGGGCGGACTGGTCGGGCAACCCAAGGAGGTGCTGGCGTACCTGGAGGATTTCGGGAGGGAGTTCGAGCTTGAAGAAATGGTGAGGTTCAAGGAGGAGATTGTTGGGGTCGGGATGGCGGAGGAGGGTGGAAAGTGGAAGGTGATGTGCATGATGAGGAATAGCGGTGGCGGTGGCGGCAATGGAGAAGAGGAAGTTTTTGATGTAGTAGTTGTCTGTAATGGGCACTACACAGAGCCCCGAATCACCGAAATCCCCGGTAATGTTTGATCTCATTGGATATGTAGAGTATATAATTTGCAGTTAGTTTGAATTTCAATAAGTTCAATTGGATTCAGCAGGCTACAGAAAGATTTGAGTTTTACGGTACTTTTCCTGTTTCTGTTGTTGCGTCCTTATTGTGGTGTTGGCCATGCTTTGCACATAGCATGTTTGATTTGAGTTGCCATGGATTATGTTCGGCAACAGAAATGGAATGGTTGATGGGATTTGTCGCGCTTTTGGAGGTCTGCTAGCGCCGGTTAGCTTTGGTTCGACTGGAACGAGTCTTCAATTTGCTCTGCTTTGTCGAGCCGTGTCTATTTGGACGAGGAGGATGTCAGACTCTCACTTACACTATTGCAAAATTCTTCTTCTATGAAGATTCTTGAACTCTATTCATCTAAGAAATTGCTGTGACTATCTATGAACATGTTTGCAAAGTTTTCTTTTTATTGATATTTGGATTAGAAGCTATCGAAAAGAACCAAGAATCGGATGGAAAAAGCACTTCTTTTATATAATATGACCAGTTCCTGAATGTCTAGACGAATCAGGGATAGAGTCTTAATCCATACAAAAGCAAATAGAGGTGTAATCAAGTGAATTGGTTTCCTGTACGAATTTGCCTTTTTTCGCTTCAGCATCTGTTGCTGCTGGTCTGATGTTCTTACAATTAGCAAATTCGAAGTTAACAGCAATCAAAAGTCCAAAGTGTAAACATTTTTGACTCATCAAATTTTTGCCTGTCTGGATTCTCTGGAGTCTGCATTTGATCTCCTTGTATATAGAGACCAGTGAAGTACAGCAAATTAAAGAAAGTTCTCTAATTGTGCTCCGTATCACTAATGTGAGATAATAACTGAGTGTGCGAAACATTGGTTGCATATTCTTGTCATCTCTTAGCAAGGATATATGATCGACTTGTGGTATATTATGCCTAACCATAGAGAGATTGGCCCCATAGAGGGCCTTGTTCTCGAAGGAGTCATGTTGCTTCTGTTGCACTGTCAAAAGAAATGAGCAAATTTTGATTAGGCCACAATATATATCGCGTCTACTATTTGTTGGAGAAAACTTCTTTATTTGTTTTGAAGTTGACAAAACGTTTCCTTCCATCAAAATCTGAAGATCGCCAGACTCAAGACTTAAAGTATGCCCTCATTGATAGTTTCTAGACCGACGAAGAAATTTTATTCAGATGCAAGTTTATCTTTAAGGATTTGATCTGTTTTGGTTGAAGATTATCTCATGGCTGGAGATAGCATCTAAAGATCTATTATTCGTATTGCAAATAATTTGAGTAATTCGGATCCATTGATTGGCAAAGTATACTTGGAAGGTTCTATTTATGGAAACCTAGATCCTGATTGTATGGGCGAGTGGGATTGGTGGGTTATCTTCACATTCCTTAAGTAACTCGAGATCTCTCTAATTGATTCTGTTCAACGGGTAGATTAGAAGAACTCCTTTGAAAAGTGTCAACGGTTATGAAGGCATTGAGGAGTATATAAGGAGGATGCTCTAGTTATTCGAGTGTGTGCGTGATAGATAAATTCCAAAGTTTGAAGCTCCTTGTTCTTTGCTGATTTACTTGTTGAGCGAAAATTTGTACTTAAAAGAGAGTTTAGACATTTGTGAGACTTTGAGAAAGTGTAGCAAAGTTTCTATACTATGGAATCAAAGACGTGACACTATAACGACTTTTTTGATTCATAGTGAAATCTAGTCGGTGGACTGTCAGTGCGGGAGAGTGTACGTAGGCTTGGATTAAGCCGAACCACTATAAATCGTAGCGTTTTCAATTCTTTTTCTCTTATCTCTTTACTTAGTTCATAGTCTTATATATATCATTACAGATATTCTATATCTTAAGTCTTCCATTGTTATTGAATTGAGTTGCTGAGTTTTATAAAATTCATTTTTACATCTATTCACCCTATCTAGGTGTTCATACTAGCTCTATCATTTGGTATTAGAGCTTGTGTACTCATTTAAATTGAAGTGTTTTTACTTCAGAGTTAAAGATGGATGGTTAGTATGTTGGCTCCGGGTTTGGTTGAAGGGCAAAGCAACACCAGACCACCTTACTTCGATGGAAATGAATACTTTATATGGAAAAACAAGATGAAAGCTTTTCTAAGATCGAAAGATCCCCTAGAATGGGATGTGGTAAATAAAGGAATCATTCCTAAAACTATAACAGTCTCAGAAAGGGGAAAAAAAGCTATTGAGGTTAGCGAAATGACTCAAGAAGAGATAACTAAGAGACAAGCTCTTGATGCAAAAGCAATTTATTCCTTATATTGTGCATTATCTCTTATTGAATATAACATAATATCTTATTGTAAAACATCTAAAGAAGTTTGGGATATGCTGCATAATATCCATGAATGAACCAATCGAGTGAAAGAAACCAGAATCAATATTCTGCTTGATCAATATGAAGCCCTTAAAATGAAGCCGGGAGAATTTATCATTGACATGTTTAGTCGTTTTACAGAAATTGTGAATGGTCTTGAGTATCAAGGTCAACCGATCTCAGGACCCATGAATGTTAACAAATTGTTGTGTGGGCTTTCCAAAGATTGGAATCACGTAAAAACATCAATAAGGGAGACACAAAGGATCATGCCACTCTCTGTTGATGAATTGGTTAGCACTCTCCAGTCTTATGAAGTGGAGCAAATCAACAAAGATGAATATCCCAAAGGTAAAAAATCTATTGCTTTAAAATCTAATGATGATTATGATATTATAGATTTTGAAGATTATATGGACGATGAAGAGCTTACCCTCATGATAAGAAGATTCAGAAAACTGAACAAGAAGGGAAGAAGATTCAATTAGAAGAAACAAAGCTCTCAAAAATTTCAAAACAAATTAGCTGAGGACGATGAATCCAATAAAGATGTGATTTGTTTTGAATGCAAGAAAAATGGACACATTAAACCCAACTATCCCTTGGTGAAGAAAAAGAAAGGAAAAGCTAAGAAATACAGAAAGGCACTCAAAGCAGAGACTTGGAGTGATACCGAATGCGAAGAAAGTGATGATGATTATGTTAATATTTGTTTAATGGCAAAATCAAAATTAGATTCAAACTCAAAGAAAGATGCAAACTCAAACTCAGATAATGAAATTGAGGTAAGCAATTTTCAAATTCATATTAAGATCTCGAAATATATTGATGAACTGTGTCTTAGTCTTTAAACCTCTCTTAAGAGGATTTCCGAGCTAAAAAGGGAAAATTCTACACTGAAGCAACATGAAATTTTATGGAAATAAAAGTTTGAAAATCTAGATAAAAGTTTTATTACTTTAAAAGAAAATGCAGAATCTCTTTCAAAAGAAAACATACTTTTGAAAAATGATATTTCAAACATTTCAAAAAAGGTTTTCCATGGGATTTGAAAAATTGGAAAAGATTCTTTCAGTACAAATGCCTTATTTTAACAAATCAGACTTGGGAATGACAAATGAAACTATTCCTTTAATTGATTTTCCAAAAGTAAATGAAAGAATCAAACAAAGACCTAGAAAAGCCTTCTATAGAAATCATTTTCAAAAATTCTTTGTAAAACTTGTTGGTTGAAGTCCTCTTAGATGTTCTAAGTGTAATAGCTCAGAACACTTTGAAAAATAATGTCCTATGGTTTGGAAGGCTGTTAAGAAGGATTGGACAAAGACCGTATATTGCACTAACTTTACTGGACCCAAGAAAGTGTGGGTATCAAAAAAAGCTTGAGTTTCTTTTTTAAATGTAGGTCACTATTAAGAAAATGGTCAAATGGTATTTGGACAGTGGATGTTCAAGGCATATGACTGGAGATTCAAATTGTTTTATTAAACTTAAGCAAGTAATTGGGGGAAAAGTTTCCTTTGGCAGAAACAGCAAGGGAATAATAATTGGATGTGGAACTGTAAAGATATGAAGTCTCACAATCAACAATGTCTCCTTAGTGGAAGGACTCAACTACAACCTGCTTAGCATTAGCTAATTGTGTGACACTGAATTTAAGATCAATTTTCAAGAAGGAATATATTCAAACATTAGTAAAGATCTTTTACAATCTTTTACTTGGACGAAGACATAGAAATATCTATCTTTTGGATATCAATCCAAAAAGATATCAATGTCTAATTTCAATTCAAGATGAAGAAAATCTCTAGCATCAAAAGGTTGGCCATATAAACATGAAGCAAATTGCAAAGATTTCTTCAGAGAAACTTGTTCGTGGACTACCCGACCTCAAGTGCCAAAAATCTAAGTTATGCACACTATGTGTATTGGGAAAACATGTTAGAAGTTCTTTCAAACCAATAAATCAATTTTTCACTAATCATGTACTGCAACTCCTACATATGGATCTCTTCGGACCAACTAGGACTCAGTGCATTGGTGGAAAGAAGTATTGCCTAGTAATAATGGATGATTATTCACAATTTACCTGAGTATACTTTCTGGTAAGTAAGTCTAAAACCTTCTCTTATTTTACTAAATTTGCCAAAAAGGTTTAGAATGAGAAATGGTATGTTATTTCAAGCATACAAACAAACCATGGAGGTGAGTTTGAAAATCAAGACTTTGTTAAATTCTATAATAAATCTGGTTTTCAACATGTGTTCTCCTCTTCATACACTCCAGAATATAATGGAGTTGTGGAAATGAAGAATATATTGTTGCAAGAAATGGCTAGAACATTTTTAATTGAAAGTAACATTTATACAGCATGTTATATTATTAATAGAGTCTTCTTAAGGTCTATTATAGAGAAAACCCTTTATGAGTTATTCAAAGGAAAGAAGCCAATTGTTTCTAATTTTCATGTGTTTAGTTGCAAATATTTTATTTTGAAAAATGCAAATGATCGAATTGGTAACTTTGAAGAAAAATCAGACGAAAGAATTTTCCTTGGATATTCAACCACCAGCAAAGCTTATAGAGTATACAACAAAATGAGTCAATCTGTGGAAGAATCAATGAATGTCAAATTTCAAGACTCTTTACAAAATCAATCGATTCAGACTCAACTTGAAGAATCATAACCTGTTCCAGACTCTACAAAGTCTAAATCCCTTGAAGAAGCTTAGACTACTGAAGAGCAACAAAGAACAAATATTGAAGAATCAATTGGTGAAGAAGTTTAGCAATCTATCAAACCAACTAGCAACTGGAAGCACAAGTCTAGTCATTTCAAAGAACTCATCATTGGTAACATTGATGAGGGAATTCACACTAGATCCAAAAGGCATCAAGAGTCTAGTGCTGTAGCTCTTATTTTTGAAATAGAACCTAAGAGTATAGAAGAAGCTTTAACTGATGAAAGCTGAATCGAAGTCATGTAAGAAGAGCTCAGGCAGTTCAATGTTAACGATGTTTGGGAATTAACTCATAAACCAAAAGGTAAATTTGTTATTGGAGCTAAATGGGTTTTTAGGAACAAGATGGACGAGAAAGGAAAAGTTATAAGGAACAAAGTAAGACTCGTAACCAAATGATATACGCAAGAAGAATGGATAAACTATGATGAAACTTACGCACTAGTAGCAATGTTAGAAGTAATTAGATTACTACTTACTTTTGCTTGTTATAAGAATTTCAGGTTATTCCAAATGGACATCAAAAGCGCATTCTTGAATGGATTTATCTATGAAGAAGTCTATGTGAACAACCTCCCGATTTTGAAGACCCAAGGAAATCAGACTCTATATTTAGATTGAAAAGTGCGCTATATGGTTTAAAGTAAGCACATCGAGTTTGGTATGACAGGTTAAGTAAGGGGGTGTATGATAACCAAAATTTTTGTTCCAAAAATAATTTTTCTATTCCAAATCTGTTTCTAGAATAGAAACCTGTTTGATAAACCTACTCAGTTTTTCTATTTCTGGAATAGATTTCTATTCCAGAAATTGATTTGGAAGAGAAATCAGAAGTAGAAATTTTCTACTTCTGATTTCTGGAAGAGAAGTCAAAAATAATTTCTCTCACTAAACTTTAATTTCGGTGAGTCCTCCCTCATCTCCTCTATGTCTCTACCTCCTCCTCCTCCTCCTCCGCCTCTCCTCATTTTATTAAAAATAAAAATAAATAAACATAAAAATAAATTTATTTAAAATAAATAAATTATTTTATTTATCATTTTATTTTTAGTTTATTAAAAATAAATTTAATAAAATTATTAAAAATAAATTTAATAAAATTATTAAAAATAATTTATTTATGATAAATAAAAATAATTTATTTTTATTTGCACATTGAGTGTTTTGCCAAATAAATTTACTTTTATTTTTTATTTTTATTCATTTTAAAATAAATTTATTCACAAAATAAAATAAAATAGAATAAATAAAATAAATAAATTCATTTTTAATGATATTTTAATTTTAAAATAAAATGATATTTTTATTTTATTTTTATGATTTATTTTATTTTATTTTATTCTTTATTTTTTTGATTTATTTATTTATTTATGATTTATTTTTTGTTACTAAATCATTTTTATTTTTATTTTTTATATTAAAGGTCATCAATCGTCAATCCGCGTCAGTCCGAAAGGAAGAAATTTTGTGTCGTTAACAAATGAATTTCTATTTTTAAAGTAGAAATTTTGTATCGTTATCAAACTAGTTATTTTTATTTAGAAACTCTTTTAGAAATAGAAAAGAAAAATCTATTTCTGTTTTAGAAATTATTTCTATAACGGAATGATTGTCATGCGCACCTTAAATTTTCAATTCAAAGTGGTTTTGTTAAAGGTAAAGTAAATACTATTCTTTTTATTAAAAGGGATGGTAAAAAATGTTACTTGTTCAAATTTATGTTGATGATATAATATTTGGATCATGTAACGAAAATCTATGCAAGAACTTTTCTAAGTCTATGTGGGAAGAATTTGAGATGAGCATGATGGGTGAATTATCCCTCTTTCTTGGACTACAAGTAAAGCAATTAGAGGAAGGGATTTTTATTCACCAAGAAAAATATGTTAAAGAACTTATTAAAAAGTTCGGTTTGGAGAATTGCAAAAAGACTGATATACCAATGTCAAGTTCTTTGAAGATGGACAAAGATGAAGGAGGAAAGAAAGTTGACCAAAAGTTGTACAAGAGTATCATTGGTTCACTTCTTTATCTTACTGCTTCTAAACCTGACATTTTGTTTAGTATTTGCATGTGTGCCAGATTTCAATTAGATCCAAAAGAGTCTCATTTAAGTGCCGCGAAACGCATCATCAAATACATTGCAACAACCTGGAAGATAGGTCTATGGTATCCTAAAGAGGGAGACTTTACTTTCCTTGGATATTCAGACACAGATCTAGCAAGTTGCCGAGTTGAAAGAAAAAGTATATTCGGTACTTGTCAATTGCTTGGTAATAGGACAGTATCGTGGTTTTCAAGAAAGCAAAGTACTGTAGTTCTTTCAATAGCAGAAGCAGAATATGTGTCTCTTGGAAGTTCACAAATCTTGTGGATAAAACAACAATTAAGAGACTTTGGAATCAAAGATTCATGCACTAAGATTAGATGTGATAACACCAGCGAAATTAATCTCACCAAGAATCTAATCTTTCACTCAAGAGCAAAGTATATAGAGATTCGACATTATTTTATTAGAGACCATGTTCAAAGTGGAGAAGTCATGATCTAATTTATTGACTCAAAGAATCAACTGGCAGATATATTTACAAAGCCACTGGAGAAAGGTTTATTTGAGTTTATTCGCACCAGACTGAACATTATATCACTTACCTAGTAGAGTCTGGATGTGCACAAGACTTAAAAGGTAAAGTTTGAATGTGTTCAGACTCAGAGTTACAACGGTAAGTTATTTCTAAATTTGAAAAGGTACGATTATTTATTGCTAATTGATGGAAACCATCTTTCCAAGTTTCCTTTATTTTTTCAAAAAAGGTAGTTATTAATTTTGAAAAGACAGTTAGTTTCGAAAATGGAAGTTATCCTTTTCAAAAAGGTATATTTATTTTCCTTTTATGACGTTTCGTTTACCTTGCTTCACTTGTTTTATATACTGCCGAGACTTGTCTTCTTTGTTTTTGCACTGAAACTCTATAATACAAAATTCCTATTTGCCTTCACTTTCATTCTCGATTTGTCAAACACTTATCTCCTTTTTCGAGCAAGTGGTGAATTCCTCCCTTGAAGCGACAATGTCTTCGAGAAAGTTTTCAAGGATTGCAAGCAAGGGACCATGATCTATGCCTGAGGGTCCTACCCATTTTGACTTAATTGAGGAAGAAGATTCTTCTCCACCATTGCGTTCGAGTCAGCAACAACCTTCTCAATAGCGTCAACCTTCTCCACTGACTCATCTCGAAGAAGAAGTCATAGAGGATGCTAAACCTGTAAGAACTCTAACTCCCAAGGTTGCTTGTAAGCTCTACTCTAATATGAAGAAAGGAGGTACGCCAATGTCCTTAATCGATGACTTCTTAAAAGATAGAGGATTCAAGAATGAAACCTTGGTTTTGAGAGATTTGGAAAAATTGGGAGTTGTAGAGAAAGGAACAGTTGATAGAATGTTTGAGAAGATACCGAGTGATCTATTCTATGGCTCTACACATCAACCTCAGGACAACGATGAATGGTTGTTTGCTCATTTTCAGCCTAGATCAGGTGCGGCTGCAAACGTTAGTAATGGCTCTAATCTGTTTAGATCAAAGGGGCACAAGAAGGTTTATTCGGAACTTCTGAAGAGAGGGATTATGAACCCTAGAATTGTTGATTTTGACTTTCTTGATTCGATAAAGGTTAATCTTCGTGAGAAGTTTGCTTTACTGCAACTAGAACGGTTTTGTTCTGAAACTACTCCTGCTTTTCTAGAACTCACCGCATACTTTTATTCGAACTTGTCCTTCTTGAATGCAAACAGTTTTCTTTTCACTGTAAATGACAAAGAGTTTTTGGTGGATACAAACACATTGGCTGATATAATTTGGGTAGAAAGATCGAGTTTTCAACCAATTAATGTGTCTATTGCACATGCTATTCTGTCATTGGTAAGAGAAGTATGTTGATGGCAAAATTTTTTATTCAAGGATGAGTGGTTCTAACATTTTGTTACACAAGATTGTGATAAATTGCATTCGTCTTAAATCAACATCCAAGACAGATGTTTCTTGATCAGAAACTAAGTTAATGTATGCTATCAACTCTGGATATAAATTCTCTTTGCCTCACACCATATTGTTTCATATGTATTGCACTGTTGAAAAAGATAAGGAACAACTTCCTTATTTTGCTCTTATCTTGAAGCTCTTTCGGCACTTTAAAATTCACATTTCTGCACTATTATGCTTGACAACCATTGCTCCTATGGTGATTGGATTCAAAATGGTGACAAAGATGAGATTGAAAGAGTTGAACAAAGTGTTGGAGCATGTGAAGGAAAAGTCTCCCACAAAAGCAAAACATGACTCTGCTGCTGTGAAGAGAAAATGCAAGAAGCCCACGGTTGCTCCTGTGAAGAAGAAGAAAAGAACTCTCATTTTGCATGATAAGGAAGATGAGGATGAATTGACCATAACAGCCTTGAGAAACTTAAAGAGTTTTGTAAGCTTTCATGAGACAAGGGAAGAGTCAGAAGAAGAGGAAAGAGAGAGAGGAGTCTCACAAGAAGGAAGGAGAGAATCAGAAGAAGCAGAAGAAGAATAAGAAGAAGAAGAAGAAGAAGAAGAAGAAGAAGAAGAAGAAGAAGAGAAGAGGAAGAAGAAGAGAGAGGAGAAGAGGAGGAAGAAGAGAGAGAAGGAGAACAAGATCAAGGTCAAGATGACTCTCTCGAGCCAACCTTGGCTATCTCTCTGTCTAGTGGGTCTGCAGATGAGGAAACCTCACCTACTCCACTTAAGGCCATCAAAACAGGGGTAGCTGTTGATCCAAAAGGTATTTCTTAATCTTTTCCTGCAAGTGATGTGAGTTGTTCTACAACAGATCTTGAGGATGTGTATGCCTCGCACAATTCAGAAGATAGTCATGTTGGACAATCTGCTGAAGATCCATCGATTCTCAAAATCCCGATCCTTAACTCAGCTGGTCCTAGTAATGCATCTACTCAAACAACAGATTTTCAAGATTGATGGAAGTTCTTTTGGACGTCAGAAAGCACCAATATGCCATGGGATTCGAGATGTAGGATCTCAAGAATGCTTTTAAGGCCACTTCAGTATCATTGCATGAACAATTGAACGCCTTGAAGCTTCAAGTTCAATCTTTGCAGGGTGAAGATTTTCCATTACTGAAGCAGAGTTTTGATAGGCTTAAGAAGACAATGCATTCTATGGGAGAATTCACACTAGTTTGCCTGCCCAAACAGCCTTGATTTTAACTCCATTCTCTATCCATCTCTTTAGTTTATTTTCCACTTTTTACTGTTGATGAAAAGGGGGAGAGGTTTTACACAGATTTGATTGACTCTATCCTTTTAACTTTCTGTTTTGGGACTTGGGACTTATTTTAACTTTTGGTTGGTGTGGTTTTGATTAAGATTGGGTTAGGACTGATGATGCTTGCAACTTAAGCTATTATTGATTACATTAAAAATAGTTGTGTTTACAGGACTAACTTGTTTTTTGTGGTTGCAAACTGCTACTATCTTTATCGTAATCTCCAATTTTCATCTACAAGAAATATTGATTTGCTTAAGTATTGTTTTACAGGTCAAAGTATCAAAATCTGCATAAAATTTTTGTCACCATAAAAAATTGGGAGATTGTTGGATAAAACTTCCTTATTTGTTTTGAAGTTGACAAAATATTTCTTTCCATCAAAGTCTAAAGACCGCCAGACTCAAGACTTAGGGGATGCATGATAACCAAAATTTTTGTTCCGGACTTGTTTTTGGAAGAGAAATCCGTTTGATAAACCTATTCAATTTTTCTATTTTTGAAATAGATTTCTATTCCAGAAATAAGTTTTGGAAGAGAAATCAGAAATTAAAATTTTCTACTTCTCTATTTATGGAATAGAAATCAAAAATAAAAATTCTTCTCATCGTTCGTCAATCAGTCCTTCATTTGTTGCCGTTGACCACCGTCTGTTGCTCGCTCACCGTTGCTTTGTTTGCGATTGCCGCCGCCGTCGGTTGCTAGAAGGCCCCACTACCGCCGCCACCAGTTGTTAGTCACCCGTTGTCGCTGCCGGTCGTTGGCCGTCCATCCCCGCCGATCACCGGTCCACCACCGCCGCCGCTAGTTGCTGGTTGCCCGCCGTTGCCGCTGGCCATCGGTCGACCATCCCCGCCGATCGCCGGTCCACGCCATCCGAAATGAAGAAATTTTGTATTGTTATCAAACGAATTTCTATTTTTAGAATAGAAATTTTGTGTCGTTATCAAACGGTTACTTTTACTTAAAAACTTTTCTAGAAATATAAATAAAAAAATCTATTTCTATTCCAGAAACTATTTCTAGAACAAAATGGTTGTCATGCACCCCCTTAAAGTTTGCCCTCATTGACAGTTTCTAGATCGACGGACAAATCTTATTTAGATGCAAGTTTATCTTTAAAGATTTGATCGGTTTTGGTTGAAGATTATCTTACGGCTGGATATGGCATCTAAAGATCTATTATTCGTATTGCAAATAATTCGAGTAATTCGGATCCATTGATTGGCGAAGTATACTTGGAAGGTTCTACTTATGGAAACCTAGATCCTGATTGTATGGACGAGCATGATTGGTGGACTATCTTCACATTCCTTAAGTAACTCGAGATCTCTCTAATTAATTTTGTCCAACGGGTAGATTGGAAGAACTCATTTGGAATGTGCCAATAGTTATGAAGGCATGGAAGAGTATATAAGGAGGATGCTCTAGTTATTCGAGTGTGTGCGTGATAGATAAATTCCAAAGTTTGAAACTCCTTGTTCTTTGCTGATTTACTTGTTGAACGAAAATTTGTACTCAAAAGAGAGTTTAGACATTTGTGAGACATTGAGAAAGTGTAGTAAAGTCTCTACACTATGGAATTAATGACGTGACACTGTAACAACTCTTTTGATTCATAGTGAAATGCAGCCGGTGGACTGTCAGTGTGGGAGAGTGGACGTAGGCTTAGATTAAGCCGAACCACTATAAATCATTGTGTTTTCAATTCTCTTTCCCTTATCTTTTTACTTAGTTCATAGTCTTATATATATCATTGCAGATATTCTATATCTTAAGTCTTCCATTGTTATTGAATTAAGTTGCTGAGTTTTATAAAATTCATTTTTATACCTATTCACTCTCCTGTAGGCATTGATACTAGCTCTATCACCATTCTCACTTTGTCATATTGTGTCATAATTAACACAGGTAAGCATATGTCATGATTTTGGCCACTTTTGTGTAGGCATTGATCTGTGGCCAGGGAAGCAATTGCACAGCCACAACTATCGTACACTCGAGCCATTTCAGGATCTAGTACGTTTCAGGTGTCTTCTTCACCTAGTCTTGCAGCGTAGCTTGGCCTGTGTTTACTGTCTAAATATTTCTTTGTATTGCTATCATGCCTACATCTTACAGTCACTTCTGATATTGCTAGTATGAGTACCTAGAGGGGGGTGAATAGGTATACAAAGATTTTTCTTGATAATTTCTGTATACTTGCGCAATACTTAGACAGTTGAAAGATGGTTTGCGTTAAGTAATAATCAACGTAAGACTAAGTGAGGGAAAGAGAGAATTAAACACGTGGTTTATAGTGGTTCGGCTTGATCCAAGCCTACATCCACTCTTCTGCACTGACAGCCAATTCGGCTGGATTCTACTATGAACAAAGAGATGTTACAGTGTTGATCTTCCTTGATTTCTCGGTGTAGATGATCTATCACACTCACTCAAGGTATCACCAAGTACAAACACTCTCTGTGTATACAATTTCGCTCAGACTGTATCGACTAATAATCAAGGTGCTTCAAACTCTGGAATTTCTCTATCGATCACACTCCTTCACAACTAGAACGTCTTCCCTTTTTATACTCCTTTATGCCATCATACCGTTGGCACTTACCAAAGGAATTCCTCCAATCTACCCGTTGGACGGAATCAATCAAGAAGATCATTCGAGCTATAAAAGGAACTCCGACGATAGCCCATCAATCCCGTTCGCCCATACAATCAGGATCTTGGTTTCCAAGAATAGAACATTCCAAGAATACTTCGTCGACCATCGGATCTTCAATTGATCTAGATACAATAAAAAGAATCCGTTATGATTATCCAGCCAAAAATATCTTCTCCAGAGTATAGGATTAAATCCTCAACCATATACTTCGGCTCTGGATTTCCTTCGCCACTGGATCAGAAAGACTGTCAATGAGAATAGTCTTGAGTCTTGAGTCTTGATTCTTGAGTCTTGAATCTTGAGTCTGGTGATCAGAAAGTCTTCAGACTTTAAACTAGACGATCTGCAGATATCCAGACTAGACTGAAAGAAACGTTTTGTCAGCTTCAAAATATTCTGGAACGATTTCTCCAACAGCTTCTATCTATAATAGTTTCGAATATGCTCTTTAATTTGATGTACTTATTATTTGAGCAGTAAATGTCGATGAGGGGTGCATAAAGACTGAAGGGGCTAAGATTTTAAATCATTCATAGTTCGTAATGGGGTGAACTGAGACTGCTTAGAATAAGTAATCTTTCATAAAGTTAACTGCCCCCCTTTTGAGTAATCTGCTCTATTAGAGAGTTGGAACTATCTGGCATTTTTTTTTTGTAGGATATTAAGAAAGATAAGAGATTTTTAATTCTCCCCTCCCCATTTCCTTTTAGTACGTTTCTTTTTCCTGATCAAGATTGTCAAATTGCATGCTTGTAAACAGAATTATTCTTTTGGCTTCTCCACAGGTTGTTGTTCTGATAGGGAGTGCTGCAAGTGCCGTGGACATCTCTTGGGACATTGCCCAGGTTGCCAAAGAAGTTCATGTGACATCTAGATCATATGAAGTCGAAACTCTTCGAATGCAATCCGGCTATGATAATTTGTGGTTTCATCCCATGGTAATATATGGGTTCACTGTCTTTCATCACAATAATCTTATGAAACTCGATCCCTCGAGTAGTCTATTCAATATGTTAATGAAGCGGAACTAAGTGCAGATCGAAAAGGCCCATGAAGATGGTAAAGTCACTTTCCGCGATGGGAGTTCCATAGGCGCCGATATCATTCTACATCGCACCGGGTATTCTTTCACTGATCTCGCTTAAGTTTTGATGCAAAGGCAAACTGATGCTATTGAATATGATGGAAAACAAAGCAATTCATGCTGGTTACATTTCTTGTTCCAGGTACAAATATCATTTCCCTTTTCTTGAGACCAGTGGAATTGTGTCCGTAGATGACAATCGTGTCGGACCATTATACAAGCACGTATTCCCACCGCATTTGGCGCCTTGGCTATCATTTGTAGGATTGCCATGGAAGGTTTGTACCAAGCACCGATCATCCTTGATTCCTTTAGTAGATTTTTCCCAACTCTTTTTCTTAATCTTTGTAAATTATTCTATTTACATTATTTTCCAGGTCGTACCATTTCCCTAGTTTGAGTATCAAAGCAAATGGATAGCCAGTGCTTTGTCCGGTAGAATCGCTCTTCCATCAGAGGAGGAGATGATGTAAAAGATTTTTACTCCAAACTTGAAGCTTTGGGCATACCAAAGCGATACACTCATAATTTAGGCAACTCTCAGGTAAGCATTGCGAACATACATGGAGAAACTTTCCACTTTCAACAGCTGGGACAATTGTTAAAGAATCATGTTTGGACATTGATAAGTCCATTCCATTTTGACTAAGTTTGCACCTTCTTCTCCCTCTTCTTCTATAGTTTGAGTACAATGATTGGCTAGCGGCACAGAGCGGATCTCAGCCGTCTGAAGAATGGAGGAAGAAAATGTATCTGGAGAGTTCTGTGAAGAAGCATGCCCGACCCGAGGCGTACCGTGATGAGGAGGGAGACGAGACATTGATTTCACAAGCGCACGAGGACTTCGCCAAACTCCCTTCGCATCGATGATGTTGTAGTCGTATTCCCTAATAAATAAGGGTGTCCAAAGGAGATCCTTCATCATGGATCCCAATATTCATTTATTCCTCAAGAATAAACAAGTAAGTCCAACGTCGAAAAAGAGTAGAGAAGCGGTTTTAAAGATCACGAATTTTTTCAAAAAATTTATGTATAAAGCCTAAGCGAAGTACGTACGAACAATACCAGTTGAAGTCGAGTAAAAGCTAGATGACAACAGTAAATTCCATTCAAGTGAGGCAAAGATGCAAAACATGTCAATTCAGAAATTTGATTTGTCGAGTGGTGGTGATGAATTGCAGAGGGACATGACATCGAAGCAAACAATATATCTTGAGTGATATTAACGCCTTCAGAGCTAAAAGCCCAGAGATCGTGATCTTCGTCATCGTCGAGTGGGGAGGAAGTTTCGGAGAGATTACAATCAAGAAGTCTCGTTTGGGAGGTTCGAGCTTCGAGCTTCTCCGACTGGTGGTGAATGTGAATTGGAATCGGGAATCGGGAAAGGGGAAAGCTCTGGCTCGCGATATCTGGAAACGGCTGTTCCCCTCCCGGGCCAGCAGCAGGTTCGTGCTCCCTCCTCTGCCATCTCCGACTGGATGCGGAAATGCGATGGACATCAACCTCTTCAAGCTCTGCTCCGGCCTCAAGTTCTTCGGCTACTTGATGGTCCTCCTCGTCCTCGCCATCGTTGTCGTCTGCTGCTATGCCATCGTCGTCATCACCTAGGCTCCCTGCCTCCTCAGCAGCGGTTTCTCTTCCTTCCTCGCCTTCCTCGTCCTCGTCCTCTTCCACCTCCTGGTAAACCCCTTTTCCCCCCTCTCCCTCGTTTTCGTCCTCTTGCTTATATTTGTTTCCTCCATTCCCTAGATAGTGCGTGTCCGAACGACAATCAAGGTTGCTTGCAAATTTAAGCGTGTTAGGGCGGCGCCCATAGTTGGACATGTTCTCGGCTAATTCATTATAGGAGCATCTCTGTCACACCCCGATCCTCGAGTGCGTGCCCATCCTGACATGATCGATTAATAGCAACGTCCTAGGATGCATCGTGAACCCATTCATTTTTATATGCTTGCAAAAGCATATAAATAATCCCTAGACATAAAATAATGGGATAGGAAAGTAGGATCAATTTTTCACAAAAGACATTTTTATAAACACAATTTTATACACAGAAGCCTACAAAAAGGAATAGACTTTCACCAAAATAGAATTGTCCTATGACTAACTAGCGATACAAGAACGCTGATTTTTGGGCTTCACCTTCTAAACTTTAGGCATTGGGTTCTCCACCAATGTCGACTAGGGACCTGAAAATGGTTATACAATAACCAGTGAGATAATATCTCAGTAAATTCAACCCCCTAAGACCCCACTAGGAAGAAAATACGCCTTAAGGGTTGCCTAAGCACACCACAGGTCAGAGGACTTACCTTGACCTCAGTTCCATCCTGTCAGATAATATAATTCACATAATTATTCAACTAGATTGAATTATCGATCAATTGAATTAGTTGATTAAATGACACCACGACCTTCCCCTAGTTGATACATTCAATACTATCTATAATGTCTTGTCAATTCATGACTGCTCACCTAAAGTTGAAAATATATAGTATAGCTTGCCGAAAGCTGATAATATAGTATACTATGTATATGCTCGCCCAAAGCTAATAGATTAAGGCCCCCAGACTAATTTAATATACTATATATGCTCGCAAAAAACTGATAATATGTACTCACCCAAAGCCAATATTATGATATACTATTTATATGTTCATCCAAAGCTGATAAATTAAGGTCCCTAGGCCATTATAGTATACTACTTTGACCATACAACCAAATCATCATTTTTATCATACCTGATAAAAATACTCGTGTGTGGGTACATGATCGACTTTAATCAAAATATAATAATTTCGCTTTTGATCTTCTCACTACTTTCAATAGTCCAAAATTAGATTTTTGGCGCTGTAGACTGACGCCCGGTAATTTTCCAATTAATTACCAAAATAATTTAATTTAGGAATAAAATCCTAAAATCACAATTAAATTAATTCAGCACAAATTATAGCTCAAATAAATAAACAAACTGCACCACAATAATCTACATAAAATTCCGATCACAGGCTATCCTAGTCTAATTTTTGGAAAATAACTAATTAATTAAATAATTACGGAAAATATTAAATAAATGCCAATAAATCTAACTTAGGCCCGTAATGCCTAATTGGACGTTGAAACGGACCCAAGAAAATTCCAAGGTTCGTTAAATAAATACTAGAACGTGTTTACTCGCTAATTGCACTAACTAACCATCTTACATACCTCGGCAATTAATTAAATTCACTAATCTAATATAATCTAACCACTTAATTCATATTAGCCTAAACTAATCAACCCCTAAGCATGATTAACCTACTAAGCGAAAATTATTGAGTTAAACTCACTTGCTTGGCGATTCGATTGGTGTAAAACGACGGGGACGCGTTAGGGCTCACTTCTCTCCAAAGCGGGCCTAACTTTCGGGGTTGGGATTGACCTCAAAATGAGCCTACACAGTGCTAGAAACCCATTGCACTTTGCTTCTGATATTGGCTGCAAAAGAGAGGAGACAAGGCTTGATGGGGCGGCAAGGATCGATGGAGGCTTCAGTGGCTTGAATTGTGGTTCATGGAGGTTGGAGGCAGCTCACAGCAGCTTGAGTTGCTCGGGACAGCCTTAGGACACAACTGAGACACAGGATAAGGTTGTTGGGCGTTGGGGTCGTGCAGTTGAGCATGGAGCAGCGGCGGCGTGCGAGCAAGGCGGGAGGCGACTGATGGCGATGGTGTTCGGCGTGCGGTGGCATGTGGACTTCGGTTGCTTCTCTTGCTGGCTATGGATGTCGAACAACACAATAAGGAGGGGGAAGGAGGAGTTCGGCCGACTGAGGATGAGAGGGAGAAGAGATAAAAGGACAAGGGGGCCTACCTTGGCTCTTTTTTCTCTCAAATGGTCCCCTTGACCAATCTTCAGCCATGGCTACCTTCCTTGGCCTCAAATCAGCCACCAAGGCGCAATTTGCAACCCTTGAAATGGTCCAAAAAGCCTAGGCAAGGGGGACCTACGAATTTACTTGATTTCTCCCTTAATTGGACTTAATTCCAATCTTAATTCAACACCAATTGGCCTCAATAAAATCAGCCGGAACCTCATTGATCCAATTGATATTTTTCATCACCCACGGATCCCACTTGCTTCCCAATTTTACGATAAAAAATGATTCTCGACTTTTTTGGACAAAAACAGCTTTATGCCGACTTTTTCCCAAAAAGTCTTGGTTTGCAAAAAAATCTTCTGAAACTAAGTCGACACTGTTAGAATTAATTGTGACATGATAGAACTTTCAATTTCTGAAATTGGACTCAAATTCGCAGTTAATTTTAATCTGGCACATTTTTAACGTGACCTAGGCTATTTAGTAGGTTTTAGAAATTTTTAGTGCAAATGAACCGTTGTCTATTTTCTTCAAGCCACAATAAACCCACTCGGCACATTGCCGACTCTCAATTGTTGTGGAAATCTGGAGGATTCAATTACGGACACAGAAACCAAAACGATAGCAAAATTAGTTTAGTGTTGGCCGACGAGAATTTTCCAATTTAGTGGTGTCACCCACGATTAACCACACATCTCAGTCGAACTGACCTATCTTTGATCTCAAATCGATTTTTAACTATGCCGTAATGGCCTCTAAGGATGAGCACAGTCGAATAGCCGATTTCTGATCGAATTCTCAAGTCTATTGCATTAAAATTTCTGAATGGCTTCCTTAGATAGTCTAGTTATCTCGAGAGTGATTAGATATGAGAATAGCCCTATAGGCGCGTCAATGAAATGCCTAATTAATTTAATTGAAAGCAAAAGTGAAAATTTGGGATGTTCCAATCTTGTCTTAAAGTATGAGCTGGGTGCTGCATGTGGCATCCCAGAAATTCAAAGCCGAGCCATAAGGTGTGTTAAAGTCTTTAATTAGGTGATAGAATTTCCATGGCTTATGTTTTAGCCATTAGTCTTTTAATTTGATGATTTGTGCTTGTGATAGTGGAAATTTAAATTTAATAAGATTAAAAATCTATGCTTGGCCATATGATTTAAATTTCAATGAGCAAAAATATCCTAAGGCTTTGGCCAAGATTAAAAATTAAAATTTAGAAATATTTATAGAAGGAATTTAAAAAAAGAAAAAGAGGGTTAAAATTCGAATGGGCCTTGGACCCGTTGGCCTAAAGCTTGGTGGGCCAAGCTAGTCGGCCCATTAGAGCCCAAGAAGAGGATTCGACCAGCCCAAGGGGAGTGGCCGGATGGGCCTAAGCCCAAGCCCAAACCAAATTCAAAAAGAAAACCCAATAAGACAAGTGGCAAATGGCAAGAGCATGCATTGGTGGGTTTGTAGGCAATCTCATGATTGCTAATCATGGGATTAGGGGAGTATAAAAGGGATGAGGAGAGAGAGAGTGGCCGGTTCCTTGTTCATTCGGCCGAGAGAGAGGGTGAGAAAGAGAGAGAGTTCGAGAGAAAGGGAGAGACCGAGAGGAGAGGAGGCGGAGCCGAGGGGTGCTGCCGTTCGTTCGCCGTCCGATCACCGTGTCCCGCCGCCGTTCGTCGTGGTCTGTCCATCTCAGAGGCAAGTGGAGTCCGTAACTTCTCTTGCATGTTTGTTGTGGTGGTTGCATGTTCGATTTTAGGTATGATTTGTGCGAAAAACTGAGGTAAGAGTTGGTTATTTTCAAACCGTGTGACTGTTCTTGTTCGGTTTGTTGGAGTCAGTAGCTTGTTTGAGCTTGCATGGGTGTTTGGAGTTCGATTTTGGCTTCGATGTCTTCATGAAAGTTGTAGCTAACGTCTTGTAATATAACATACTGAAATTGCGTGGAAAATGATGGAGATATGAGGGGTTAAAGTTCTATTATACGGAGACCCTAGATCTGTGAAGTTTCCACTGACCTCTTGCTAGATTCTTGTTTGCATGTTGATTTCTGTTGAAGATTTGACTTCGATGTCTTCATGAAAGTTGTAGGTAACACCTTAAACTACAGCATACTCGAATTTGAAGCAAAAAGAACAAGTATAACTTGGTGAATCGGCTAGATCTTGGAAACGATGGTTCTGGTGAAGTATTCCGAGACACCCGAGACTTTATGGACTTAAATGGTGACCATACTTGGGTTATTTGACCTAGATCTCTTCATGAAACTTGTAAAGGACACCTTGGTACATAACATACTCAAATTTCAGAGGAAACAGAAGAGAATAGATGGGTGAAATCTAAAAATTTCGGAGAAGTGTATTCTGGACGACGCGGTAGTGGTTCCAGAAGTTTGGTGGGGTTGTATAAATTAATCTAAAAATAATTTGGCTTAGAGTTATTCATGAAAAGTGCACGAAAATGTGTTGGCTATCACCCTGTAAAATTTCGTAATTTTTGAAGGCCATATGAGTATTTTAATCGAATTTATTTGGAATATGTGCAATTCTGGTCATTAGCCGAATATCATGTGCTATTTTGTGGAAATTGTGAAATTATGTGAAATTCAATTTGGCCATGAATTTTGTATGAAATTGTGATTCTATTTGTTTGTTTAATGATTGTTGGAATATCATGATTTTGGGAAAATCATAGATATTAAATTTAGTATTTATTTATGAAAATAAATAAATAAAATAAAAAATAATGGATTATTTTATTGGTCATGAATTTCATTGAATTTGTTATGCATTGTTATATGATATTGGTGTATGTATGATCATAAATTGTGATGCATGTGTGAATCATATGCCATGTAATAATAAGATTAAAAAGGATGGTGAAAGTGGAAAACGATATGTAAGTAAGAGGTTGTGGTGGATGATGATGTCTGGTGGCCTAGTGGCGTAATTCCAGAGGTTCCCTGGGAGATTCAGGATGCCTGGAATGTGGGGGGCCGGAAGCCCCGTCGGAGGTTTCTGCCCGAAGGGAATTCCTCGCAATGCCGGGATGTGGGTGCGGGATGCCAGGCTAGAAGGGTAAAGGTCGGAAGCCCTGTCGGAGGTTTCTACCCAAAGGGAATGCCTCGTGATGCTAGTTGAGATGCGAGATGCCCGAAATGTGGGGGGCCAGAAGCTTGGTGGCCATGGGATGGCTGGAATGCTGGGAACCCTGTCGGAGGTCTTTGCCCGAAGGGATGATGATATTGATGATATGAGAAGTGGGTGATGTGGTGATCAAACTTAAAGATAAAAGATGAAATATGAACCCATGATATATGATATGCATGATGATATGCATGATGATGATGATGATGATGATGTGATGTGATATGATATGATGATCACCCATGATATATGATATGCATGATGATATGCATGATGATGATGATGATGATGATGTGATGTGATATGATATGCATGATGATATGCATGATGATGATGATGATGATGATGATGATGATGATATGTGATGTGATGTGATGATCACCTATGAAATGATATGATATGCATGATGATATGCATGATGATGATGATGATGATGATGATGATATGTGATGTGATGTGATGATCACCTATGATATGATATATGATATGCATGATGATATGCATGGTGACGATGATGATGACAATGATGCGTAATGTGATATGATGATCATCCATGGTATGATATGCTTGATGAAATGCATGGTGATGATAATAACATATGAGATGCCATGATGATGATATGTATGATATGATGATGCATGAATGCGCATGACATCAAAGGTAAGCAATGCTTGCAACGTATGTGAAATTGCATGATGCATTGAGTTGTTATTGGATTTCCCTATCTGCTGAGTGGTTGTACTCACCCATTTTGGGGATAACATTTCAGATTAGCAAGTATGCCGCTACCTGCCGTCTCGCGGGGGGTGTTTTATGGTCTACCGTCTAATGTAGAGGTCGAGTGTGCGGAGATAGACTGTTCCTCTGTTCCCGGATTGACTTTTATTCGAGTGCGCTGTCTAGTGATGTACGATATAGGCCTGGCTGGGGGCCCTATCATTCAGGAGTTCATTTCTGTGCACGTTCGTCGGGATGGAGCGATGCGAGGGATGTTGCCGCCGCCACCGCCTGATGCACCGGGTTGGGCGTGAGACCTACGCGCGATGAGTAGGAGCTGGATCTCTTTTTGATGTAGATAATCGACACTTTTGATGGGGGTTCGTACTCGTATGATGTTGAGGGTCGAGAGTTTCTTTTTGAGGTTTTAGGCTGGACATGGCAGAGTCCTAGCTTTTCCTTTTTGATGTACCGACCCAAAAGAAATCCCATCTTGAAAATATATATGTAAGCAAAGTGTCGAAGTTGTTTATAAAATCCTGATGTTTAGCTGGTGTGTATTTGTATCATGGTTAGTAGAGGGGGAGAGACGTGATGTTTAATTTGCTTTCGCTATGAGTCGCGTTGGGACCGATTGTTTATAAAAAAAAATGCCTGTGATTAACGACGCTTGTTTTAAGTACAAGATTGAAAAAGGTAATAAAGTGTAACATCGGCGCTAGTGACAACCTACGAAGGGTTCGGGGTGTCACACTACAATTGCTTGAAATGTGAAGTGAAGCGCCTCTTGACAACATTGAAGGTGCTTACTATTATCGGACACAACGAATAAGGGACAAAAAGAGGGGAACCCAGTTGCCCAGCACAGTGAATTTCAGTGGAGAGGTCTCCTTTTCTTACCTTGCGACGAGCTATTTTGTTTAGGCTCCTGTTATTGCCATTTGATAAGCATAGGCTGTAGACAAGGTACGATGCGGTAGGGTCGTTTAGTTTGCTTGATAAGTCGGCCATTTGTTTTTGCAGCTTGTTTTGTTATCATGGAGCTATTTTATGGTGGTTTTGAGGGATCCTGGTTCAGTCCCCGAGAATTGGAGACTAGTACGAGATGAAGAGAATTTCGAAGGTGATGGTTCTTCTTTACCACATGAGGCCTCAGGGTCAGGGTCTACCTAGCCTTCCTCAAATGGATTGGAAGGAAGACCGCCTTCAGGATTCTGCAGTCATTGTCAAAATGGAAATCCACCTTGACGTCACCATTGCTCTATTTGTGAGTGATGGATTTTTTCTTTATTGATGGACTTGAGTTGGCCCGTCCGCCCATGTTGGGCCTAAAAGCCCGGCCCACTAGATCAGGGCCCATGGATTAAGGGGTACGATTCCTTTTTGGAGGAACGTATATAAAGGGAGGAGAGAGAGGGAGAAGGCACCCTTTGGCATAAGAACGTACGCACGTTCCTCTCCCTCTCTCCCTCCAAGAAAAAGAAGAAAAATGCTTACAGCGACACCGTCTTCCCTTCAAGGCAAATTGGCATCATCGGTTCAGAATTTCTTCCTCGATCTTCGGCATTGGTGTTTAATCTGTGGCTAACAAGGTACGCTCGAATCCGTGGTGTGCTTTAGGATTGATGATATGTAATTTTCCCGGGCTTCGCTTCCACATTGATTTAGGGGTTCGATTTAGGGTCGAATCCAGTTTTCAGGGATCAATTATTCTCAAAATTGGTATCAGAGCCCTAGTTCACGTTTTCTCGACCTGTTTGATTTTTTTGATTAATTTTTTGCGAAAGAAATTTGGCCGTACGGATCGGGGCGAGAAATCCTGACACCCGAGCGCTGTTCGCCCATTTTTCCGAGTTTTCGTAAGTCGAAATCGAATTCTGATGGCATAGGGAGAAAGGGCTCGTCGAGACGAGTCCGGCGATTGGTTGTGCGCTGCTAGGAGATGCCGCACGCGCCAGGAAGCACTGGCTTCGCCAGCGCGTGCGCCACACGTGCCGATGGCGAACCGGCACGTTCGCGTTGGCGGCTGGCGAACCGGCACGTGCCGGTCCGCGGACCGACGCATGCTGACGTCACCGTGACTTCACGGTAACTGCCGGGATGACGTCATCGGTGACGTCATTGCCGACGACCGTTGGCCGGCCGGCAATCCGACCCGACCCGACGACAACTCAACCCGAACCACGACGCCTGGCATGCGCGCGGCACGTGCCGGCTGACGTTTGCGTGACGTCAGACCGCGCACGCGCATGCACGTGCGGTCGTTTCACCCGAACCGGCTCGACCGGCGCTATCTGTCCGACCGGTCTGTCCGGTCCGACGTCCGACGACCTGACCGTTGACTGTTGACCGACGACCGTTGACTTTGACCGTTGACCGTTGATCCAAAAAAAATAAAGGAATTTGTTTCTTTTTCATGTATGCCTATGTGGTTTATATGTAATCAATTATTTATTCTACATTTGTTGCATGAATTTTGGAAAATTATGTATTTTCCCTTATGTAAATTATGGATTATGAGTAATCCATTTTTAGTTATGTATTTGTTGCAGGAACTATGATGCGTTATGCACAGATACCTGCAATCCCAAGAACGGACGAGGGAAATGCAAAACTTAAAAGGCTGATGTTAGATTTAGCTAATTATCAGTGGCATAACGGTGATTTAGTATCACATGTGGTCAAGGTCAATCAGATGATACAAGAAATCATCAGTAATGGTTATCTTATGCCGGATTTTGAGAAGGTGCTAGCTTTGATAAACACTCTTCCACCTGAATGGTAAGCAGTGTTAGATCGGCTATGGGAGGTCAACGTGGTCCTGGGTTACAGGAGACTGGTGGAAGCTTTTGTAAGAGAGTACTATAGGATTGAGTTAACCAAAACTTCAACCCTTAGGTTGAGCGCCACATGGCGCAGAGTGAATGCGCCTTGGTGGTGACATGAATGATCTCCAAAAGTTTTTCCATGGTTGGCAAATGTGCCTTTAGTTTTTCCCTATTTATTTCTTTGATTAATTATGTAATGTTTACTACCTGATTGTTGTTGATGTAGTAACCGATATGTTAGTTGTATTATGTGAAAGCACTATTATTTTATTGGTTGTTAGATAATATTTGCTTTTTTTTATTGCTGATTGCTGTGGGTAGTTAGTTGTGGGTAGTTAATAGAAGTTTTTGTAATTTCATAGAATTATTTGCATAAGACAATTATATTAATAATAGTTTTAAGTAAGGATTTTTAGAGGATGATTGGAAACGTAGTGACCTTTTGATTCTGAAACCTTACTTGAAATTGTTCATTGATATGATGGGTCTATGCAAATAGGGATGCATAAATGATAGGCATTAATTATTCGTGCACGTATGTCTGATGTGTTCAGATCGATGGTTCAGCAACTAATAATGTAATTGCTTATATGAACGGCAACAATTGTGAAATATTGAATATGAAGATTCAATATGTGCTGGAAAAGCAAGAAGCACTAGAAGCTCTTGACCATGTTATGGAAGATCTTGAGGATGCAATGCGCCACCTTGAGCTAGCTGAGGACCGCCTAACGGCATTTGAGCCGAAAATAGATATTTTCAATGCTGGTTCTAGCTTAGAAAGGGCTTTGTGCTCTAAGCGCAAGTGTATTGATTCGTTCAATATGTGGGAATGCAAAGAATCAAGTCCTTATTGCAAGAAATCAAGAGTTAACCAACACAAAAGAGGAAAACGTCCTCAAGTGAAGAAAATGTCAAGGGTGAGATGTTACAATTGTGACAAGAGAGGTCACTATGCTCGCGACTGTCATGAGCCAAAGAAGATTCAGGAGCGACAGACCATGTAGCAAAGGATAGAGGATCCTTCGTGGAATTCCGACGAGTACCAATTGGAACTAAATGGATCTATGTAGGAAATAACTCCAGAGATGAAGTTAAAAGGGATTGGCATCTGCCAATTGAACATGCGTGGTTGACGCACCTTGTTCCTACATGATGTTCTATATGCTTCGGAGATTCGTCGAAATTTAGTGTTTGTTTTGGTGTTGGTCAAGCTTGGTTTTTATATGAACTTCCATAAAAAAATGTGTAGATTTGTATTTTGATACAAACTACTATGGTTGTGGTCACTTTCTGGATGGTTTTATTGTACTAAATGTTGACTATGGTGATGTCAATATGTTATTCCCTTGTTTCACGTCTTCTACCTTATATGATAATGATGTGAATATGGTGGTATGCTAGACTTGGTTATATGGACCAACAACATATAAATAGACTAGCTAAAGAGGGCTTGTTGGGCAATATTGAAAAAGTCGATTTGTCCATATGTGAGCATTGCCTAATAGGGAAAATGACAAGGAAACCATTTGGAAAAGGTAAAAGAGCTGAATTTCCTCTGCATTTAATCCATTTGGACGTCTGTGGTTCAATGAATGTGAGAGGAAGGCAAGGGGTTGTTTATTTCATTACTTTTTTTATAGATGATTATACTCGAGTCGGATATGTCTATTTGATTTCTCATAAATCTGAAGCATAAGTTGTTTTAGAAGGTTTATGAACCTGGTAGAAAATCAATTAGACAAGAAAATAAAGGTATTTAGATCCGATCGAGGTTGAGAATATTTATCTGATAAGTTCAGAAAATTATGTAATGAAAAAGGAATAGAAAGATAGTTGTCTATTCCATATACTCCTCAACAAAATGGTGTTGCGGAGAGAATAAACAGAACCCTACTGGAATGGTTAGGTCCAAGATGGCGCATGCTAACTTACTTATCACTTTTTGGAGTGATGCGTTGTTAACTGCTACCAATATACTTAACCGGATGCCTTCCAAATCAGTTACTTCCACTCCATATGAGTTATGGACAGGTAGAAAACTGGACTTAATTTTTCTTAAACCATGGGTTGTGCTGCCTATACTCATGAGTCCTCTCACAAGTTTGGGAAATTGGGTCTCGAAGGAAAGAAGAGTATTTTAATGTGATACTCCGAACACTCAAAAGGGTATGTGTTCATAGGTGAGCAGGAAAGTGGGAGTATAACTGAATTTGAATTACGAGATGTCACATTCTTAGTGGATGAATTTCCTAAGAGGGGCGAAATAGGGGAAACTTACTCCCTATTTGAAACCTTGGATCAAGATAATGATGTCAGTGGAGTTCGTCCAAGTGGGAGTAATATGAGATGTGATGAATTGAATTCAACTCATTCTCAATTGTAACCACTTGATGTGATGACATCATCATTACCTAATCCAAGTGGGAGCATGATGGGGAATGATGTGCTAAGTGTACAACTCCCATACGGTGAACAAGTCGCCAAAGTATTTCCCGTCGATGTTTTGACATTGAAAGGAAAACTTTTATGGTTGCTCCACAAGATGAGGATGAGCCAAGAAATATTAATGAGGCTCGAATTGCCCTAATAAGGAAAAATTGATTCATGCAATGAAAGAGGAAATAGAGTCAATGAAATCAAACCAAGTCTGGGAACTGGTTGATCTTCCAAAATGACACAAATCTATTGGGAACAAGTGGGTTCTCAAAATAAAGCGAAAGGTTGATGGCTCGATAGAAAGGCATAGGGCTCGCCTTGTGGCAAAGGGGTATAATCAACAGGAAGAAATTGATTATGAAGATACATTTTCTCTTGTAGTGAGATTTACCTCGATTCGCATTATTCTAGCAATAATGGCAAGTATGGATCTTGAGTTACATCAAATGGATGTAAAGACTACTTTCCTCAATGGAGAATTAGAGGAAGAAATATATGGAACAACCTGTTGGTTTCATAATGAAAGGCCAAGAAGAAAAGGTATATCGATTTTTGAGATCGATATATGGCCGTAAGCAGTCATCGAGACAATGGTATATACGTTTTTCATAGTGCCAAAATGGCATTTTACAATGATAGATGATGATCATTGTGTATATATCAAAAGATCCAAGGATCAATTTGTGATCATATCACTATATGTTGATGATATACTAATTGCCATAAGCAATATGGAGTTTGTTAATACTGTCAAGAGTTGGTTGTTTTCCAACTTTGAGATGAAGGATATGGGTAAGGCTGCATACACTCTTGGAGTTAATATTTCAAGAGATCGTTTTGAAGAGATCGTTGTCTCTTTCGCAAGAATCATATATAAATAAGATTATTGAACGATTTCGTATGCAATATTGTAAACCCATAGACACTCCTATTGCAAAAAGGTGAAGGATTGAGCCATAGTCTGTGTCCAATGACTCCACAAGAGAAGGATCAAACGAAATATGTTCCTTATGCTAGTGCTATTGGGAGCTTGATGTACGCTATGATGTGTACAAGACCTGGCGTATATTTTGCAGTTGGAATGGTGAGTAGATACCAATCTAATCCAGGTTCAACACAATGGAAAGCCGTTAAGAGAATACTAAGGTATCTAAAGGGAACTGCTGATTATACACTGAGTCATTAAGGAAAGGATCTGCGACTCAAAGGCTATTCTGATACTGATTGGGGAGGAGATTTATATGAAAGAAGATCTACCTCTGGCTTTGTTTTCTTATCGAATAATGGCACCATATGTTGGAGCAGTAAGAAACAAAAGTATATAGCCTTGTCCACGATGTAAGTTGAGTTCGTGGCATTATCAGCAGCAATGTAAAAAAGTGTTTGGCTTAAGAGATTTTTTGGATCATTTAGGTGTTATTGGAAGTGCTGCAGATTAATTGTTGGTTAACTGTGATAGCCAAGCAGCAAAAGCGTACACCAAAGATCCAAAATATCATGGCAAGGCCAAACATATAGATACTAAGTATAATCTTGTCAAGAATATGGTTGCACGAAAAGATGTGAACTTAGAGTACATACTATGCATAGAATGGTAGTGGATCCTATGATAAAACCAATACCTAGAGATGTGTTTTGTGGCCATATGAAATCTCTAGGATTGCATAGAGGCTAATGTACTAAATATTGTAATTTCTCTAAGTGTTCACATTTGATAAATTTGTGTTTTCATCATTAATGCCTATGAATCTTTGTTTGATCTTTATGCATCTTAATGCTTAGTGCATTACTTTAAGTTGAAAAGTATGTCGGACAAATATAAGATTAGCCCACTCACACGGGTAATCGCCTCTATTTACTGTGTGATAAATAGAGATGATACTGTTTTTAAGCTTATTATCTAGGTGATAATCGAGAGCTCAAGCTTAAAACACGTATGTCGCCTTAACTAGGTGTTAAGATGAGGATATAATACTTACTATGTTCGAAAGTAAAATACCCCAACATATTTTACTTTATCTGTATAAGATGCCAGATATGAGTTCTGATGAATTTTGTGAATGAGTAGATACGTGAACTCAAGTTAGACATTGGGTATGTCTGAACTATCATCTGTACGGTATTGAAAGGTGTAGACATACGCTCCATGGGAAAGGAGTTAATACCGTAATACGTATTTCATACTACGTATGCATGAGACGACCAATAAGAGTGGCAAAAGTTTGATCTCAACTTTTATGTCGTGTGAGACTCTTGAGGAATAAAGTTCCTTAGTTTTAGTCCCCTTATGACTTTTACTTATTCTCAAGATTTCTATTTAGTGTTTGTTATCTTAGGATGTTGCCAATGGTCATGAGTTTGATTCGATCTAATGGGGCATTTCTAGAAAAGCAAGCTGAACTGAGATTGAGAGTTTGAAGAAAAGAGGAAGATCGATTTTGGAGAATCATATCGTAGTTTTGTATTCACCGGTTAACCAATTATGACTGTCTTTGTGATAATCTTAATTGTGAATACAATATATATATCATTGTTTAAAAGAGATCAAGAGAGATATAAATGTGATTGATCGATCTAGGGTACTGCATACTAAATCTACTTAGGATGTGATGTCCATTATGAGTTGCTATATATTCCTAACAAATGTGGCAATGAGCTCTCAAAGTATGCTGGTCGCACGGATTATTCACCGGTATGAATGTTGAAGAGAGGAAAAGAGGATTCTGTTTGGCCCACCATGTTAAGTGAGAGTCTATGATGGATTTTTCTTTGATGGGGCTGAGTAGGGAATGTCCACCCATGTTGGTTTTGGACCACCATGTGCGAGTGGGAGATGATGACTTTTTTCTTTATTGATGGGCCTGAGTTGGCCCGTCCACTCATGTTGGGCCTTAAAGCCCGGCCCACTAGATTAGGGATCATGGATGAAGGGGTATGATTCCTTTTTGGAGGAATGTATATAAAGGGAGGAGAGAGAGGGAGAAGGCACCCTTTGGCATAAGAACGTATGTACGTTCCTCTCCCTCTCTCCCTCCAAGAAAAAGAAGAAAAACGCTTACGGCGACATCGTCTTCCCTTCAAGGCAAATTGGCATCATTGGATCAGAATTTCTTCCTCGATCTTCGGCATTGGTGTTTAATCTGTGGTTAACAAGGTACGCTCGAATCCGTGGTGTGCTTTAGGATCGGTGATATGTGATTTTCCCGGGCTTCGCTTTCGCATTGATTTAGGGGTTCGATTTAGGGTCGAATCTGGTTTTCGGGGATCAATTATTCTCAACAGTGAGTGTTTCGCCATTGGTCATCTTGATCTTCAACATTGGTTGCCCTTTATTTTTTCGTTTTATGGGTATAGGAACTTTTGGGAGTTAAGGGTCAGTTAAAAGTTGAATGCTGCTGTTGCTCGATGTATTCAAGCAATTCAATAATATCTCTTCCTGTCTCCAGAATGTCGTGTATTATGATGGTGCTTGTGGGTTGCCTCCATCTTGCCCGAGGCACTTTTCATTGTCTTAAGTAACTTGCCTCCATTCTTCTGCAAGGCAGAGATGCGTTCTTAAGATGGATCACCACTGTGTTTGGGTTGTCAATTGCGTTGGTGCATGCAACTACAAGTTCTTTCTTCTGTTCCTGGTATTTCTGTTTTTCTTTCAATGCTAAAAATTGGAGTTGGATGATAGTTGCTACTTTATGTATAAAAGGTTGTCAGCAGAACCTTATGCTTTTTAATCACGTCTTTTTCTGGACTCATTGAACATTCGGGTAGCGGGAGGATATGCGCTTTAGATGGTTGTGGTGGTGAAGTCATTGTGATATATTTTATATTCGAAAATATTATGGTTATTCGAATAATTCAGGGGGATAAACTTTCTGGAGGTTGAATTGCTAATCATACAGGGCAAGTCATTTCTGGTCTATCTTGCTAGTAATAGTCTATTGCTGTGACCTTGGTGATTATTATCACTTATATATGTGAAGGATTCTTATAGAAGGCGAATATCTCTTTTTCATAAAACAAGCAGATGCTAGGCACAAGTAAACAAGATTGGTGGCTCTGTAAAATGTCTTTTGCATTCATGAAATTCTTCTATGATGTGCAATATGGTTCCTCTTTTCCATCATTGAGATTGGTCTTTCATGACTTGAATTTGGCCTTGTCAGCTGTATACGTTCTTGGAGACAACGATGGATACTTTAGTACTGCTGCCAAGCTTCATCAACTTCTTTAGTGAAGCCAAGGATCATTCCAACTCTCCAGGCAAACTGGCTGTTATTTTCATGGCATTTGGTAAGTGCTTTATGTGCGAGATCAATTTGGTCTTCTGAATTTGTAGCTCATACTTGCGTACATCTTCTTAAGTTTGTATAACAATTACAGAGTTTGTATATTGATGCAGTTCTTAATCTAGCTTTTGCATTGAGTCTTCTTTGTTTCCTTGTTATGCACGGGTCTCTTGTTTTCAGCAACACCACTTCCATAGAGGTGAGGAAAAGTTATTGTCTTGCTCATATTTCCTTCTGGTTTGTGATTGATTAGTTAAACTGAGTTATGCTTATATGTGATGTTTTTTGCATTAGCATATAAATTGAACTTATACAGATTGATTGTTGTGCTTGAAATTGTACTGGACCTTGAGCCACTTGGAAAATTACGCCTAATGGTTTCGGGTAAATGCATTTGTAATGTTGTATGTTAACTTCATACTTAACTAGATGTATATCTTGGATGCAGGAATGTTAATTGGTCACTTTTTGTGCAAATAACGGGGGCATTAATAGGTTGCCACCAAGGGGGCTTACCTGTGAGTTGTTTGTGATCAACAGTATATCAAGAATTAATGAATTTGCAAAATCTGTAGCTTTGTGGGAAGGAACCAAAGTTAGGCAGATTTTGGAACTAGGAAATGTTATACTTTAGCTAGTACATTCATGATAGGGTGCAATTGGACCGCACCATTTGGACTTGATATGCTACGATGAAGGGGTGTGATGGGGTCATATAAAAGACCCCTGAAGACAACCATTGGAGGGGTTGGAAAAACATACGTTCATAAAGTTTTTCTTCTTTTTCTCTCCCCTTTTCCATCAAGGCGTTCCATTTTCTTCTTTACGAGAATGATTTGCATTTACGTCGTGGAAATCGGGTGCTTTCCTCATGATCGCATCCAGACCGACGTGAGATAGTTTTTTGTTCATGATTCATTCACAATTCAATGTTCGTTCCAGGGTTAATTGTTGTTTGCTCATCGGAATCAGGTAAGTCGTCTTCCGTTGACTTCAATTCTAACATTGGTATCAGAGCCCGGTCGTGGTTTCTGCCTTGTTTTCCATAGAATTTTCCAGTTCATCATTTGATATCGGGATCAAGAGTATGATATATACACTAGTTGGATGTTTATTAATTGAAATTGATATGTGAATCGTCAAAAAATCAAAACAAAGTGAAGAAGGGGTTCGGGGTCGCATGTATCCGTGTGGTTTTGGCCAATTTTCGAAATTTTTTTTTGGCCAAAATCAAATTTTGAATATATAAGGTGAAAGTGCTCATTGAGACGAGTTTGACGATATGTAGAGCATCGCCGGAGGACGCCGGGCGCACTCACACGCGCGGCTAGAAGCCACTGCGCGTGGGATCCATGCGCTAGACGCGTTGGGGACGCCAGTGAATAGGCCTATGACGTCATGCGCTGACGTCGGTGAACCGATGCGTGAGTGTCACGCGTGTGTCAGCGAAGCGACACGTGCTAACGTCATCCAACGGTAGGTAACTGCTTGGATGACGTCATCGATGACATTAGCGCCAGCAGAAGTTGGCCGGCCGGCGACCCGACTCAATATCTGACCCTAGGTTGACTTGACCCGACCTGACCGTAGATCGATCAATGGTCAGACCGGCTAGGAGCTGTTTGGCTCGCTGGCGCGTGCGCCACACGCGTCGCACACTCAGGCGGCGCGTGGAGGCACGTGCGGGCTCCGATTGGAGCGTGGTTAGCGGCGTTTGGTTCGTATGAATGTTGTCTACATAGTGGTATAATTATTTTATACTTTTGAATTTTATAATTGTATGAAAATGCATAGGAAACCCTATGTACACGTATTTTTTTGGGTTTAATGCATAGTTTATTCATTTGTAGCTTGTATTTTCTTGTGATTTAGGAATTACAATAACTAGCTTGTATGCAAATGATGTCATATATGCTGTGTAGAGCTTGGTTTGTTGATATCATATATATAGTTTAATATACTTGCAATTTTCTAGTTGCTAGAAAATTCGAACAATTGTAAGAAATCTATTTCATGTTGAATTGCAATTTTGATTATAATTTAAGCATGATTGTTTTTTATACGTTAGTTATTATCATGCCATATTTTTTTGTTAAGGAAAAATGTAGAAATTGCATAAGGTCATGTAATTATTTTTCCTAGTGGGAGTTTATAGGTTGGTAGAATTTGAAAGAGTTCTTACTTAGAACTTAAAATTTGCACAAATTAAACTAATTAATGATAATAAAACAATTGTACATAGAAGTTGATTGGGAACATAGTGAACTTTGGCTTTTGTGTCTTTTGTTGAATTATCATTAATTTAGTTTGTCTTTATAGCAAGTTAAATATGTGCGTTACTCTGTCAAGTGTGCTAGTATTGATTTTGCGTTTATTATGTCAATGTGATATATCAATTGATTATAGTTTCAGCATCCAAGACCATTGTAAATGACCTCAATAAGAGTGAGAAGCTGAACGATGACAATTACGATATTTGGCACCGAAAGGTTCTGTACATCCTTCAGGAGCAAGAGGTTTTGGAAACCCTCAATCATACCATGGATGAACTTGAGCATGGAACTTCAGCTCAACAAAGGAGAGATCTAGAAGCTTATTAAGCTTGGAAAAAGAAAAATAGCATTATTTGCATCACGTTGCTGAGCTGTATGTAAAATGATCTTATGTGTGAGTTTGAAAGTTATGATAAAGCTCAAGCTATGTGGGTTGATTTGAATGATAAGTTTGGGGGTACATGTGCCACTAAGCTGAGTAAACTCACCATCAAGTTTGACATATTCCAAAAGCGTCCAAATGTAACAATGAGACAGCATCTTCAGGAGATGTCAAACATGATTCGTGAGCTAAAATCGGCAGGTCACTCATTTACTGATGAACAACAAGTTCAGGTTGTTATAAGGTTTCTTCTTGACAATTGAGAGTATATGAAGATTAATATGACGCATAATGAGAATATTGTCACTTTCGATGATATTGCATGTCATTTGGAATTAGAGAATGAGCACCTAGAGGCTACGAGATCCTCTACGCATGCTTATGTTGCTAAATTGAGTTTCCGTAAGGCTTCGGGCTTCAAGTACAAAAGGAATTCTCAATTCAACAATAAAGGAAAGAGGACTGATCAGGCACCTAAGAGACCTAAGATCTTCCGACACGAGAAGCATGGTGGGAAGAAGGACAAAGCCAAGATGAAGTGCCACAATTATGGCAAGATGGGTTACTTTGCTTGTGAATACACTGAACCGAAAAATGTACCATATTACTCCATTACTTTGAGTAATGCTTTTGTTTCTAGTACTGTAATGCTTGCTGAATCTCATCTAATGTGGATTGTAGACTCAGGAGTAACAGACCACGTAGCTAGAGACCAAGAAGCGTTTGAGGAGTGTCGTTGGATACCGTCTGGAAGAAGATGGATATATGTTGGGAATAACTTAAGAGTTGAAGTGAAGGGTATCGACACATGTAAATTAATCTTACGTGGTGGTCGAAACCTATTCCTACATAATATCTTTTATGCTCCAGATATTCGATGAAACTTGATCTCTGCAGTTATTCTTCTTGGTTTAGGTTATGTATTGAATTTCCATGATGATTATGTTGACATTTTGTATGAAACAGTTTATTATGGTTCAGGTCATGTATCGAATGGTTTTATGGTGTTAGACATTGACTATGATCAGTACAATATTAATGTTAATGGTTTTTTTTTTCTTTAATTGCATCTTCTAATAATGTTGAGATTGATGCAAGTACTTGGCATGCTAGATTGGACACATTGGATTGCAAAGAATGTAAAGATTAGCTAGAGAAGGTCTTTTAGGGTCACTTACTAATGTTAGTCTATTTGTATGTGAACATTGTCTAGCGGGAAAAGCAACCAGAAAACCATTCGGTAAAGGGACTAGAGTTGAATTTCCATTGCATCTCATACACTCTGACATTTGTGGTCATTTGAATGTGAGGGTAAGGCATGGAGCCTCATATTTCATCACTTTCATAGATGACTTTACACATTTCGGTTATGTCTTTCTGATAACTCATAAGTCAGAAACATTAGACTGCTTTAGACGGTATATAACGATGTTAGATAATTAGTTGAACAAAATAATAAAGGCATTGAGAACCGATCATGGACGTGAGTATCTATTAGAGCAATTTAAGGCTCTTTGTGATGAAAATGGAATTGTATGACAATTGACTATTCCCGGTACTCAACAACAAAATGGGGCAGTTGAGAGAAGGAATAGAACTTTATTGGAAATGGTTAGGTCTATGATGACGCAAGCAAATTTACCTATCTCCTATTGGGAAGATGCGTTATTGACTGTTGCCTATATACTTAATTGAGTGCCCTCAAAATCGGTTACTTCCACCCCTTATGAATTATGGACTGGTAGGAAACTAGACTTGAGTAGTTTACATCCATGGGGATGTGCAGCTTATGTTCATGATTCTTCCCATAAATATGGCAAATTAGGTTATAGAGGGAAGAAATGTATTTTTATAAGATATTCTGAACAATCCAAAGGGTACGTGTTCATGGGTGGACAAGCAAATGGAAGTGTGACCGAAATGGAGTCACGAAATGTCACGTTCTTGGAGAACGATTTTCCTAGTAGAGGTGAGATTGATAAGAACTTCCAATTATATGAGATGGAAGATCCTGATAACACACCCACTGATGTTGTAGAGGGAAATGAAAATTTACCTCAACATACAAGACCTAGTGGGAGTGTTGCATCGCCTAACGAATTGAATTCAAGAGAAATTCAATTACGTAAAAGTAATCGTAAAAGCATTTCTCGTCGTCGTTTTGAGATTGAAGGGGAAGCATTTATGATTGCTCAGAATGACGATGCCGAGCCTAAGATTGTTCAAGAGGCTCTCTCATCCTCTGATATGGAATAATGGAGAAAAGCTTTGGAAGATGAGATGGAGTCAATGACAGCAAACCATGTCTGGGACTTGGTTGATTTACCACTGAATCGTAAGGACATTGGAAACAAATGGATCTTCAAGATTAAGTGAATGGTGGATGGATCCATTGATAAGTATAAGACTTGCCTTGTGGCGAAAGGTTATATTCAACAAGAGGGTATTAAAATTGAGGAAAACTTTTCACCAGTCGTAAGGTTTGCCTCAATACACCTTATTCTAGCCATCGTTGCACATTTGGACCTTGAATTACATCAGATGGATGTAAAGACGGCATTTCTCAAAAGAGAACTAGATGAGGAAATTTATATGAAGCAACCAATATGTTTTATAGTTAAAGGTCAAGAGCATAAAGTTTGCAAACTTCATCGTTTTATATATGACCTTAAGTAATCATCTAGATAGTGGTATCTTCGTTTTCATCAAGCCATAACCACTTTTGGTTTCACGATGATCGAGGAAGATCACTGTGTATATGTCAAGCGGTCCGAAGATAGATTTGTGATTTTATCACTTTATGTGGACGATATTTTATTGGTTGGAAATAACAAGGTTTTTGTTATCACCATAAAAGAATTGTTGTTCTCTAATTTTGAAATGAAGGACATATGGGAGGAGCTACTTCTATATTAGGAATTAAAATCGAAAGAGATCGATCAAGGAAACTCCTTACTTTATCACAAGAATCTTATATTATGAAGATTTTTGAGTGTTTCAATATGTAGCATTGTAATCCCATTGATACTCTTATCATGTAAGGTGAAGGCCTAAGTACTGAAATGTGTCCTAAGACTCTTAAAGAAATTAAAGCAATGGAAACTGTTCCTTACACTAATGCGGTCGGAAATTTAATGTATGCTATGATGTGTACTAGACCCGACATATGTTATGCCGTGTGATTGGTGAGCCGATATCAATCAAATCCCGGTCAAGCACACTAGAAAGCAGTGAAGAGGATTCTAAGATACTTGAAGGGTACCATGGACTATCGACTTTGTTACCAAGGAAGTGATTTATGCCTATTAGGTTATTCAGATGCTGATTGGGGTGGAGACCTGGATGAGCGTAAATCGACTTTTGGATATGCGTTCTTGCTCAATGGAGGTGTGATTTCTTGGAATAGCAAGAAACAGACATGCACGGCTTTGTCTACGATGGAGGCAGAATTTATTGCATGTTCTATCGTAGTATAAGAAGCAGTATGGCTAAAACGTTTCTTAGAAAATTTAGCCACTATCACTGAAGTTCCAAGACTGGCGACAGTTTATTGCGATAGTCAAGCAGCCATTGCCTATGTAAAAAATCCCAAGTATCATGGAAGGACAAAGGACATTGACATAAAGAACAACTCGTAAGAGATATAATAGCGCAAAAAGAAGTGATCCTATAATATATTTTAACCAATAGAATGGTTGCTGATCCATTTACGAAGGCTATTCCTAGAGACATATTCCTGACCCATAGGATGTCACTAGGATTGCGTAGAATGTGATATATGTTATTGTAGAGGATAATTGGTTTATGTATTTGTGGACAGATCTATTGTATTTGTTTGTTTATTAATGATTTGATGTTTTATCAATAAGTACAAATCCACTATGAGACTAGCACAAACACACATGTATTCTTGAAAAGTATGTCAGCAGGCAATGATTGGCTCACTCACACGAGCAATCGCCTCAAGTGCTTTAGATAGCACGTTGAGATGAGATGTTATGTACAAATAAATGTTGAAGAGCAAGTCTGGTACATAAAATATGCCGCCTTGATTTGAGTCAAGATGATGTCAGTTATTTGTTTATAACAAGACCGAACATGATATTCTCACAATGATGTATACTTGAAAGATGCTGGATGCGAGTACTTAATTGTGCGCTATAGAAAGCGAGCTAATATAACACTCAGGCGAAACATGAGTACGTGAGAAGCACGTGACTATGATTAGGCTAAGATTCGTATAGTGGATATATTTGATAAATGACATACGCTCTTATAGAAAGAGTAATCTACTATAGCATGTAATTCATATTACATGTGCATTGTATGACCAATAAGGGAAGATGAGTAAAATTATCCCTATTTACTCATCGTGTGAGCCCTTGAGGTAATTTATAATTTACCTTAATTTTGTGCTATATGTTACTTCTGACTATGTTCTCAAAGTAAAAGATCAATGTTGCTACTTTAGCACGTTACGAGCGGTCATGAATAGATATGGCTTATGAGACGTGTTTAGGAATACAATTGTTCTAAAATGCAGAGAGACATGAGTGCAAAGAAAGACTATTGTTGTTTTACATCTATCACATATATTTATTGGTCGACCAATTATATCACCCTCTGTGGTTGCGGATGTAATTGTAAATACATGGTGTTTTGAGAATAGTCAAGTATACTTGGACTAATGTAACAAAATATGTCTGGGGTACTATGAGACATCGATTGTTTGTTTCTTTTCGGCGTTGTAGCCATTATGCCATTCCTAACAGGTGCATAATTTGAGCTCCCGAGTACAAGTGTACTCATTGGTCGCACAACTTATTTGCTAGTATGAATTGTTTTGTAAAGTTGATAAATGTTAAATGTCTTATATTCTTGATAGAGCGATATCAAGCCCATCATGTCTGAGTGTGAGATGTTGTACATTAGCTACTATGTCCATAATGGGGTGCGATTGGACCGCACCATTTGGACTTGATATGCTACGATGTAGGGATGTGATGGGGTCATATAAAAGACCCCTGAAGACAACCGTTGGCGGGGTTGGAAAAACATACGTTCATAAAGTTTTTCTTCTTTTTCTCTCCCCTTTTCCATCAAGGCGTTCCATTTTCTTCTTTACCATAATGATTTGTATTTACGCCATGGAAATCGGGTGCTTTCCTCGTGATCGCATCCAGATCGACATGAGATAGTTTTTTGTTTGTAATTCATTCGCAATTCAATGTTTGTTCCGGGGTTAATTGTTGTTTGCGCATCAGAATCAGGTAAGTCGTCTTTTGCCAACTTGAATTCCAACAGGAAACAACGTGCCTAAAAGAATGACGCTGTGTTTGAAGTTGTCATCACCTTTCCCCAGTGTATGAATATTTGAATTGATGGTCAGCTATTCCAACTTTAGAAAAAGGAAACAGTACAGGATGGTGAAATATCATAAACCTGATCAACCCGATTGCTTAAAGGTTCGGATAATCATTATGGAGTACTATGAACAAGAAAATTTAGCTAAGCAAGAAATGAATCATTCACTTTATTATTTTGGCTAGAAGTCTGATACAAGAACAATTAACCATGTTCACAATATTGATCTCTCTGCAGTGGGTGTGCATGACCCTCTGAAGTTGACAGGGATAAGTACAATATTGGTGCCATAAGTTGTGTACGGCGCTCACTTTGGTGCCAAAAATTTCCATCGGATCACTTAAGTGCCAAAAAATTTGAAAAACGCTCACATTGGTGCCAACTCCGACGAAATTGGCCAGAAATCTGACGTGGCCCTTTTTTATTAATTTTTGACGTCGATGTGACTCGTCGGAGAGTTGAGTCAGCATCCAAACACCAAAACGACGTCGTTTGGTGTCTCCCATAATTCAAAACCCTAATCTTCGGCCATCGCCGTCCTCGACGATCCTTGCGCTCGGCAGCCATGGCTTCGACCCCGACCTCGACCCCAACCTCAACGATGGCCACTCAACGGCAGTGGCTCCGACCTCGACCCCGACCCCAACCCCGATGATGGCCACTCGGTGGCCGTAGCTCCGACCCCGACCTTGACCCTAACTGAGATGATGGCCACTTGACGGCCGCGGCTCAAACCCCGACCCTGACCCCGAAGATGGCCACTCGACGGCTGTAGCTTCGACCCCGACCCCGACCTCGAAGATGGCCACTCAGTGGCTGCAGCTTCGACCCCGACTCCGACCCCAACCCCGACGACGGCCACGGCTTCAACCTCGTCAAAACCCCAATTTCTTCCCCATGTGAGCTAAACGGCGTCGTTTCGATGAAGCCATCCATGTAGGATTGCAAAACGACGTCGTTTTCTTAAGGAGGACCGAAAACGACGTCATTTGAAGGCTTATCGATTTTTTTTCCTATTACACATATGAGATGCTAGTTAGATTTTTACTAAATATATGTATCCAATGACGGAATTACAAATTCCGACGTCATTTATATGTTATAATAATCCAAAAGCCTTAAAAATCGAGAAAGTGGTAAATTTTGATTAGGCATGTTGGAGATCAAATGTATCGAGATTCATTGCAATCAAGTCGATGTGGCTCCACATTTGAATTGTGTTGATCTTACTTGATTGGATATTAAGAAAAAGAAAAATCGAATTAAGTAGATCTTAAGATATCCTGGCATGGACCCAACTCGAGCTTGGGCTAGACTAGCTTAACAATTGGGTCCAGAAGAACTTGAGGAAGCTTGGCCCGGTCATGGTGGGCCTACCGTATAAATCAATTTCTTCGAATCATTTCGAGAACACCTCAAACCGTTGAAAAAAAATGAAATAATGACAAACAATTTTTTAACTTTGACCTAATATGTAATATGATCTCTCAATGGCAAAAGCAGAATATATTGCCCTTAGAAGTTGCTGTCCACAAATTCTTTGTATAGGACAACAACTAAAGGACTTTGGAATAGAAGAACCTTGCACTGAAATCAGATGTGACAATACAAAATTAATCAACCTCACCAAAAATCCTATTCTTCATTCAAGAGCAAAACATATTGAAATTTGTCATTATTTCATAAGAGACCATGTACAAAATGATGAAATCAATGTTCAATTCATTGATTTGAATAATCAATTGGCAAATATTTTCACCAAGCCAATGGAGAAAGGATCATTCGAGTTCATTTTTGAAAAGATGAATATTACTCTTGCATGTGGTTAAGATATATGCGAAAGCAGACTCATTAGTTCAACCTTCGATAGAGACATTCTTCTAAAAGCTCTTATAGACTAAGGTAGTTGTATTTCGAATTTTAGTGCATAAGTTTCTTTCCTTCTTGAAAAAGTTTGATTATTTTCGAATTATTACTTGAATTTTATATTTTTGGGAATTGTTATATCATTGCTAATTTTTTGGAATTAATATTTCATAAAATTATTGACGGTTACTTTTTAAAAAAATTTCGAAATGGAAGTCTTTCTTTTTGTGACCGGTCGATTGCCCTGGTTCGTTTTCTTTAAATAAGTCTTCGGTCTCTTTTTTCTCGATATCTAGAATCCTTGCAAACCCTAATCTCTCTTAAATCTTTACTTCTCTTAATCCGTCCTCACATTCTCTGTAAAATCTCACTTGATCACTCATGAACTTGTTGTAAAAATCCTCCAAGTTTGTTTCAATGTCTTCTCAAAGGAAATCCTCTTGCATTACTAGTCGTGGGCCTTGGTTTGTGCCTGATGCTCTGACGCACTTTGATCTCACTGGAGATGAATCACCACAAAGTACAAATCAACCATTAGTGGAGGAAGAGGTTACTCAAGATGCGACTTCTCTTTCGATAAGAAAGCCTGAGGTACTTCTTAAACATTATGAGTTTCTGAAAAAATGGGGAAATCTTATGGATTTTATAACTTCATTCTTGAAAGAAAATGGTGATGGGAATGAAACTTCGTTCTTGAGAGCCACGGAAAACTTAGGGCTAGTAATGGCTGAAAGAGCAGAAAATAAATTTACCAACTTTCCTACTGAGCCTCATTTTAGTACAATCAATCTGAGAGTAAAAAGGAAAATGATGATAAGAGGGTGTTCAAGAACTTTCAACCCAAAATAAATGTAGTTACAGGAATTGCTAGAACAAAGGGGAAGTTGTTTCGATCGAAGGAATATAAGAAAGTTTATGCACGGATGCTAAATAGAGGGGTCATCAACCCTCAAATGGTAGACTTTGATTTTATGGATTCCAACAAGGTAAATTTAGAAGAGAAATTTGCCAAGTTTCAAATGGAAAGGTTCTATGTGGAGTCATCTAATGCTTATCTTGAATTGACTACTTATTTCTATTCCAACCTATCAGTTTTGGATCCCACTTGTATTCAATTCAAAGTGAGTGATTTTTTTTTTTTTTGATGTTGATGTTGATTTGTTGCTTGATATTCTGGAAGTAGAAAGAAGTGGATTTTTGCCCATAAATGTCTCCAATGAAGAGGTCACCAAGTTTCTAGTGAAGGACAAGATTCCTAGAGAAAACATTACTTACTCTTGGATGTCTACCTTTAACATTGTACTCCATAAAATCGTGATCAACTGCATCAAACCTAAAGCTACTTCTAAGACTAATGTCTCAAGATTCAAGGCAAAAATGATGTGGGTCATTTGCAATGGAGTTGCTTTCTAACTTCCTCATGCAATTCTACTGCATATGTTGTGACATCCTAATTTTCAAGTTTTGTTTTCGATTGAACTAATCAATCACGGGATAACTAGTCTATTAGGTGAAGTTGTTAATGAATCTAAACGCAACCGATTTGAGAATTTGTCCATGAATCAACTGCTCGACTGTGCTAATTTGCAAGGGTCATTACAGGACTGTCAAAATTGATCAGAGATCGGAGATAGGTTGATTCAATAGAGGTATGTGATTAGTGTGTGGGTGATTCCACCTAATTGCAAAATTTCTATTGAACGGCACTAGACTGATTTTTTTGTCATTTCTATACCCTATGTCGGTATTTGAAACCTCGAGACTTTTATGACAATCGAGGGTTGCCAATATGTCAAAGATGTATAATATGGCTCGAAAATAATCAACCATGGGTCAATTGCACCAAAAATTCCTAAAAGTTACCTAGTAGGCTAGGTCACACTAAAATTGCGCCCAATTGAAATTAACTGCAAATCTAAACCCGATGTCAGAAATTAAAAATTCTGTCATATTATGATTGATTTTAGGAATGTCGACTCATCCTCTAAAGATTTTTTCTACAAACCGGGATTTTCGGCAAAAATTCAAAGTAAGATTATTTTGGATTGGAAAAATCAGAGGACTATTTTTTAGTGCACTGTTGGTTGTCAAGTTGGTTCAATTGATGAGGAAAATTATTGAATTTGATGAGCACACCTTGGCTAGATTTATGGACATCAAATTGGGCTTAATTGGAGAGAAATTGAAAAGGAATTGAAGAGGGAAAGTGGCAAATTCGTATGCCAAGGGGGTGTGCAACATTTGAGGCATCAAATGAAGCTTGTAGAGGAAGATTGAGGGGGAATTGGCTACTGTGGATAGGGAAAAGCTATTGGGGGAAATTGAGATGAGTAGGAGAGGATATGTGAGGACTTGTGGTCAAAGGGGACTCCCCAAAGCTTCTGTAGTCTTCTTCTCCCACACTCAACCCCACTTTATCCATTGTTGAGGATTTCTTGAGCTTAGAAAACTAGAGGAAACCAAAGAGGACCCCCCTTCCATCACCAGCCTGCCCGAAGCCACCGGACCATTGCTCGCTAGCTGTTCGCTCGTTCGGAGCTGCTTGATCCCATCCTGCTCGTTTCGCGCCCAACTGCTGTCCCCCGAGGCCCTCGTCACCGTCGAAGCTCAGTTGGAGCTCCACTGTTGCCGTCTAGTAGTCGCCGTTGCCTGTCATTGCCTACAGCAGTCTCCATTTGCTCATCCTCATCATTTCCAGCCCAACCAGCCGTTGGTTCCAACTCCCTCGACCCAAGAGCAGAAGCCAAAGCTAGCAAAGGTTGTGAAGTTTCTAGGCCCATTTTTAGGCCCGTTCGGTCTTCTGTTGGTGTCGCTGCAAGCTTAGTTGTTGCCCACCTCCGCATTGCCGTTGTCGCGAACTCATTAGAACATTATACTGGTAAGTTTACTTGCTAAACTCTGCTTGGGGAGTTAATGATGCTTAAGGGTTGATTAGTTTAAGCTAATTAAGGTTTAGGTGGTTAGTTAGCATGGATTAGTGATTTAATTTTTTAATTGTGCATATTATGTGGTTAGAATAGCCTAATTAAGGACAAGATATGTTTTGCCATTTATCTAGATAGGTTCGAAATTTTTCTAGGCCTGTTTAGGTGCTTAATTTAGCATTTTCAGCCTAAATTGGTATTTTTGGTATTTAATTACATTTATTTAATTATTATTTTTATATTTATTTAATTATTTATTATTTTTTGGAAATTATACTAAGATAACTAGTGATCGAAATTTTGTGCTAATTGCAATGGTGTGCTTAGTTTATGCAATTAAATGCTAAATTGTACAAATTGAGTAAAAATTGTGATTTTGAATATTTATTCAAAAATTGTGGAATTTTGATACTTTAATTAGAAAAATCTCGGGTGTTGGGTTTTGCACTAAAAATGGTTTTAAGGACTAGATCGAATTGTCGGATTTTAATAGTGTGAATATCAATTTTTCTGGTTGACATTGATCCGTCAGTTTGTGAAAGCAATGATCTATCAGCTTGTGAGAGCATTGATCTATTAGTGCTTGAGAACATTGATATGTCAACTTGTGAGAGCATTGGCCATGTGTATTATAAATTGGAATTTATGGATTTGTGACTACAAGTTCTATGGCCTTATTATTTTTGCAAGTTAGGTATTTATTTAAGTGGAAAATGTTAATAGATTATTAAAAGGTTAGTGGGCCGAAATTCTTAAGCCAAGCTAGACCAAAAACCCAGCCTAAGACCCCCACAACTTCAGCCCAAAGCCAGGCCCATAAAGGCCCAAGACCGGCCCAAAAACTGAAGCCCATTAACCTTGCATGTCCTCCAACACTTGTCTTCAACTTTGCCACTTGTTCTCCTCATGAGAACACTTGTCTCTTACATGCAAAAATAGAGATAAATTGTTAATCAAAGAGTAAAAAGGAAGGGGGTTTCGGAAGTGAGAGGAAAAGAGAGAAAGGGAGGTGAGCGAGAGAAAGAGAAAGGGAGAGAGAGTGGTCGTGTGAGGGAAGAAGAGGAAGAAGGAAGAGCTTGTTCGCTACTGTTCCTTCGTTGCTTTGCCTCTGTTTGCTGCTGTCTTGTACTTGAATCTAAGGCAAGTGAAGTCCTAAAACCTACTCTTTGCATTGCTGTGTGTATGTGTAGTAGATGGTAAGTCTTGATTGTGGTAGATGGGATGAGATTTCGGAGCTTTGAAGAGAGATTTGTTGGTCATGCATGCTGATTTCAGAAAGACCAGTCCGACCATCCGCGCATTTGTGTGTTGCATGTGACTTTTTAGTTGGAATCTTGTTTCGACCTCTTCAAAAAGTTGTAGAGAAAATCTTGAAGTATAACATACTAAAATTTGAGACAACATGGACAATTATTGAGGGGTGCAACCCTTTTTCTACGAAAACATTAGATCTGGAAACTGTTTTGTTGACCTCTTGGTGATTTCGTGTGTTGCATGTGACTTTTTATTTGGAATTTCACTTCGACCTCTTCATGAAAGTTGTAGAGAGCATCTTGAAGAACAACATACTAAAAGTTGAGGCCAAACGAACAAGAAAATGGTCATTGAAATGATTTTCTTTGGAAAGACTAGATCTGGAATTCGTTGTGATGACCTTTAGTGGTTTCGTGGTTTGTAAAGTAACCTTCATGTGAAAATATCACCTTGATATCTTAATGAAAGTTGTGGTGTACTTCTTGAGGTAGAATATATCAAAATTTCAGAGTAAATAGACCAGTATTAACCAAGGAAACGAATTTTCTTCAACACGGGTTGATCTGGAAAATGATACTAAGAATAGGAAAAGTAAATTGATTTTATCTTTTAATCCAGAATTTGTATGATTTCTTCATGAAACTTGTACCTCTATATCTTAAATACAACGTGTCCAAATTCGATAATTTTCTGAGTTTATTGAAGGGTTTAATCAAAAAAATTTTCAAAACGGTGCATGGCTGATGTTAAAATCCTTTTTCGGTGATGCATGGACCTGTATGTATTTTGTGAAGCCTTGTTTGATATGGTGTTCTTCATGAAATGTGTTTTCTTAGATCTTATCTACAATGTGTTAAATTTTCTATATTAATTTCCATAATTTACTAGTTTTCCAGAATTTTTCATAAACAACATGCATTCTGTTTAAGCTGAAAAACTATTCTGTTTACAGGTTATTGATTTGCTAGATAAATTGTGATATCTTGGATTATCATTTGTGCAATGATGTGGTGACATTCATGCATATCATATGACATCAACAGATTTATGGATTTTCATGAATTCAATGAAGTTTCTCAAACCCATTGCATCAAACAATATTTTTCCCAATGCATATTATATGATTTTGAAAAGGCTGATTCCAATCATTGGCATTATTGCATCAAATGCCATGTTGAAATTGTAATACATGTGTGAATATAAAATTGAGAAAATGACGAGACTGTCGGAGGTGTGAGTTGACAATGCCCTGGGAGTTTCAGGATGCTCGGAATGTGGGAGTGCCGGATGCCTGGTGGCCTAGTGGCGTAATTCTGGAGGGTCCTCGGGAGTTTCGAGATGCCTGGTGGTATACGGTACGTAATTCCAGAGGGGGGAATCCTGGTGGTATGTCGGTACGTAATTCCGGAAGCCCCAAAGGTTTGTGCCCGGGGGGATGCCTCGTGATGCTAGTTGGGATGCGAGATGCCCGGAATGTGGGGGCCGGATGCCTGGTTGTATTTTGAATACATGACCAGAGGTTCCTCGTGATGCCTGGTTGGATGTGAGAGATAAATTGTGGGATACAAGCTTTGGTCCCTGGAAAGAAAAATTGATGAGATCCTTGTGAAAGATAAGAATTGAAAATGAATCATGTGCATGGGTGTATGCATATGGCATGATGCACGATCTGCTTATGAAAGTAAATTAATGCTATTTGATATTGAAAATGCGATCATGAAGGCATGAATGGATCTCTTGGTGATGTATGCTTGATAGCATGGATGATATGAATCATGGTGATATATGCATGATGGCATGGTGAGATATGCATGACTGCATGGTGGTATATGCACATATGGCATGGATGTGCATGATTGCTTGATGGTGAGTGCATGGTGGTATATGCACATATGGCATGGTGATATATGCATGAATGCTTGATGATGAGTGCATAATGGTATATGCACATATGTTATGATGACATATGTATGGCTGCAAGGTAAGTTATGCTTGAATGTATGAATGATACGTGCTTTGTTATGATGCCTTGATTGTTCTGTCTGACGTAATGAGTAGTTTGGTGGATCTTTACTGCGAGTGGTTGTACTCACTCCATTTGGGGAATAACATTTAAGACTAGATAAGATACATTTGCTACCACTGCTATCGGTAGATGGATCGAGTGATTGGATATGATTGTGAGGAGGAGGATAGCAAAGGAAGGAGCTTTTGGACGCCGACACTGATCGATGGACTTTAAGTATTCGACTATTGGAGGAGATGTCAGTCTTCTTTTGAAGTATAGTCAAGTATAGAGAACCATGGCATTTTGATGTATCGATGAATGATGTCCATATGGTTTAAGTAAATAAAAGTATTTGGCTTTTACCTATAAACGTTTAGTTGGTGTGCATCGTTTCCTGAATATAGGGAAAGGAGTTGTTAAATATGCTTGTGTTATATGAATTGCAAGGGACCGATCTAAAAGATGTAAACCCCCAGGTTGTATGGACTCATTGCAAATTGAAATGGTATCAGAGTGATATGTAATTAGTGAAAGTGAAAGATAAGTGAATTGTAGTGACCCTAACAGATCGAGGGCCGTTGAGGGGTGCCACAACAGTAGGCCTAGAATCAAGCCACCACTAATACCGCCATCGCTATAGCTATTGTTACTATAGCCACCGTCGCCGTTGCTAAAGCCACAGACGCTGCCGCACCTACCGAAGTGCTAGCTGGTAACATGGTTGTTGAGAGAGATAGGCCTATGCATAAGCTCGTCGAGTAATTCCTGAAGTTGAACCCACTGAAGTTCACTGGCACTGGATATCCCAAAGCTACATCGCTCTAGATCCAAGACTTGGAGAAAGCCATTACACTACTGATGTGCACTAAAGAGGAAAAGGTTGTCCTTGCAGTATACTAGCTACAGGGTAATGCTAGTACGTGGTGGAGAGCCACTAGAGGCATGATTTTTCCCAAAGGCATAGTTCTACTGTGGAACGCCTTTCTCAAAGCCTTTAATGCCAAATACTTTTCCAATAGCACCCGAGAGCATAAGATGGAGGAATTCCAACGCCTCCGTCAAGGAATGTTGACCGTCGATCAGTATGAAGCTAAGTTTGCTGAGCTGTCTCAATATGCTCCAAGATTGGTAGAAGACTTTGAAGACAAAGCTAGGAGGTTTAGGAATGACCTTCGACCAGAGCTGAGGAATCCACCGGTGCCATTCGACCTAAAAGATTGCAATGAGGTTTATGGACGGGCCCAGCTGATAGAGAGGAACCTGAGTGAACAGACTGCCACATCTGGTTCAAGGTTCAGTTCGAACAGAGACAGGAATCGGTTTGGGAAGAAGCCCATGACTGGAGGAAGGTACCATGTCCTGTCCAACAGGAAGGGTGGAGTAGGCAAGTCAGCGCTGAGTTAGAATGGCACGTGTCCCTTTTATGGAAGAAGACATGGATCAGCCTTGTGCCATTTAAGGATAGGTGCTTGCTTCGAGTGTGGCCAACATGGTCATTTGGCCAGAGATTGTCCTAGAAAGCCAAGGGGAATACATCAGTTATTGCTGCTACCACTGATAGGTTAGAATAGTGGTTTCACGCCATAGATTGCACCATAGGGTGGACTAAACATACCTCCAGCTTAAGGAAGGATGTATGCTATCATGACAAGACAGGCTAAGGAGTTGCCTGATGTGGTTATGGGTACTGTTTTCCTGAATGACCATGCTACTTATGCTTTATTTGATCCTAGTGCAATTCATTCGCTTATAATTGAGCAATTTGTTAAGCTGGTAGGATTGATTTCTGAGTTGTTGAAATCAGTGATTAGCATATTTGCACCAGTAAAGGATAAGGTGTTAATTGTAGTGGGTTGTCCTAGTTGCAAGTTAGTGATTGGTGAGCAAGATGGGATGATAGATTTGTTAGTTCTAGCCATGTATGATTTTAATGTGATAATTGGCATGGATTGGCTTACCAAGCAAAGGCTAAGATGGACTGTTATCATAAATCGATTCAGTTTAACCCATTATTGGGTGAGAGTTTTGAGTTTACTGGGAGTCGAGGAGGACCCTTGATTACTTTAATCTCATCACTTGAGGCAACCCATTTGTTAGACGGGGTTGTCAGGGTTACTTGGTGACTTTTATGGATACAACAGTTGAGGAGTTGAAGATTGAAGATATCATAGTGGTACAAGAATTTCCAGATGCGTTTCCGGAAGAGTTGCCAGGCCTGCCCCCAGAGAGAGAGATAGATTTCGTGATCAAATTAGCACCCAGGATAAAGCCCATCTTTAAGGCTCCTTATCGGATGGCGTTGTTTGAGTTGAAAGAACTGAAGGTGCAGATGCAGGAGTTGTTGGATAAATGATTCATACATCCCAATGCATTACCTTGGGGAGCACTAGTTCTATTTGTGAAAAAGAAAGATGGTTCGTTGTGTCTGTACATCAATTATCGTCAACTCAATCAGGTGATGATCAAGAACAAGTATCCACTCTCGAGGATCGATGACTTGTTTGACTAGCTACAAAGAGTGTCGATATTTTTAAAGATTGACTTGAGGACGGGATATCATCAACTGAGGATCAGAAAGGAGGACATACCAAAGTCAACATTTCGTACTCGATACGACCATTATGAGTTCACTGTAATGTCATTTAGTTTAATGAATGTCCCGGTTGCTTTCATGGATCTGGTGAACCAAGTGTTCAAAAAGTACCTGGATCAGTTTGTGATTATGTACATTGAAGATAACCTAGTATACTCAAGAAGTCCTAAGGAGCATAAAAGGCATTTGAGAATGGTACTTTAGACCTTGAGGAATCATGAGTTGTACGCCAAGTTCAGTAAGTGTGAGTTTTGGTTGACTCGTGTGGCATTCCTAGGTCACGTGATTTCAGGCAAATGAATCTCCGTAGACCTAACCAAGATTGAATCATTTATCAACTGGCCAAGATCGATGACAGTGATAGAGATCATAAGCTTTTTGGGTTTGGCAGGTTACTATAGAAGGTTCATGGAAGGCTTTTTAGCGTTAGCGTCGCCATTGACTCGACTATTGAAGAAGGAAGAGAAGTTCATGTGGATGGATAAGTACAAGTGTAGTTTCCAAGAGCTTAAACAGAAGCTGATTATCGCATCTGTGCTGACCATACCATCTAGCTTAGAGGATACGAGATCATAGTGATGCATCGTTTAGAGGATTGGGTTGCGTGCTAATGCAACATGGTAGGGTTGTTGTATATGTGTCCCGTCAGTTAAGACCTCATGAGCTGAATTATCCGACGTATGACTTAGAACTCGTAGCGATTATTTTTGCTCTGAAGATTTGGAGACACTACTTGTGTGGAGAAAAATTCCAGATCTTCACAGACTATCAAAGTCTCAAGTACTTATTCTCTCAGAAGGAGTTGAATATAAGGCAGTTTTGTTGGATGGAACTTATGAAGGACTATGATTGTGATATCTCGTATCACCCTAGAAAGGTTAACAAGATTGCAAATGCGCTGATTCGGAAGTCTTCAGTTGCACATATGATGGTTAAGGAATGGATTTTACTCGAGAGGGCTCGAGATTCGATTTTCAAGTTTGAGGTAAGTCACCTTTCAAGTCTTATGACCACCCTCAGAATTGAGCCGAAAGTCCAAGTCAAAATTAAAACGCTTTAGTTGACAACCCCGAATCTTCAAAAGATCCTGCAAGAGGATACCGATAAGAGAAAAGTTGACTTTCAGATTTCTGAAGATGGAACACTAAGGTTCCGAGGACGATTGTGTGTACCTGACGATGCAAGGCTTAAAGAAGAGATCTTATTAGAAGCTCATCGTAGCAATAATAGCATTTATCCTAGTAGTATGAAGATGTACCAGAATCTGTGTCAACACTATTGGTGATCCGGTATGAAGGTGGATATCGACAAGCATGTCGCCAAGTGTCTAACGTGTCAATAAGTAAAGGCACATCATTGTAAACCGGGAGGATTTCTGTGACCTCTCGAGATTCCCGAGTGCAAATGGGAATACATCACAATAGATTTTGTGACGGGCTTACCAAGGAATAAGAGGGGTAACGATTCCATTTGGGTAGTGATCAACAGACTAACGAAGTCGGCTCACTTCATTGCCGTTTGAAAGGATCTTGATTTGGACATGCATGTAGAGTTGTATGTGCATCATATAGTTTGTCTGCATGGAGTGCTGGTGATGATTACATCAGACCAAGAGCCGAGATTCACAGCTGCCTTCTAGAAGAGTTTCTAGGCTCCTTTAGGAATGAAGCTGCAGTACAATATGGTCTATTATCTTTAGATGGATGCCAGTCTGAGAGGACGATTCAAACCCTCGAAGACATGCTGCGAGCTTGTGTGTTGGATTTTTGGTATTTAATTGCATTTATTTAATTATTTTTTATATTTATTTAATTATTTATTATTTTCCAAAAATTATACTAGGATAATCGGTGACCGGAATTTTGTGCCGATTGCGCTTGTGTGCTTAGTTTATGCAATTGAATGCTAAATTGTGCAAATTGAGTGAAAATTGTGATTTTGGATAATTATTCCCAAATTGTGGAATTTCGATATTTTAATTAGAAAAATCCAAGGTTTCGGGTTTTGACACTGAAAGTGGTTTTAAGGACTAGATCGAATCTTGGGATTTTAATAGTGTGAATATCAATTTTTTTGGTTCACATTAATATGTCAGCTTATGAGAACATTGATTTGTCAACTTGTGTAAGCAGTAATCCCTGGCTACATTAGAGGATCGATGTGTATCGGTAGTTCATGCTTGTGCGAGCAATAATTGAATTGGATCGTATGACTGATTGAATGGATTGAATTGAATTGATCAATTGAATATATGAATTGTACTAACATGCATGAGGGAACTGAGGTAAGGTAAGTCTTTTGTCTTATGTGCATAGACTGCCTCTAGGTGTATTTCATTCCTAGTCAGAGTTTAGGGGGTGAACTTGCTGAGATATTGTCTCACCCCGTCGTGGGCTCAATCTTTTCAGGTCTTTAGATGGTAGTTCCTTTGGAACGTTTTGGTCGGCCCATGAAGGTCATCGAGTAGGTTACCGATATCCCTATTCCTAGTGGCCACGGAGTTTGGGTCTATGAACGTGTGGTGACCACCGTCTAGGTCGATGTAGGCCTACCTTAGAGGTTACCCCATCAGTTTAAGGCGTGGTTTCGCTGTAGGCTCAATGGATACTAAGTGGTTCCCCTACAGGATTTTGAGTTCCTAGGTTCGGTGATATACGTTGCTCATGGCAAGAGTACAGCTGACCCTCTTGGTGGTGTAGTGATGGACCTGAGTCCCCAGGAGACCTTAGAGTTTTCAGTCGGGGATTCTAGTGCGTAGAGGACTTGTAGGCTTTTCTGTTTGAGTAGACTTTTGTCTATAGACTAGTGATGTATATAAACTGGGGTGTTTATAAAAGTGTTTTGGTTGTGAATGTGTTTCCTGCTTTTCTATCTCGTTTTGATTGTTGTTTGGGGTATTGTTTCGCTTTCACATGTGCATTAAAATGAATGGGTTGGCGACGCGTCCTTAGACGTCGCAATTTAATCGACCACCGAGAGATGGGCACGCTCTCGAAGGTTCGGGGTGTGGCATATGTACATAAGCATCATGAAGGAGAAGGGACAACTTCCATACACAGTTCCGGTGACCAATCTTTTTCAACATTTTCATATTCAACCGCTTTCCAATTTTTTCTCCAGAACCATTCTTCCCATGCAATTTGGATTGAAAATGGTCTAAAAAATGAGATTGAAGGATCTCTTTAGAACCTTGAAACTTTTGAAAAAAAGGAATCTGCCAACAAAGCTAAGATAGGATCTACAGCTAAGAAGAAGCACAAAGGAAAGAGCGTTGTCTTGTGAACTTCCTGTTCTTCTTTTACAAGATGAAGAAGAGGAAGATGATGAAGACAAGACTATCTCTAACATGTTGGCAAAAATTGTCATGACAGATCTTGTTGGAGGCATAGTTGATTTTGAAGAAGAAGAGGATGAGAGTGAGAAATACCCTGAAGAGGAAAGTGCAGGAGAGGAAACTAGAGTGAAAGAGAGCGAGGAGGATGACTCAGATGAAGAAGAGGGAGATATGAATCTGACCAAGGAATGGGAGCATTTCGACAATGAAGGAGAATATACAAAGGAAGTTGGTGTAGGAGATGTTGGAGAGAAAACCAAAGGAACTGGTCAACAAACCAATGCTGTTAGAAATGGGGTGCAGGAAGGAGAAAGAATTCTTCCTCATACTGAAGGAACTGAGACATGGGTAGTAGGTGAGAAAACTACTCTTCATGACCAGACGACTGAACCAATTGCAAGTGATGATATTAGTCGATCTCCTCCAGATGCGGAGGATATTTATGCATCTTATTTCCTTGAAGAATCTCCTAAGGGTCAGGATAAAGAGGTAATGCTTAGGGAGAGCAACAAATCTCACATGTTTAGGTTGATGTCCCTTCATGTTTAGATACTCCACCGGTACATTTTGTTGAAGCTAGTGCCCAAATTGAACCATACTCAAACTATCATCGGCTAGTGGAAATCCTTACGAAGATTAAGGTACAGCAATATGGGATGGAGGTTGAAATTCAAAAGTTCAATATTGCTCTCGCTACTACCTCAAAATCTCTCATTAGAAAGGTACAGTCTCTTGATGACAAGATTCAAAACATGTATCAGCAAGCCACTCAGAATTTGGTGAAGATTGGGACTATCTTCCATCGGTGCCTGACTAAACTTGAGGAGACCATGCAGACTTTGGAAGACTTTCGACTTGTTTGTGTTCTAAGGGAACCTTGATCATTTTCGAAATCAACCCTTTTTCTTATTTTCTTTCTTCTTGTTTGTTTTTCTTCTTTTTGCCATTGACGAAAATGGAGAGAATTTTGTAGATTTGAAGCTTTGGCTTGTGCTATTGTGTTCAAGTGTGGTTGGTGTGTTTTTATGTATGCAGACTATGTGTGTTTTATGTAGATTTTATTGTGCAGACTAGATTTGAGCAATTGTTTACTGTCTGTTATCTCTATCTATTTTCTTGTGCCGCTAAAGTGTTATTTTGCATGATTATATCCACATTATGCTTAAATCTGTATGAAAGTTTTGTCATCATAAAAAATAGAAATATTGTTCCTACCAAGTTTTGAACTTATTCTTATTTTGAAGAACAGTATACTTCTGAAGTTATGTCATAGACTCTTACCAAAGTCTATTCACTCCAAAAGTTTTCCCACTCGATGTAATCCAAACTAAAACCATGTCTCGAACGAAGATAGAATCAAACTCAGATTTATTGATCTTGTGATAAGGATTCAAAATGAACACAATATGAATTTATTCTTCAATATTTGGCTCTCTGATGAAGAATCTCACTTACCTTTCATAAATACATTGATAGAACCAATCACAAATTGATGAAATCAATCTTGAATATAAGTTCCTTTTTGGGAAGCAGTTACTTATGGAAACCTAGATTCTGATTATATGGGCGACCATAATCAATGGTTTTTCATCTTAATCTTCAAACGGCTACAAGATCTCCTTAATTGATTCTGTCTAACAAATTGATTGGAATAAATTCCTTTGGAAAATGCCAATGGCTAGTAAGGCATAGAGGAGTATTTAAGGAGGTCATTCAATCTATTTGAGATAGTGTATGGAAATTGAAATTCCAAAGTCTGAAACTTTTCAACCACTTGTTCTTCATAAAAAATTCTTACAAATTGTATTCAAGAGAGAATATCACAAGAAGAGTGACTTAGTGACATAAAAGGAATCTTCCACTAAGTGTTTGCACTTGAAAAATTGTACTTCTCTGTTGATGTTATAGTGAATTCCAGCTAGAAGGCTATAAGCGTGGGAGAGTGGGCGTAGGCTTAATCTAAGCCGAACTACTATAAATCTCGTGTGCAATTTTCTCTTCCCTTGACTCTTTCCATTTAAATCTATTGCATCTTTTTAAGTATCACAAAAATCTATTCCATCTCTTATCGGATTCTGAATATTCATCAGAAGTCTAGTGACTTGTTTGTTAGATTCTATTTGGTTCTTAGACTTTATTCAAAAACTATTTTACTTTACAAAAATTCTTTTAAACACCTATTCACCCCCTCTATGTGTTCATGCTAACTTTATCATGTAGTAGCATTTGATAGGAGAAGCCTTATGTGTTGGAGAAAACTCTTTTGATGTTTTAAAGTTGACAAAACTTATCCAAAGTCTATTATGAGTATTTCCAGAATTTTGTGTCAAAGTTTAAAGACTCCTAGAATTTGTGTTAAAGTCTGAAGACTCTCAGATTTTGTGTCAAAGTCTACCCACTCTGACAAATTCCAGACTGAACACAAGTGAAGAAATAAGGCTTGTTTAGATGTAAGATTATCTTTCTTATTTCAAAAGTTCGGTTTGCACAAGTTATAAATGGCCTTTTGGATGGAAATATCACCCTTGAGATTGATTATCTTTATTGAAATCAATCTAGATATATCAAATCTTTTTGGATTGCAAGTAAATATGTAAAGAATCTACTTATGGAAACCAAGATCTTGATTATATAGGCGAACAAGATTGATGAGCTTTCATCACAATCTTCAAATGGCTCGAGATCTCCGTGATTGATTTTGTCCAATAGTTTGATTGGAAGAATTCATTTGGAAAGTGCCAACGGTCGAGAAGGCATGAAGGAGTATTTAAGGTGGACTCTCTAATTGTTTAGTAGAGTGCGTGAAAGAACAATTTCAAAGTCTAAAGCTTTCCATTTCTTTGTTATTCCAAATATTGAGCTCAAAGTTGTACACAAAAGAGGAAGACTCATAGTGAGACTTCATGAGAGAGCAGTAGAGACTCTTCATTATGAAGTTTATAACGCAAGATTGTAAATTCTATTTTGATTCTTAGTGGGATTTAGCTAGAAGGTTGTCAGCGTGAAGAGTGGACGCAGGCTTGATCTAAGTCGAACCGCTATAAATTCTATGTTCTCATTCTCTTCCCTAAACTATTTTATTTTGTTTTATTTAACTATCAAAGTTTGAACTCAATCAAAGTCTGCTATTTTTCAGACTCAGTTTTAGAAGCAAAATATATTTACCGTTCCTTGCGAAAAATTGTCTTCACACCTATTTACCCCATTTAGGCATCCATACTAGCACTTACAATTGGTATAGAGCCTGTGTGCTTAATTTTTGAAGTGTTTTACTTCTAAGCTAAAGATCCTTAATGGCTAATATTTTGGCTCCAGGTTTGGTTGAAGGTCAGAGCAACACTAGACCTCCTTATTTTGATGGAAATGAGTACAATGTCTAGAAGAACAAGATGAAGGAATTTCTCAGATCTAGAGATCCTCTAGTGTGGGATCAACCCTAAAGCAACATCAGTTTCAGACCAAGGAAAAGAAATCATCGATGCTGACAAAGCAACACGAGTTGAATTTACCAAGAGACAAGCTCTTGACACGAAAGCAATCTACTCTTTATATTGTGCCTTATCTCCTACTAAGTATAACCGAATTTCTTTTTGTGAAATAGCTAAAGAAGTTTGGGATAGATTACATGTTACCTACGAAGGAACTGACCAAGTGAAGGAAACCAAAATAAACATTCTTCTTGGACAGTATAAAGCCTTTAGAATGAAGCTTGGAGAATCTATTACAGATATGTTCAGTCGCTTTATAGAGATTGTGAATGGCCTGACATATCAATGTCAACCAATCTCAGGACCAATGAAAGTCAACAAGCTGCTGTGTGGGCTTTCGAAAGATTGGAATCATATGAAGACTTCAATTAGAGAAACCCAGAGGATCATGCCTCTATCAATTGATGATTCGATAGGCACACTTCAGTCGTACGAAGTGGAACAAATAAATGATGAAGAAGATCCTAAAGATAAGAAGTTAGTTGCATTAAAGTCTAATATTGATTATGATGATACAACTTCATATGATGATATGGATGATAAAGAGCTAGCACTTATGATCAAGAAATTAAAAAAGCTGAATAGAAAGGGAAGAAGATTCAATTGGAATAAGTAGGCACGCAGAATTTCCAGAAGAGACTAATTAAGGACAACAGAACCTGCAAAAATGCAATATGCTTTGAATGCAAGAAAAAAATGGCATATCAGACCTAATTGTCCTCTGTTGAAGAAGAAAAAAGGAAAAACTGAGAAGTACAAAAAGGCACTCAAAGCTAAAACTTGGAGTGACATTGAGTGTGAGGAAAGTGAAGAAGAATATATCAACATATGTCTAATGGCTCATTTCGAATCAGTCTCAGAATCAAAAAACAGACTCGCATTTAGATCGACAAAGAAATTGAGGTCGGTGATTGAAAAATTCCTGTCAAATTCTATAAATACATAGATAAACTTTGTTGCAATCTCAAATCCTCTCTTAAAAGGATTTTTGAACTAAAAAGGAAGAACTCCAAGCTCAAGCAACATGATGTTTCTTGGAAAGAAAAATTTGAAAGTCTTCAAACAAGTTTTGATTCTCTTTCAAAGGAATATATATATTGAAAAGTGATATCTCAAATATAACAAAAATATTTTCAAAAGGATCCAAGAAACTAGAGAAAATTCTTTTAGTTTAGATACCCTACTTTAACAAATCTGGTTTGAGTATAACTTCAGAGATTGTTCCATTAATCAATTCTCCCAAAGTAAAAGAAAGAATTAAACAAAGACCTGCAAAAGAATTTTACAAAAATCATTTTCGAAAAGTTTTTGTAAAACTTGTTGGCCAAAGTGCACTAAGATGTTCAAAGTGTAACAGCCTAAAACATTTCAAGAAAGAATGTCCCAAGGTTTGGAGACAAATTAAGAAGGACTGAGCTAAGACTCTTTTTAATATTAACCCTCCAGGACCTAAGAAAATTTGGGTACCAAAGAAAGTTTGAATTTTTCTTATGATCATAGGTCGCTATCAAAAGGAAAATCAAATGGTATTTGGATAGTGGTTGTTCAAGTTATATGACAGGAGACTCAAGTTGCTTTATAAAGCTTGTGAGATTGAATGGAGGAAAAGTATCTTTTGAAGAAAACAATAAATGAAAGATTGTACGATGTGGAACTATGAAGATTGGAAGCCTAACTATCAACAATGTTTCCTTGGTGGAAGGATTGAACTACAATCTGCTAAGCATAAGTTAGCTTTGCGATACTAGTTTCAGAAAAAACTTCTAAGAAGGCATTTGTTCTAGAACGAGTCAATACTTCTCTCAATATTTCATTGGGCAAAGGCATGGGAATATCTATATTTTGGATGTAAACCTAGACAGTTCTCAGTGCCTTATATCTATTCAAGATGAAGCAAGTCTCTAGCATCGAAAGCTTGGTCATGTTAATATGAAGCAGATTGCCAAGATTTATTCAAATAAGCTTGTTCATGGCATTCCCAACCTAGCTTATAAAAGTCTAAACTATGTACATCATGTGTTTTGGGAAAACAGGTTAGAAGTACCTTTAAACTTGTAAATCAAGTTTCTATCAGTCGAGCTTTGTAGCTTCTGTATATGGACCTTTTTGGACCAACCAGAACTCAAAGTGTTGGTGGAAAGGAATATTGTCTAGTAATTGTGAATGATTACTTTTGCTTCACTTGGATCTATTTTCTGGCAAGTAAGTCTGAAGCATTCTCTTATTTCTCAAAGTTTGCAAAGAAGTTTTAGAATGAAAAGGGTTATGCTATTTCGAGCATACGAACCAATCATGGAGGTGAGTTTGAGAATCAGGATTTTGCTAAGTTTTTGTGATGAATATGATTTTCAGCATGTTTTGTCTTATCCATACACTTGAAAACAAAATGGGGTTGTGGAAAGGAAAAACAGATCATTTTAGGAGATGGCCAGAACTCTTATGATAAAGAGCAAAATTTCCTCTTGATTTTAGGTAGAAGCAGTTTTTACAGCTTGCTACATCATCAACAGAGTGTTCTTGAGGCCTATCTTAGAGAAAAGTCCTTATAAAGTATACAAAGGAAAGAAGCCAAATGTTTCTTACTTCCATGTCTTTGGTTGTAAATGTTTTGTTCAAAAGAATGTAAAGGATCGAACCAGGAAGTTTGAAGACAGATGAAGGAATCTTCCTTGGCTACTCAACATCAAGCAAAGCCTATAGGTTTTTTTTTTTTTTTTTTTTTTTAACAAAAAGACTCAATTTGTAGAAGAATCTATGAACGTCAAGTTTCAAGATTATGTGCAGAATTTACTAGACCAAACTCAACTTCAAGAGTTTGAACCTATTCCAAACTTTACAAAGTCTATTTCCCTTTAAGAGGTTTAGACTTCGGAGAACATCATAAAGCAGATTGAGAAGATTCAACCAAAGCGGAGAGGATCAACAAACTTTGAAACCAAGCAGCAACTAGAAGCATAAGTCAAGTCATCCTAAATAACTCATCATTGACAATATTGATGAAGGAATTCACACTAGATCCAAAAGGCATGAAGAGTCTAGTGCTCTAGCTCTTGTTTTTGAAATAAAACTAAAAAGCATAGATGAAGCCTTGTTTGATGAAAGCTAGATAGAAGCTATGCAAGAATAATTTAGACTATTCAGCTTCAACGATGCATGGGAGTTGATTCCAAAACCCAAAGGAAAGTCCATAATTGGAAAGAGATGGGTTTTCAAAAACAAGATGGATGAGAAAGGAAAAGTGGTCAGAAACAAAGTAAGACTCGTGGCAAAATGATATACATAGGAAGAAGGGATAGACTATGACGAGATCTATGCAGTAGTAATGAGGTTTGAAGCAATTATATTATTATTTGCTTTTGCTTGTTATAAAAATTTCAGGTCATTCCAGATGGATGTCAAAAGTGCATTCCCAAATGGGTTCATACAATAATAAGTCTATGTGGAACAACCACCTAGATTTGAAGATCCAAAGAAACTAGACTCAGTCTACAGACTGAAATAATGCCTTATATGAATTGAAGCAAGTACCACGAGCTTGGTATGAAATGTTGAGTAAGTTTTCAATTCAGAATGGTTTTGAGAAAGGAAATGTTGATACTACCTTGTTTATTAAGAGAGATGGAAAATATTTTATGCTTGTACATATTTATGTATATGACATTACTTTTGTTCTCCTAACGAAAGTCTGTATAAGAAATTCTCTAGAACTATGTAAGATGAATTTGAAATGAGTATGATAGATGAGTTAACATTCTTTCTGGGATTACAAGTCAAACAATCAAAGAAAGGAATATTCATTCATCAAGAGAAGTATGCCAAAGATTTCATCAAGAAGTTTGGGTTGGAAAATTTCAAGAAAATAGAGACTCTAATGTCAACTTCTTCGAAACTAGACAAGGATGAAGAAGGGAAGAAAATAGATCAGAAGCTATACAGAAGCATGATCGGTTCACCTCTTTACCTTACTTCTTCTAGACCTAATATTTCATTCAGTGTTTGCATCTGTGCAAGATTTCAGTCTGACCCAAGAGAATCTCATCTAAGTGTTGTAAAACGCATCATTAAATATGTTGTGACCTATCCAAAGCTGGGTTTGTGGTATCCAAAAGAAAGAGACTTTACTCTTATTAGATATTTAGACACTGATTTAATAGGTTGTAAAATCGATAGAAAGAGCACCTCTAGCACTTGTTAACTGTTGGGAAATATGTTGGTATATTGGTTCTTAAGGAAGCAAAGTACCATGGCTCTTTTGACTGTAGAAGCAGAGTATGTTACTCTTGGAAGTTGTTGCTCTCAAATCCTATGGATAAGACAACAACTGAGAGACTTTGGGACTGAAGAATCGTGTACCAAGATCAAATGTGACAATACTAGTGTTATTAATCTCATAAAGAACCCAATTCTTCATTCAAGGGTGATGCATATAGAAATTCAATATCACTTTATAAGAGATCATGTCCAGAATGGGGAGATTATGATTCAGTTTATTGATTCAAAGAATCAACTAGCAGACATCTTCACGAAACCCCTAGAGAAAAATCTATTTGAGTTTATTCACACCAAGCTGAATATTATTTCCTTTTTGGAGTAAAGTCTGGAGTCGGTTAGACTTAGAATTTCTACACGCTACTTTAGTAAGAGAATATCTTGATTCTAGGTATTTTATTTTGGAATAAAAAGGTATGTTTAACCGAATCGTTGCTTGCCTATTTTATTTTTAGAAATTATATATTTTTTTGAATTTTTGAAATTTTGGCAGTTTTTTTTTGTATATTTCGAAAAATGCATTTTTTTTTATTTTACTTATGATAGTTCAATTATATTTCGAAAAAGGCACTTTGTGACCTTTCATTTTCTTCTTTTACCCTATTGTATTTCTTTCGAGCACTTCTTTTCAAACCCTAAAATACAGATTCTCTACTCTCTTGCTTCTACTCTCAAGATTGTTCCACAAGTTTTCATCTTTTTTCACTCGAATCTGTCTATGAAATCCTCCAAGCCTACAAATATGTCTTACCAAAGGAAATCCTCTTGGGTTGCTAATTAAGGTCTAAGAAGCATGCCAGAAGGACAGACACATTTGATCTCACTGAGGAAGACTCTCTGCGTAACTCTCCACAGCATCCTCCGCAGCACATTCGATCTCACTGAGGAAGAGGAAGTTGAGGAAGACGCAGAACCTCTAAGAGCCTTGAGACCCCAAGTTCCCTATAAGCTTTACTCTTATTTGAAGCAGGGAGGTACTCTTATGACCTTTATCGATGAGTTTCTAAGGGAAAAATGATATAAGAATGAGACTTTGTTCCTAAGAAGGATGGAGCAATTAGGAATAGCACCAAAAGGATCAGCAGACAATGCCTTTCTTCATTTTCCTGTAGACCCTGGGTTCAGTTCTAATCATCTTGAGAACAAGGATGATGATGAGCGATTTTATTTGACTTTTCAACCCATAATGGGTGTTGCTATTGATGTTCCTAGGGAGAGAACGAGATTGTTTTGTTCTAATAAACACAAAAAGGTTTACTCATAGATGTTGAGAAGAGGGGTGATGAACCCTCGAATTGTTGATTTTGATTTCTTAGATTCAATCAAGGTTAACTTGAGGGAGAAGTTAGCCTTCCTTCAACTCGAGAACTTTTTTTCTAAAACAACTATTGCATATCCAGAGTTGAGTGCATTTTTCTATTCAAATCTATCTTTTCTTGACCAAAATAGAATCTAGTTCACCATGAGTGATAAGGCCTATGTTGTGGATGTTGATACATTGGCAGACATTATTGGGGTGGAAAGGAGTAGTTTTCAACCAATAAGTGTCTCATTTGGTCAAGCAATGAGATTTCTTGTCATTGATAGAGATCTAGAAGGAGGTATCACTTATTCTCGACTGTTAACCTCAAATGTTTTGTTGCACAAAGTTGTCATTAACTACATTAGATCGAAGGCTGCATCAAAAATATACGTTTCCAAATTTGAAGCACGACTCGTGTTTGCTATATGCAATAGGATGAGTTTTTCACTCCCTCATACTATCCTAATGCACATGTAAAGGACAATTATGAAGGATAAAGGACAGTTGCCTTATTCTGTGCTAGTTACAAATTTATTCAAACATTTTCAGATTGAGTTTTTCATCTCTCTTTGCTCTCGACCTGTTGCTCCTATGGTTATAGGACTGAAAATGATTTTGAAGATGAGGTTGAAGGATTTGAACAAAGCCATTGAGTGCTTAAAGAAGTAGTCCTCCAACAAAACCAAGGACGATTATGCTGCAAGGAAGAGAAAAGGCAAGGAAGTTATGAAAGAACTTGTAAAGAAGAGAAGATCACTCATCTTGTAGGATGAAGAGGATGATGATGATCTTACAATTAGTGCCATTGCCTTGAAGAATCTTCAAGGCTTTGTTGGTTCTGACAAACCAATTCAAAGAGAAGAAAGAGAATGAGAAGAAGTTGAGCCAGAAGAAGAAGAAGAACTAGAGAAGGAAGAAGCAACAAGAGAAGAAGATGCAAGAGAAGAAGAAGGAAGAGATGAAGAAGGAAAAGGTCATGAAGATGACTCTTATGAGGCGACAATTGCTATATCTTTATCTGAGGATTCTGAAGCAACTTGGAGTGGTCCAATAGGAGTTCGTATAGAGCAAGAACATCACTCTCGTTCTGCAAACGAGAAGACTCAAGAAGAAGGAATCCTTTCTCCATATGTAGGCATAGAAACATGGGGAGCTGTTGAGCAAACAGGGTATTCTTCTTCAATTTTTGCGAGTGATAGTATTAGTCGATCTCTTGCAGACCTAGAAGATGTTTATGCATCTCATTTTCCTGAAGCCGAATCTACTCAGACTCATGGGACAAGACAACTTAATGTTCCCTCATCTCTCAACTCTCCACGAATTCAATTTGCTGAAGCTGGTGCGCAAACTGAACCAACTAGTGACTATCAAAGGATGATAGCACTCCTTTTGGAGGTAAAAGCTCAACAATACATTATGGAGATTGAGATTCAAAGACTTCACAATGCCTTGAGATCCTCTTTTGAGTTTCACACTGGAAAGATACAGTCTTTAAATACTTAAGTACAAACATTGAATCAACAAGTATCTAAGACTGTGACTAAGAATGATTAGACTGTTTAGACTCTCAAGACTGTTTAGATTGAAGTTGAAAATGTTCATCGCCAATGCCAGAAGATTGAAGAGATAGTGCAGTCTATGGGGGATTTCCAACTAGTTCGAATTCCCAGACAACATTGATTTCATTTGTCTTTTCTCTATTTTGACATTCTTCACTTTTTACTATTCACAAAAATGGGGAGAATGTGCATAATTATTACTTTTGAACAAATTTGATTTTGTTTGACTAGTAATTCTTATAACCTGCAACATCTTTTTGTGGTGATAATTATCGATATGGATGGATGTGGATGTTTAAATCTCGGTATTTGATTATTTTTCAAGATTAACTTGTTTTTTTTTGTGGCTGCAGAATCAATGCTATCTAGATCCTTATCTATTTGTTTCTTTGATATCATGTACTGCTAAAGTGTTGTTTTGCATGTTATAAGACTTTGAATTTGCAGGGAAGTTTTGTCACCATAAAAAATGCAAAGATTGTTGGAGAAAACTCCTTTGATGTTTTAAAGTTGACAAAACTTATCCAAAGTCTATTATGAGTATTTCTAGACTTTTGTGTCAAATTTTGAAGACTCCCAGACTTTGTGTTAAAGTCTGAAGACTCCCAGACTTTGTATTAAAGTCTGCCCACTCTGACAAATTCGAGATTGAATGCAAATGAAGAAAAAGACTTATTCGGACACAAGATTATCTTTCTTACTTAAAGAGTTCGGTTCGCACATGTTATATATGGCATTTTAGATGGAAATATCACCCTTGAGATGGATTATCTTTATTGAAATCAATCTAGATATATAAATATTTTCGGAATGCAAGTAATATGGAAAGAAATTATTTATGGAAGCCAAGATCCTGGTTTAGGGTTTAGGGTTTAGGGTTTAGGGTTTAAGGGTTTAGGGTTTAGGGTTTAGGGTTTAGGGTTTAGGGTTTAGGGTTTAGGGTTGAGGGTTGAGGGTTTAGGGTTTAGGGTTTAGGGTTTAGGGTTTAGGGTTGAGGGTTGAGGGTTTAGGGTTTAGGGTTTAGGGTTGAGGGTTTAGGGTTGAGGGTTTAGGGTTGAGGGTTTAGGGTTGAGGGTTTAGGGTTGAGGGTTTAGGGTTGAGGGTTTAGGGTTGAGGGTTTAGGGTTTAGGGTTGAGGGTTGAGGGTTGAGGGTTTAGGGTTTAGGGTTGAGGGTTGAGGGTTTAGGGTTTAGGGTTGAGGGTTTAGGGTTTAGGGTTGAGGGTTTAGGGTTGAGGGTTGAGGGTTTAGGGTTTAGGGTTGAGGGTTGAGGGTTTAGGGTTTTAGGGTTTAGGGTTTTAGGGTTTAGGGTTTAGGGTTTAGGGGGTTTTAGGGTTTAGGGTTTAGGGTTTAGGGTTTAGGGTTTAGGGTTTAGGGTTTAGGGTTTAGGGTTTAGGGTTTAGGCCCAGGCCCAGGCCCAGGGCCAGGCCCAGGCCCAGGCCCAGGCCCAGGCCCAGGCCCAGGCCCAGGCCCAGGCCCAGGCCCAGGCCCAGGCCCAGGCCCAGGCCCAGGCCCAGGCCCAGGCCCAGGCCCAGGCCCAGGCCCAGGCCCAGGCCCAGGCCCAGGCCCAGGCCCAGGCCCAGGCCCAGGCCCAGGCCCAGGCCCAGGCCCAGGCCCAGGCCCAGGCCCAGGCCCAGGCCCAGGCCCAGGCCCAGGCCCAGGCCCAGGCCCAGGCCCAGGCCCAGGCCCAGGCCCAGGCCCAGGCCCAGGCCCAGGCCCAGGCCCAGGCCCAGGCCCAGGCCCAGGCCCAGGCCCAGGCCCAGGCCCAGGCCCAGGCCCAGGCCCAGGCCCAGGCCCAGGCCCAGGCCCAGGCCCAGGCCCAGGCCCAGGCCCAGGCCCAGGCCCAGGCCCAGGCCCAGGCCCAGGCCCAGGCCCAGGCCCAGGCCCAGGCCCAGGCCCAGGCCCAGGCCCAGGCCCAGGCCCAGGCCCAGGCCCAGGCCCAGGCCCAGGCCCAGGCCCAGGCCCAGGCCCAGGCCCAGGCCCAGGCCCAGGCCCAGGCCCAGGCCCAGGCCCAGGCCCAGGCCCAGGCCCAGGCCCAGGCCCAGGCCCAGGCCCAGGCCCAGGCCCAGGCCCAGGCCCAGGCCCAGGCCCAGGCCCAGGCCCAGGCCCAGGCCCAGGCCCAGGCCCAGGCCCAGGCCCCCAGGCCCAGGCCCAGGCCCAGGCCAGGCCCAGGCCCAGGCCCAGGCCCAGGCCCAGGCCCAGGCCCAGGCCCAGGCCCAGGCCCAGGCCCAGGCCCAGGCCCAGGCCCAGGCCCAGGCCCAGGCCCAGGCCCAGGCCCAGGCCCAGGCCCAGGCCCAGGCCCAGGCCCAGGCCCAGGCCCAGGCCCAGGCCCAGGCCCAGGCCCAGGCCCAGGCCCAGGCCCAGGCCCAGGCCCAGGCCCAGGCCCAGGCCCAGGCCCAGGCCCAGGCCCAGGCCCAGGCCCAGGCCCAGGCCCAGGCCCAGGCCCAGGCCCAGGCCCAGGCCCAGGCCCAGGCCCAGGCCCAGGCCCAGGCCCAGGCCCAGGCCCAGGCCCAGGCCCAGGCCCAGGCCCAGGCCCAGGCCCAGGCCCAGGCCCAGGCCCAGGCCCAGGCCCAGGCCCAGGCCCAGGCCCAGGCCCAGGCCCAGGCCCAGGCCCAGGCCCAGGCCCAGGCCCAGGCCCAGGCCCAGGCCCAGGCCCAGGCCCAGGCCCAGGCCCAGGCCCAGGCCCAGGCCCAGGCCCAGGCCCAGGCCCAGGCCCAGGCCCAGGCCCAGGCCCAGGCCCAGGCCCAGGCCCAGGCCCAGGCCCAGGCCCAGGCCCAGGCCCAGGCCCAGGCCCAGGCCCAGGCCCAGGCCCAGGCCCAGGCCCAGGCCCAGGCCCAGGCCCAGGCCCAGGCCCAGGCCCAGGCCCAGGCCCAGGCCCAGGCCCAGGCCCAGGCCCAGGCCCAGGCCCAGGCCCAGGCCCAGGCCCAGGCCCAGGCCCAGGCCCAGGCCCAGGCCCAGGCCCAGGCCCAGGCCCAGGCCCAGGCCCAGGCCCAGGCCCAGGCCCAGGCCCAGGCCCAGGCCCAGGCCCAGGCCCAGGCCCAGGCCCAGGCCCAGGCCCAGGCCCAGGCCCAGGCCCAGGCCCAGGCCCAGGCCCAGGCCCAGGCCCAGGCCCAGGCCCAGGCCCAGGCCCAGGCCCAGGCCCAGGCCCAGGCCCAGGCCCAGGCCCAGGGCCCAGGCCCAGGCCCAGGCCCAGGCCCAGGCCCAGGCCCAGGCCCAGGCCCAGGCCCAGGCCCAGGCCCAGGCCCAGGCCCAGGCCCAGGCCCAGGCCCAGGCCCAGGCCCAGGCCCAGGCCCAGGCCCAGGCCCAGGCCCAGGCCCAGGCCCAGGCCCAGGCCCAGGCCCAGGCCCAGGCCCAGGCCCAGGCCCAGGCCCAGGCCCAGGCCCAGGCCCAGGCCCAGGCCCAGGCCCAGGCCCAGGCCCAGGCCCAGGCCCAGGCCCAGGCCCAGGCCCAGGCCCAGGCCCAGGCCCAGGCCCAGGCCCAGGCCCAGGCCCAGGCCCAGGCCCAGGCCCAGGCCCAGGCCCAGGCCCAGGCCCAGGCCCAGGCCCAGGCCCAGGCCCAGGCCCAGGCCCAGGCCCAGGCCCAGGCCCAGGCCCAGGCCCAGGCCCAGGCCCAGGCCCAGGCCCAGGCCCAGGCCCAGGCCCAGGCCCAGGCCCAGGCCAGGCCAGGCCCAGGCCCAGGCCCAGGCCCAGGCCCAGGCCCAGGCCCAGGCCCAGGCCCAGGCCCAGGCCCAGGCCCAGGCCCAGGCCCAGGCCCAGGCCCAGGCCCAGGCCCAGGCCCAGGCCCAGGCCCAGGCCCAGGCCCAGGCCCAGGCCCAGGCCCAGGCCCAGGCCCAGGCCCAGGCCCAGGCCCAGGCCCAGGCCCAGGCCCAGGCCCAGGCCCAGGCCCAGGCCCAGGCCCAGGCCCAGGCCCAGGCCCAGGCCCAGGCCCAGGCCCAGGCCCAGGCCCAGGCCCAGGCCCAGGCCCAGGCCCAGGCCCAGGCCCAGGCCCAGGCCCAGGCCCAGGCCCAGGCCCAGGCCCAGGCCCAGGCCCAGGCCCAGGCCCAGGCCCAGGCCCAGGCCCAGGCCCAGGCCCAGGCCCAGGCCCAGGCCCAGGCCCAGGCCCAGGCCCAGGCCCAGGCCCAGGCCCAGGCCCAGGCCCAGGCCCAGGCCCAGGCCCAGGCCCAGGCCCAGGCCCAGGCCCAGGCCCAGGCCCAGGCCCAGGCCCAGGCCCAGGCCCAGGCCCAGGCCCAGGCCCAGGCCCAGGCCCAGGCCCAGGCCCAGGCCCAGGCCCAGGCCCAGGCCCAGGCCAGGCCCAGGCCCAGGCCCAGGCCCAGGCCCAGGCCCAGGCCCAGGCCCAGGCCCAGGCCCAGGCCCAGGCCCAGGCCCAGGCCCAGGCCCAGGCCCAGGCCCAGGCCCAGGCCCAGGCCCAGGCCCAGGCCCAGGCCCAGGCCCAGGCCCAGGCCCAGGCCCAGGCCCAGGCCCAGGCCCAGGCCCAGGCCCAGGCCCAGGCCCAGGCCCAGGCCCAGGCCCAGGCCCAGGCCCAGGCCCAGGCCCAGGCCCAGGCCCAGGCCCAGGCCCAGGCCCAGGCCCAGGCCCAGGCCCAGGCCCAGGCCCAGGCCCAGGCCCAGGCCCAGGCCCAGGCCCAGGCCCAGGCCCAGGCCCAGGCCCAGGCCCAGGCCCAGGCCCAGGCCCAGGCCCAGGCCCAGGCCCAGGCCCAGGCCCAGGCCCAGGCCCAGGCCCAGGCCCAGGCCCAGGCCCAGGCCCAGGCCCAGGCCCAGGCCCAGGCCCAGGCCCAGGCCCAGGCCCAGGCCCAGGCCCAGGCCCAGGCCCAGGCCCAGGCCCAGGCCCAGGCCCAGGCCCAGGCCCAGGCCCAGGCCCAGGCCCAGGCCCAGGCCCAGGCCCAGGCCCAGGCCCAGGCCCAGGCCCAGGCCCAGGCCCAGGCCCAGGCCCAGGCCCAGGCCCAGGCCCAGGCCCAGGCCCAGGCCCAGGCCCAGGCCCAGGCCCAGGCCCAGGCCCAGGCCCAGGCCCAGGCCCAGGCCCAGGCCCAGGCCCAGGCCCAGGCCCAGGCCCAGGCCCAGGCCCAGGCCCAGGCCCAGGCCCAGGCCCAGGCCCAGGCCCAGGCCCAGGCCCAGGCCCAGGCCCAGGCCCAGGCCCAGGCCCAGGCCCAGGCCCAGGCCCAGGCCCAGGCCCAGGCCCAGGCCCAGGCCCAGGCCCAGGCCCAGGCCCAGGCCCAGGCCCAGGCCCAGGCCCAGGCCCAGGCCCAGGCCCAGGCCCAGGCCCAGGCCCAGGCCCAGGCCCAGGCCCAGGCCCAGGCCCAGGCCCAGGCCCAGGCCCAGGCCCAGGCCCAGGCCCAGGCCCAGGCCCAGGCCCAGGCCCAGGCCCAGGCCCAGGCCCAGGCCCAGGCCCAGGCCCAGGCCCAGGCCCAGGCCCAGGCCCAGGCCCAGGCCCAGGCCCAGGCCCAGGCCCAGGCCCAGGCCCAGGCCCAGGCCCAGGCCCAGGCCCAGGCCCAGGCCCAGGCCCAGGCCCAGGCCCAGGCCCAGGCCCAGGCCCAGGCCCAGGCCCAGGCCCAGGCCCAGGCCCAGGCCCAGGCCCAGGCCCAGGCCCAGGCCCAGGCCCAGGCCCAGGCCCAGGCCCAGGCCCAGGCCCAGGCCCAGGCAGGCCCAGGCCCAGGCCCAGGCCCAGGCCCAGGCCCAGGCCCAGGCCCAGGCCCAGGCCCAGGCCCAGGCCCAGGCCCAGGCCCAGGCCCAGGCCCAGGCCCAGGCCCAGGCCCAGGCCCAGGCCCAGGCCCAGGCCCAGGCCCAGGCCCAGGCCCAGGCCCAGGCCCAGGCCCAGGCCCAGGCCCAGGCCCAGGCCCAGGCCCAGGCCCAGGCCCAGGCCCAGGCCCAGGCCCAGGCCCAGGCCCAGGCCCAGGCCCAGGCCCAGGCCCAGGCCCAGGCCCAGGCCCAGGCCCAGGCCCAGGCCCAGGCCCAGGCCCAGGCCCAGGCCCAGGCCCAGGCCCAGGCCCAGGCCCAGGCCCAGGCCCAGGCCCAGGCCCAGGCCCAGGCCCAGGCCCAGGCCCAGGCCCAGGCCCAGGCCCAGGCCCAGGCCCAGGCCCAGGCCCAGGCCCAGGCCCAGGCCCAGGCCCAGGCCCAGGCCCAGGCCCAGGCCCAGGCCCCCAGGCCCAGGCCCAGGCCCAGGCCCAGGCCCAGGCCCAGGCCCAGGCCCAGGCCCAGGCCCAGGCCCAGGCCCAGGCCCAGGCCCAGGCCCAGGCCCAGGCCCAGGCCCAGGCCCAGGCCCAGGCCCAGGCCCAGGCCCAGGCCCAGGCCCAGGCCCAGGCCCAGGCCCAGGCCCAGGCCCAGGCCCAGGCCCAGGCCCAGGCCCAGGCCCAGGCCCAGGCCCAGGCCCAGGCCCAGGCCCAGGCCCAGGCCCAGGCCCAGGCCCAGGGCCCAGGCCCAGGCCCAGGCCCAGGCCCAGGCCCAGGCCCAGGCCCAGGCCCAGGCCCAGGCCCAGGCCCAGGCCCAGGGCCCAGGGCCCAGGCCCAGGCCCAGGCCCAGGCCCAGGCCCAGGCCCAGGCCCAGGCCCAGGCCCAGGCCCAGGCCCAGGCCCAGGCCCAGGCCCAGGCCCAGGCCAGGCCCAGGCCCAGGCCCAGGCCCAGGCCCAGGCCCAGGCCCAGGCCCAGGCCCAGGCCCAGGCCCAGGCCCAGGCCCAGGCCCAGGCCCAGGCCCAGGCCCAGGCCCAGGCCCAGGCCCAGGCCCAGGCCCAGGCCCAGGCCCAGGCCCAGGCCCAGGCCCAGGCCCAGGCCCAGGCAGGCCCAGGCCCAGGCCCAGGCCCAGGCCCAGGCCCAGGCCCAGGCCCAGGCCCAGGCCCAGGCCCAGGCCCAGGCCCAGGCCCAGGCCCAGGCCCAGGCCCAGGCCCAGGCCCAGGCCCAGGCCCAGGCCCAGGCCCAGGCCCAGGCCCAGGCCCAGGCCCAGGCCCAGGCCCAGGCCCAGGCCCAGGCCCAGGCCCAGGCCCAGGCCCAGGCCCAGGCCCAGGCCCAGGCCCAGGCCCAGGCCCAGGCCCAGGCCCAGGCCCAGGCCCAGGCCCAGGCCCAGGCCCAGGCCCAGGCCCAGGCCCAGGCCCAGGCCCAGGCCCAGGCCCAGGCCCAGGCCCAGGCCCAGGCCCAGGCCCAGGCCCAGGCCCAGGCCCAGGCCCAGGCCCAGGCCCAGGCCCAGGCCCAGGCCCAGGCCCAGGCCCAGGCCCAGGCCCAGGCCCAGGCCCAGGCCCAGGCCCAGGCCCAGGCCCAGGCCCAGGCCCAGGCCCAGGCCCAGGCCCAGGCCCAGGCCCAGGCCCAGGCCCAGGCCCAGGCCCAGGCCCAGGCCCAGGCCCAGGCCCAGGCCCAGGCCCAGGCCCAGGCCCAGGCCCAGGCCCAGGCCCAGGCCCAGGCCCAGGCCCAGGCCCAGGCCCAGGCCCAGGCCCAGGCCCAGGCCCAGGCCCAGGCCCAGGCCCAGGCCCAGGCCCAGGCCCAGGCCCAGGCCCAGGCCCAGGCCCAGGCCCAGGCCCAGGCCCAGGCCCAGGCCCAGGCCCAGGCCCAGGCCCAGGCCCAGGCCCAGGCCCAGGCCCAGGCCCAGGCCCAGGCCCAGGCCCAGGCCCAGGCCCAGGCCCAGGCCCAGGCCCAGGCCCAGGCCCAGGCCCAGGCCCAGGCCCAGGCCCAGGCCCAGGCCCAGGCCCAGGCCCAGGCCCAGGCCCAGGCCCAGGCCCAGGCCCAGGCCCAGGCCCAGGCCCAGGCCCAGGCCCAGGCCCAGGCCCAGGCCCAGGCCCAGGCCCAGGCCCAGGCCCAGGCCCAGGCCCAGGCCCAGGCCCAGGCCCAGGCCCAGGCCCAGGCCCAGGCCCAGGCCCAGGCCCAGGCCCAGGCCCAGGCCCAGGCCCAGGCCCAGGCCCAGGCCCAGGCCCAGGCCCAGGCCCAGGCCCAGGCCCAGGCCCAGGCCCAGGCCCAGGCCCAGGCCCAGGCCCAGGCCCAGGCCCAGGCCCAGGCCCAGGCCCAGGCCCAGGCCCAGGCCCAGGCCCAGGCCCAGGCCCAGGCCCAGGCCCAGGCCCAGGCCCAGGCCCAGGCCCAGGCCCAGGCCCAGGCCCAGGCCCAGGCCCAGGCCCAGGCCCAGGCCCAGGCCCAGGCCCAGGCCCAGGCCCAGGCCCAGGGCCCAGGCCCAGGCCCAGGCCCAGGCCCAGGCCCAGGCCCAGGCCCAGGCCCAGGCCCAGGCCCAGGCCCAGGCCCAGGCCCAGGCCCAGGCCCAGGCCCAGGCCCAGGCCCAGGCCCAGGCCCAGGCCCAGGCCCAGGCCCAGGCCCAGGCCCAGGCCCAGGCCCAGGCCCAGGCCCAGGCCCAGGCCCAGGCCCAGGCCCAGGCCCAGGCCCAGGCCCAGGCCCAGGCCCAGGCCCAGGCCCAGGCCCAGGCCCAGGCCCAGGCCCAGGCCCAGGCCCAGGCCCAGGCCCAGGCCCAGGCCCAGGCCCAGGCCCAGGCCCAGGCCCAGGCCCAGGCCCAGGCCCAGGCCCAGGCCCAGGCCCAGGCCCAGGCCCAGGCCCAGGCCCAGGCCCAGGCCCAGGCCCAGGCCCAGGCCCAGGCCCAGGCCCAGGCCCAGGCCCAGGCCCAGGCCCAGGCCCAGGCCCAGGCCCAGGCCCAGGCCCAGGCCCAGGCCCAGGCCCAGGCCCAGGCCCAGGCCCAGGCCCAGGCCCAGGCCCAGGCCCAGGCCCAGGCCCAGGCCCAGGCCCAGGCCCAGGCCCAGGCCCAGGCCCAGGCCCAGGCCCAGGCCCAGGCCCAGGCCCAGGCCCAGGCCCAGGCCCAGGCCCAGGCCCAGGCCCAGGCCCAGGCCCAGGCCCAGGCCCAGGCCCAGGCCCAGGCCCAGGCCCAGGCCCAGGCCCAGGCCCAGGCCCAGGCCCAGGCCCAGGCCCAGGCCCAGGCCCAGGCCCAGGCCCAGGCCCAGGCCCAGGCCCAGGCCCAGGCCCAGGCCCAGGCCCAGGCCCAGGCCCAGGCCCAGGCCCAGGCCCAGGCCCAGGCCCAGGCCCAGGCCCAGGCCCAGGCCCAGGCCCAGGCCCAGGCCCAGGCCCAGGCCCAGGCCCAGGCCCAGGCCCAGGCCCAGGCCCAGGCCCAGGCCCAGGCCCAGGCCCAGGCCCAGGCCCAGGCCCAGGCCCAGGCCCAGGCCCAGGCCCAGGCCCAGGCCCAGGCCCAGGCCCAGGCCCAGGCCCAGGCCCAGGCCCAGGCCCAGGCCCAGGCCCAGGCCCAGGCCCAGGCCCAGGCCCAGGCCCAGGCCCAGGCCCAGGCCCAGGCCCAGGCCCAGGCCCAGGCCCAGGCCCAGGCCCAGGCCCAGGCCCAGCAGGCCCAGGCCCAGGCCCAGGCCCAGGCCCAGGCCCAGGCCCAGGCCCAGGCCCAGGCCCAGGCCCAGGCCCAGGCCCAGGCCCAGGCCCAGGCCCAGGCCCAGGCCCAGGCCCAGGCCCAGGCCCAGGCCCAGGCCCAGGCCCAGGCCCAGGCCCAGGCCCAGGCCCAGGCCCAGGCCCAGGCCCAGGCCCAGGCCCAGGCCCAGGCCCAGGCCCAGGCCCAGGCCCAGGCCCAGGCCCAGGCCCAGGCCCAGGCCCAGGCCCAGGCCCAGGCCCAGGCCCAGGCCCAGGCCCAGGCCCAGGCCCAGGCCCAGGCCCAGGCCCAGGCCCAGGCCCAGGCCCAGGCCCAGGCCCAGGCCCAGGCCCAGGCCCAGGCCCAGGCCCAGGCCCAGGCCCAGGCCCAGGCCCAGGCCCAGGCCCAGGCCCAGGCCCAGGCCCAGGCCCAGGCCCAGGCCCAGGCCCAGGCCCAGGCCCAGGCCCAGGCCCAGGCCCAGGCCCAGGCCCAGGCCCAGGCCCAGGCCCAGGCCCAGGCCCAGGCCCAGGCCCAGGCCCAGGCCCAGGCCCAGGCCCAGGCCCAGGCCCAGGCCCAGGCCCAGGCCCAGGCCCAGGCCCAGGCCCAGGCCCAGGCCCAGGCCCAGGCCCAGGCCCAGGCCCAGGCCCAGGCCCAGGCCCAGGCCCAGGCCCAGGCCCAGGCCCAGGCCCAGGCCCAGGCCCAGGCCCAGGCCCAGGCCCAGGCCCAGGCCCAGGCCCAGGCCCAGGCCCAGGCCCAGGCCCAGGCCCAGGCCCAGGCCCAGGCCCAGGCCCAGGCCCAGGCCCAGGCCCAGGCCCAGGCCCAGGCCCAGGCCCAGGCCCAGGCCCAGGCCCAGGCCCAGGCCCAGGCCCAGGCCCAGGCCCAGGCCCAGGCCCAGGCCCAGGCCCAGGCCCAGGCCCAGGCCCAGGCCCAGGCCCAGGCCCAGGCCCAGGCCCAGGCCCAGGCCCAGGCCCAGGCCCAGGCCCAGGCCCAGGCCCAGGCCCAGGCCCAGGCCCAGGCCCAGGCCCAGGCCCAGGCCCAGGCCCAGGCCCAGGCCCAGGCCCAGGCCCAGGCCCAGGCCCAGGCCCAGGCCCAGGCCCAGGCCCAGGCCCAGGCCCAGGCCCAGGCCCAGGCCCAGGCCCAGGCCCAGGCCCAGGCCCAGGCCCAGGCCCAGGCCCAGGCCCAGGCCCAGGCCCAGGCCCAGGCCCAGGCCCAGGCCCAGGCCCAGGCCCAGGCCCAGGCCCAGGCCCAGGCCCAGGCCCAGGCCCAGGCCCAGGCCCAGGCCCAGGCCCAGGCCCAGGCCCAGGCCCAGGCCCAGGCCCAGGCCCAGGCCCAGGCCCAGGCCCAGGCCCAGGCCCAGGCCCAGGCCCAGGCCCAGGCCCAGGCCCAGGCCCAGGCCCAGGCCCAGGCCCAGGCCCAGGCCCAGGCCCAGGCCCAGGCCCAGGCCCAGGCCCAGGCCCAGGCCCAGGCCCAGGCCCAGGCCCAGGCCCAGGCCCAGGCCCAGGCCCAGGCCCAGGCCCAGGCCCAGGCCCAGGCCCAGGCCCAGGCCCAGGCCCAGGCCCAGGCCCAGGCCCAGGCCCAGGCCCAGGCCCAGGCCCAGGCCCAGGCCCAGGCCCAGGCCCAGGCCCAGGCCCAGGCCCAGGCTCAGGCCCAGGCCCAGGCCCAGGCCCAGGCCCAGGCCCAGGCCCAGGCCCAGGCCCAGGCCCAGGCCCAGGCCCAGGCCCAGGCCCAGGCCCAGGCCCAGGCCCAGGCCCAGGCCCAGGCCCAGGCCCAGGCCCAGGCCCAGGCCCAGGCCCAGGCCCAGGCCCAGGCCCAGGCCCAGGCCCAGGCCCAGGGCCCAGGCCCAGGCCCAGGCCCAGGCCCAGGCCCAGGCCCAGGCCCAGGCCCAGGCCCAGGCCCAGGCCCAGGCCCAGGCCCAGGCCCAGGCCCAGGCCCAGGCCCAGGCCCAGGCCCAGGCCCAGGCCCAGGCCCAGGCCCAGGCCCAGGCCCAGGCCCAGGCCCAGGCCCAGGCCCAGGCCCAGGCCCAGGCCCAGGCCCAGGCCCAGGCCCAGGCCCAGGCCCAGGCCCAGGCCAGGCCCAGGCCCAGGCCCAGGCCCAGGCCCAGGCCCAGGCCCAGGCCCAGGCCCAGGCCCAGGCCCAGGCCCAGGCCCAGGCCCAGGCCCAGGCCCAGGCCCAGGCCCAGGCCCAGGCCCAGGCCCAGGCCCAGGCCCAGGCCCAGGCCCAGGCCCAGGCCCAGGCCCAGGGCCCAGGCCCAGGCCCAGGCCCAGGCCCAGGCCCAGGCCCAGGCCCAGGCCCAGGCCCAGGCCCAGGCCCAGGCCCAGGCTCAGGCCCAGGCCCAGGCCCAGGCCCAGGCCCAGGCCCAGGCCCAGGCCCAGGCCCAGGCCCAGGCCCAGGCCCAGGCCCAGGCCCAGGCCCAGGCCCAGGCCCAGGCCCAGGCCCAGGCCCAGGCCCAGGCCCAGGCCCAGGCCCAGGCCCAGGCCCAGG